>OU015760.1:56039827-56118561 GCA_907169655.1 Acomys percivali
ATATATATATATATATATATATATATATATATATATATAAAGAACTCAAAAACTACCTATCCAAAATCCTAATAATTCAATTAAAATTTGGGTACAGATCTAAATAGAGCATTGTCAGTAGAGGTATATCAAATAGCTGAGAAACTTTTGAAGAAATGTTCAACATCCTTATCCATTAGGGAAATGCAAATTTCATTTTATATAACACAAGTGACAGTTCATGCTGGCAAGGATTTGTATGCAGCAAAGGGTATACTCCTCCATTGCTTATGTGAATGCAAACTAGTACAATCACTAGGAAACCAATATGGTGGTTCCTCAGAAAGTTGGGAATGAACTTATCTTAAGATTGAGCTATACTACTCTTGGGCACAGACACATAAATCACCTCATCCTACCACAAGGATACTTGCTCAAACATATTCATTGATTCATAATAGATATAAACTGGTAACAACCTAGAGATCCTTCAACAGAAGAATGGATAAAGAAAATGTGATATATTTTCACAATGGATTATTACTCAGCTGTTAAAAGTTGACATCATGAAAATTTCAGGCACATGGATGGAACTAGAAAAAAAAATTACCCAGAGTGAGGTAACTCAGTCCCAGAAAGACAAATATGGGATGTATTAATTTATATGTGGCTATTAGCTATTAAATAAATGATGAACAACATACAGCCTAGACTCACAGAGATTGGCTGTAGAGGAGAGGACTAGGGAGGACATGTTTATCTCCTGGGATGGGTTATCAGCGTGAATTTTATGGATTACTGAGGGTAGGTGGCTTGCAAATTTAAAGGTCAGGTGGGGAGGGAGAGGGGACTTGGAGTTGAGGGGGAAGTGTGGAAAGAGACAACTAGAATTCATATGCATTTTAGTGATAATATAGAAACCTAATGCTGTGGGAAAATCTCTGGATTACTTGTAGGTGATCCTAATGATGTCTCCTGATAATGGAGAAGACAGAGTTTCAGCTGACTATGTCTTGACACCAGCTGAATCTTCCAGTCTCATGCAGGGTTGCACTCATTTGAGTTGTTGGCCAAGGCAGTCCCATGGAAATCCCCACATCACCCTCACTGTTGCTAAGACAATGAATTGCTCTCTGCAAACTGACTCTGTGGCCCTATTGCTGAGGGCAACACCTCCACAACCCACTGAACAAGAAGAAGTTGAGCTGGAGCATATAAGGAGCCTTCACTCCTGTGTTCTAGTGTCCTTGGTGTGGGAAGGTACTCTGCAGATTACCAAAAGGGAGGAATAAACACTAATCTAGTCAAGAAAACCTTTGACATGCAATATGCCTTCCTTCAAGATATGCTAGGGCAATGTTGGCACAGAACTTTTAGGAATAACCAATCAAGTGAGATTTGACTTAAGGCTCACTCCATGAATTGGAACTCATACCAGATTCTGTTTGGGTGACCAAGATCCAAGCACTGGATAGCCCAAGGACATGGGGTGAAGCCAAGTGCTACTGTTCTAGAAGAAGAGATGAATGACAATGAATTATTCCTAGTCATGTGAGGCTATGATCACGGATTGGTGCCTTGTTCATCTATCATTGGATATGCTTCTTCCTGCAGCAGGTGGAAAATATTTGCAGGGACCCACTGTCAGACATTGCATGAATGGGGAGACCTTGAAACAAGAGGATTGTGGATGAGATGTTTCCATAAGGTCCCTCCTCTCAGAGCTAAGGTAACCTCACAAAGAGAAGGTGGAGCAAGTGTAGGAACCAGAGGGGATGGAGCAAACCCAGGATAACAGGGCCCTCGGAATCAACTGAAACTGAGTAGGAATCATGGAAACTGAAGCAACAAAGCAGAGATTGCAGGGGTCTGCACCAGGTTGTATGCTTGTATATTGTTTTAGTTGGGAGACTCCAGAGTATGTTAATGAGTGGGTCTCTGATTCTTGTGTATTCCTTTGAGGCAATTTTTCTTGTGTTTCGTTGCCTTGTCCAACCTTGATGTAATGATTTGCTTTTGTCTTATTACATTTTATTTCATCATATTTGGTTGTTGTCTCCTGGAAGCCTGTTCTCTTCTGGTGAGAGACAAAGAAAGTGGATCTAGAGAGGAAAGATGGCGGGGAAGGACTGAGAGGAGTAAAAGGATAGAAAATTATAATCAAGATATCAAGATATGTTGCATGAAAGAGAAATCTCTTTTAAATAAATAAACAAAATTATGCTCCAGAACTTACATCTCTTGACATATATGACAGATGCATTAAAAAACCATTGTACAAAGTTCAGAGAATTGTTTTCTACTTAATTCCTAATGAATAAGGTAGTTGAATAGTGTTCCTACTCATAAAAAGAGTTGACATTATTTTCTTCTTTTATGTACCAAGATAATGTGCTTTTATAGTTGGAACTGGGAGAATGAAATACGGCATTTTTACTTGTGGTTTCTGGATTTCAAAAAGAAAACTATATGATTGCTATGAATTCTAAAAATGATAATTTTATACTTTTGTTGTATATGTTGTATGAATTTTATATCTGCATTATAAAAAGAACTGTAGAGGAATGACAGCAGGTCACCGAGAAGAGACTTGATACCCTATGAGCATATACAGGGGGAGGTAATCCCCTCAGGAACAGTCATAGGGGAGGGGAATAAGGGGAAAATGGGAGGGAGGGACGAATGGAAGGATACAAGAGATGGGATAACCATTGAGATGTAACAAGAATAAATTAATAAAATTAAAAAAAATAAAATAAAAAAATAAAAAATGTAAAAACAAAAACAAAAACAAAAACAAAACAAACAAACAAACAAAAAAAAAAACAAAAAAAACCAAATGTGACCGGACAGGAGACAATAAATGCTCTGATATTTCTGCTCCCTAAAAAAAAAAAAAAAAAAAAAAAAAAAAAAAACTGTAAAAAAATGGGTACTTAAATCATAAAATTGACAGTCAACCAATAAGCAAATGAACTGGACAGATAGTTCTCAATAGAAAGATACAAAAAGTTCAATAAATTAAAACAAAAACTTCAACCTCTTTAGCCATTAGAAAAATACAAGCTAAAACTACTTAGATATTCTACCTCACTCCAGGCACAATGACTATGATAAAGGAAACATGGGAGCCTAAAAATAACATGAACAAGGTAGATACCAACCGACATGATAACGTGGAAGATGAAAACCTTGTGAGGCCTCAACCCTAGACAAGAGTTACAGGCAACTGAGAAATGCTCAGTGTGGGGGAAATAGTCTTCTTGAAGGAAGAGCACAGCAGCTGGTTATACAATACCAAATAATCATCCCTGAAAACCTACATAAAGTCAACATTATATGGAATGTGCAAGTTGTATTTACATATTTAGGAATATGTGTACATGAGTGTGTGTGTGTGTGTGTGTGTAACAGCAATTAAAGAAAAGTTAAAAAAGCCATGAGCTTGAAAGATTTCAATGAATTTGAGAAAGTTCAAGGAGGTAATGGTGGGATAGAAGGGGGGAAATGATGTAATTATAATATAATGTCAAAATAGAAAAAAATGAAAACAATTGACAATGACTACTTGACAAGAGGAGACCTTATGCACTCGTGGTAGGAGTATAAACTAGTAAAACCCTTATGGAAATTATTTTTGTGGTTATTTGATTAGGTTGGTCCTCATAGACTTATGTGTTTGAATGCTTGGCCCATAGGGAGTGGAAATATTAGGAGGTGTGGCCATATTGGAGGAGGTGTGGCCTTGTTGAGGAAAGTTTGTGTCTGCAGAGTGGTGCTTTTAGGATTTAATTGCTCAAGCTATGACCAGTGTGAAACAAATCCAGTCTAGCTGTCTTTGGATAAAAATGTAGAACTCTCTGCTTCTCCAGCATCATGTCTGACTGTACACTGCCATGATCCTGCCATGATGATAATGGAGTGAACCTCTGAAGCTGTAAGCAAGACCCAGTTAAATGCTTGCCTTTTTAAGAACTGACTTGGTTATGGTGTCTCTTCATGGCAATGAAAAACCAAGCGAGGGCAAGTATGTAAAGTCCTCAAAACAATTAAAAATAGAACTACCATATGACTCAGCTATGTCACTCCTGAACATATTCCTAAAGGGTCTTTTATCTTCCCACAGAAATACTTGCACATATATAGTCACTGTTGTACTTTTAAGATGAAAGTTTCTAGGTATCAACAAAAGAATGGAAAATTATATATATGGAAAGAGAGGGGGAGGGAGCAGAATTTTATCCAACTCTTAAGGAAAAATAAAATTATGAAATTGTTACATTAATGAATAGAACTAGAAATTGTTATGGTAAGTGTAGTGACCCATTGTCAGAACGACAGACATCAGATACTCTCCTATGTTTCTATGTATGTAAATAAGGAGTTGTGAGATTGACTATAGACTATGACACTAAATAGGAAACCATGAGAAGGGAACTGTAAGTGTTAAGCTGTTGAGCATGGGGGCAAAATGTCAGATGTATCATAAATGTGAAGTCTTTTCAGAATTAAAGAATACAAGGGAGGGAGGGGCAGTGGGGAAAAGAGGCAACAAAAGGAATTTTTTATTCTTCATAAGATAATTTAAAAATAGCCAGGATAAAAAGCCCTGTATATATAGGTTAATAACAAATCCCCCATATAAACCATATTATTTTTAAAAATCTCTTTATAGTTATTATAACATTTCTGTAGTAATTCAGTGAGTTTATTCTTATGATTACATTTTGTACAATAGTTAGTGGTATTGTAAAAAAAACATTACCTGTTATATCATTTTTTGCAGTTTACTTATTTTATTTTTTAAATTTTACTAATGTATTCAGATTACAGCTCAATTGTTATCCCATCTCTTGTTTCCTCTCACTCTTCTCTCTCTCCTGCTTTCACCTTATTCCCCTCCCCTAGGTCTGTGACAGAAGGAGACCTCCTCCAACACTATATGGTCATAGGCTATCAAGTCTCATCTTGGCAGCCTGCTTATTCTTTCTTTGAGTGCCATCAGGCCTCCCCACCAAGGGGAGGTGGTCAAATATGGGCCACCAGAGTTCATGTCAGAGTCACTTCCCACTCTCCAGATAACTGTGGAGAATGTCCTGTCCATTGGGTAGATCAGAGTAGGGGTTCAATGTTTACTGCTTGTATTAGTTTTATCATGTTTGAATTAATATTAAAACATTTTTCTGATGCCAGTTTTAGAATATATTTATTTTTGTATCAAATCATATATAATATAATATAATATAATATAATATAATATAATATAATATAATATAATATATTCAATTCTTAGGAATAAATTTTTAAGAAATAAAGGAAGGCCTTCTGAGGCCAGGCACATTTGACATAAGATATTTCAAAAATCTTGTCATTTATTACTTATGTGCATGGAAGGGAAGAAAATCATTTCCATGAAGAAATTTGTTGCCTTTGGGGAACTGCAGCTGGTGAATCAATCATGTCATGTTTCTGAGCAATGAGCAAAATCATGAAGAGGGTCCATTTGAAAGCTCCATTATTTGATGCAAAGGAGATTAGAATGAAGGCTTTGAGGCCTTAACTGAGCCCAATTTTCCCTCTTTTGTGCCCTCAACTAATTTTGTAAGCAGATAATTGCACCTTGCAAACAAGGTACAAGTGGGCAATTTTTCCCTCAAATATCCTAGCAGATGTTGTTAAGCACTTCTGGTGCAATTAGTCCTATACACCAATAATTATAGGCATACACATGACAAGCTTAAAAATGCCAAAACTTTAAAGTGCAATGTGATTCTTTCAAACTATTTGGAATAAACTGCAGATTGACAGAAATAATAGGCAAATTTTACACAGAACTTATCATTTTACAGAGTGCTTTTAGATAGACTGACTTATATAATTAAAAAATATATCATGCATTATGCTTTCATCACCTGTTGTAGTGCCAAGGATTGAATGTAAAGCCTTGTGTGTACTACCATTGAGTTATATCTTCAGCTGTTATATCACTGTTTTTGCAATGGGAACATATATTAAAGATTTAATACAATTTGCTCAATTACTAGAGATAAAAGTATTTTCCAAATTCTGACTTTACTACAAAATGGTGCCCTTAGTTTTCCCTTTAAAATTCTTGGTTGATCTTTTAAAATTATATTAATAATTATTTTTGTTCCAGAAATTTTATTAAATTTAAAGTCTTAGTCAATTTTCTGGATTGAAAATAGAAATTTGCAACTCATCAGCATATAATTGATATTTGGAATTACAGTATGGAATTATATCATATGATTTATTATGTATTGCATCATATGATATATGGTATAAGGTGACAGATGAAAAGTTGAAAGATAGTTTATAAAATATGTAATGACTATTATGGATCATTTTCTATTTTTATTTTATTGAAAGTAGATTTTTGACAATATATTCTGATCATGGTTTCCCATCTCTCAACTCCTTTTAGATCCTTCCCACCTCTACTCCTATTGAAATCTGCACCCATTCTCCCTTAGGTTCTTGGTCTATCTAGTCTCAGGTTTCTGATCACCCAAGAAGTGTGGGAGATTGGTTTCAACTCATGGAATAGACCTTAAACCCAATCAGATAATTGCTAGTTACTCCCATAAGCTTTGTGCCACTGCTGCACCAGCACATAAGACAAGTTATCGTTGTAGATCAAAGGGTTTGTAGTTGCTTTGGTGTTTACCTTTATTCCTTGGTAGAAGGAAGAATACCTTCAAGTACCATGAAAAATAGTCAGTAGTGGTAAAGGCTCTAGGTAGGATCCAGCTTGACTTCGTCAGTAAATGAGCTGTGTAGGTGTTGATTCCAGGAATAGGACTTTATCATCATTGTTTGCAGAGAACACTGTATAAATAGCCTTGCCAGTAGTCTGGGTTGTTTTAGGGTTTCCATGGATCTCCTTTGGCCAACAGTGCAGTTAGATGTGCCTATTCCCAGAACTTTGGACTTCATTTGGTTACAAGAGTTGTACAGTTGAGGCTCTGTCTCCCTCATTATTTGGTAATTCTGTTTAGATCCTGTTCACACATGTATATAATTTAGGAAGTGACTGTATTAGGATTCCATATGATCCTTATTTCTAGCTGTTTCTTCCTGTATTCACTCCTTACTCTCTCTTTCCTCCATCTCCACGTATAATAGTAGACCACTCCACCCCTCTTCATCCACAATCATCTATTCTATTTCCTATTCTTTGGGATATCCATCCTCACTTTACCTCCCAGTTCCTGACTCAATACTAAACTGTTGTGGTTATATAGAGTGTAGCCTTCTAGTCAAAGACTTAGCAGCTAGCATCCACATATAAGCAAGTATATACCATGCTTACTTTTCTGGGTCTGAGTTACCTCACTCAAGATCATTATTTCTTGCTCCATCCATTTATCTATGAATTTCATTATTTCACTTGTTTTAAGAGTTGAGTAATATTCCATTGTATAAGTGTACCACATTTTCTTTATCTACTCATCCATTGAAAGGCATCTAAGTTGTTTAAATTTTTTGGTTATTATGAATAGTAAACATGATTTGAGCAAGAGTCTCTCTTGTAGAATGAAATGTCCTTTGGGTATATGCCCAAGAGTAGTACAGCTGGATCTTGACTTATATAGATTCTCATCTTTTTTAATTAACCTCCACACTGACTTCCATAGTGGTTGTACAAGTTTGCATTCCCACCAGCAATGGATGCATGTTTTCATTATTCCATATTCTTGCCAGCATGTGCTATCATTTGCTTTATTGAATTAAGCCATTCTAATTTGTGCATGCTGAAATATCAAAGTAGATTTGGTTTGTATGTCCCTGATGACTAAAGATGTTGGCCATATTTTTAAGTGATTCTCAGCCATTGGAGTTTCCTATTTTAAGACTGTTTAGATCTGTACTTCACTTTTTAATTTGGTTATTTGCTTTCTTGAAATCTGTTTTTTTTTTCATCTTTTCAAAAATATTTTTTAGATATTAGGAGGCAGAGATAGAGTTAGTGAAAGACTAGATCTGGGGTGAGTTTTTAAAATCTCAAATATCAACTCCAGTGACACACTTACTCCAACAAGTACACATCCCTTAATCCTTCCTGAATACTCAATGAAGTGTGAACCAAACATTGAAATATATTAGCCTTTGGGAGCTATAAATAACCAAAGCACCACAAAGATGATTCAATAACATCTGGTACCTGAGTTTTCAATTCATCAAGGAGCTTGCTAATAAAAGAGGAAAGAATACTGTTAGGATACTTTTGTAAGGTGGGACTACTGTGGTTAATCTTTGTGTTATTTTGAAACATGATTCACCCAGTCATTTAGACCAAGTATTTCTATTTGTGGTAGTATTTCTGGGTATACTTAACATTGCAACCTGTAGCCTGTGTAAAGCTGATTTTCCTCTGCACTCTATCCAGTGTGTTGAAGGACTGAAGGGCCAATTTAAAAATGAGGAAAAAAACTCTTTTTATATAAGTGAATCTTGTTAAAACAGAAATAAAGACTAGTGGAGAGTTAAAATAATTCTGTGTCAAAAAATGAATATTTAAGAACCAATTCTCTCTAAACCTAGGGAATCAGAATTCTCTTGACTTCAAACCCAGAATAGAACTCACATAATTGGAGTCTCTCATTGCCAAACCTAGACTTGGATTAAAAATACATCTTTGGCTCAGTAGGGCTATAATTTGTTGATTGCCAATCATGAAGTTAACCAACCTCCATCTTTATGTGAGCCTATTCATTATTATGCATATAATATCCTATCTATCTATCTATCATCTATCTTGTTATTTACATAGAAAGAGACTTGTTATCTACCTAGAAAGACAGTGATTTGCCTCAAAATTTGAAGGGTATGCAATGTATTTAACCAAATTGTCTTGTCGACATCAAATATTCACACATGCCAGTGACACAGCCAAGTACCAATGCATCTACTTAATGCTAAGTGGCATAAATTTTCCCATTGGAAGAGGCTACACTGATATACTTTATTTAGTTTTGAGGGTCTTGTAGTAGTCCATGGTTATGAAATTTGGGTACCAACTTATAATAGAGCTGTTATAATACTGACTATAATGAAGCTCACTAAATACTGACAAATTGAATGAATTTCTAAAAATTCTGGTAGATTTGAGAGGGACTCATGAGCGAAAGTTTTAGAGTAGCTCCACAGTGCAGCACAAGACATTCTGTTATGACATGGTACTTTGCCATGTCATTTGTAGATACGAGCCACCACATGGGTGCTAGGAGCCAAACCCAGCTTCTCTATGCCAAAGCAGCTAGTGCGCTTGACCACTGATATATACTTTCACCTTCTAATTTTGCACTGTAAAAGGAAAAACTGATGTACATGATGGAATCTTTTCTCACAGCATTATTTTCTCATTAATGTATTAAAACCATTGAGTTGTATACTCTAGCATTATAAATTTATAATATGTAAAAATACCCACTTTTACTTATACATTCTTTTAATTTAAATTGCAGCCCTTTAAAATTATATAACATTTAGGGACCCTTTGGATATTTGCTTATGCTTTCTAATATATACTATGTTGGTCATGGTGTCCCTTCACAGAAGTAGAACAGTTACTAAGACAAGCTATCACAATAGGTCAAAGTCTCTCACTGCATATTGTTCAGTTGTCGGTCTCTGTTGATTACTACGTAATGTAAGAAAAAGTTTTTCTGATTAGGGGTGAGCAATGCACTGATCCATGGACATAACAATGTGTCATTAAAGTTGTTTTGTTTTTATGTTCATTTAGCAGAAAATGTCAGTAGGTTTTCCCCTAGGGCTCATGACCTATCTTTTCTCAGCATTTTTGCCTCATGAAAAGTTTCAAGAATAGGTTCTACCTTATGGAGTAGACCTTGAATCTAAGGAAAAAGTGGTTGGTTACTCCTGTAACATTTGTGGTACTATTACTCCACTGGACATATCTTGCTGTCCGGTCACTATTATATCTTGCAGGCTTCATAGTTGTGTGAGACTAATGATTATTTTTCTCTTCTGATAGAGGGTATATTTCAGTACTGTGAACACTAGTTAGTAATGCTCAAGTGTCCAACTGAGCACCAGCACAAATTCTTCATGTTTGATTACACATAGAAGTGATGTCTTCAGCAATAGAACCTTACCATAAGGTTGTAGAACTGTCTTAGTTACTTTTAAAATACTGTGATATTATATAAAAAAAGACTTTACTAGAGGATTTACAGTTTCAGAGGGTAGAACCCATGGCCATCATGGTGTGGGGATAGGCATTATGGCAACAGGCAGGCAGTGATATCGGGGAACATCCACTAACAGCTTATGTCTTAAGAAACAAATATGAGGCAAAGATAGCAAACTAGAAATGGCTTGCGCTTTTTGATTTTGTTGTTGTGTCTTGTTTTGTTTTGATTTTTGAGACAGGGTTTCTCTGTGTAGCTTTGGCTGTCCTGGACTTGCTTCGTAGACCAAGCTGGTCTCAAACTTAAAGAGATCCACCTACTTCTGCCCTCCAGAGTGCTGAGATTACAGACCTATGCCATGCACCCAGAAAGCATTGGCTTCTTAAATTTTAAAGCCGGCCTCCAATGACACGCTTCTTTCAGCAAACCACATTTCCTAATCCTTTCCAAAATAGTTTTACCAACTTGGTGACTTAACATAAAAATAAATGAGCCTAGGGCGTCATTCTCATTCAAACCACCACAGTAATCAATAGCTTTTGCAATGGCTTACAGTGTTTGCCAGGGAGTTGAGGGTTCCTTTTTGGCCAACAACTCAAAAAGACGCTTGAGTACTGGAAGTTTTACTTGGTGGCACAAGATATCTAGGTGGTGTGTTTTCTCCTTCATCATATCTTGACTCCATTTAAATTCCTTTCACCCAACGAGGCCACCCTGCCTTCATGGATCAGGTGGTAACCATCATTATGATGAACAAATACATGATAGAGAGATCAGAAAAATAGAAAAAGCACAGAATATAGGGTGAGCAGAGTGATGTGAAGCAGCCTACAGCTTATGCAGATGGAGACTCAGACCTGAACCTACCTCCAGGCTGTAAGATCCTTCTGACTCTGGGCAATGATGGAGGCTTGAGATGAGAAATGTTTCACCTTCTAGATTGGACCTCCTCAAAGGACGACCATGGTCTGTGATACCGTGGTGATATCTGTGGACCATGCTGCTGCCCCAGGCTGCAACAAAGCCTAAAATCTTTATTGAAATATGTGGTGTGTGCCTCTGAAAGATGCCTTGGTGATATCCGTGGGTTTTGCTGCCTAGTGTGGCCATCCAGATGTGAGTGGCATGTGTAGCCAGCAACCTGTGGTCCATTCAGCCACTTTTTCTCTTTTTGGGGGGGTGAGAAGCCATAGGGGAGGGGCCAGATATGGGAGGACTGGGAGGTGAGCATTATCTGGGTGCATGATGTCAGATTACAAGATAGTCAAAAGAGAAACAATAATAAAGTTAAAAATAAAAGAATTTCTTTCACACACACACACACACATACATATATACATATACAGGCTTCTAGAGAAATACATTTCCATTTGGCTTTTGCTTTTAGTGTTAGCTGATCCTTCTCAAATTCCTTTCCTCTAGCCTCCCATCCACCCTTATTTAATTCTTCTTTTCTCATTCCCCTTCACCTCTTTATTTTTTCCCTTCTTTAGAATATTTTCTCTGCCATTCTGTCACCACTTCCTTCCTGGTAGCTTACTAGCTACTTAACTTCTGTGATTACTGGAATTGAAACAAAAATATCTAAAGCTGAAAAACTAACATCTACATACAAAATAAATCATGAAATACTTGCCTTTTGGAACCTGGGTTACCTCTCAGAGTAATTGTTTCTAGCTCCATCCATTTAAGTGCAAATTTCAAATTTTTATTTTTCTTAAAAGCTGAATAGTATTCCATTATGTAAGTGCACCACATTTTCATGTTTCATCCATCAGATGATGGGTATCTACATTTTTTTCAATTTCTGACTTTTGTGAATGACCAACAATGAGCATGGATCAGGAAGTATCTCTATAGTAAAATATAGAATCCTTTATGTATGTACCCAAGAATGGACTTTTAGATAGATTGAATTTTCAGGTTTTAATGAACCACCACACTGATTTTCATAGTGGCTGTAAAAGTTTTCACTCCTACCAGCAATGGATGAGTGTTCCATTTTCCTCACATTCTCACCAGCATCTACTGTTGTATTATCAGTCTTGTCCATTTTGGCTAATGTGAAATAAAATCTTATGATAGTTTTATTTGCATCACATAATAACTAAGGATATTGAACATTTGCCTAAACATTTCTCAGCCATTTATATTAAATATTTAGAACATTATCTGCTTAACTCTGTACCTCATTTTTAAATGGGCTATTTTTCTTGAAATTTAGTTTTCTCAGTTTTATATAGAGTCTAGATACTAACCATCTGTCAGATATGCAGTTAGTATTGATTTTTTCCATTCTGTAGTCTGCCTTTTGTGTCAGATGATGGTATTTTTTGATCTACAGAAAGTTTAATTTACATGAAATCCTACTTGATCGTTGGTCATAATGCCTGTTCCTTTGGTGTCTTGTACAAAAATCCCGTTCCTGTGACAATGAAGTTAAGGCAGCACAAATTGGATTATATGGTTTGGTGGTATTTAGTTTCTTGAGTTCTTAATATATTTTAGATATTAGTCTTTTGTTGTATGTAGAGTGGTGAAGATCTTTTCCCAGTCTGTAGGCTGTTGATTTGTTCTGTTGGCAGTGTCTTTTGCCTTATAGATGCTGTTCAGTTTCATGAGGTACCATTTATCAATTGTTCATCTTAGAGCTTGAACTATTGCTGTTCTGTTCAGGAAGTTTTCTTCTGTGGCAATGAGTTCCAGGCTATTTCCCACTTTTTCTTCTAACAGATGTAGTGTGCCTGTTTTTATGCTGAGGTGTTTAATCCTCTTGGACTTTAGATTTTGTACAGGGTGATAAATATGGATCTAATTGCAGTTCTATACATGTAGCTATCCAGTTAGACAAGCACCATTTGTTGAAGATGCTGTCTTTTTTCTTTTGTATGATTTTGGCTTTTTTTGTCAAAATCAAGTGTCTATAGGTGTGTGGATTTATTTCTGGGTCTTCATTCCAATTCTATTGATCCACTAGTCTATTTTTATGACAATATCATGCCATTTTTATTACTGTTGTTCTAGGGTACAACTTGAGAACAGGGATGGAGATTCCCCTAGAAAATCTTTTATTGTACAGGATTTTA
This sequence comes from Acomys percivali, assembly GCA_907169655.1. NCBI lineage: Eukaryota > Metazoa > Chordata > Mammalia > Rodentia > Muridae > Acomys > Acomys percivali. The sequence continues at coordinate 56,053,071 of OU015760.1, forward strand.
GCTATTCTGGTTTTTTGTTTTATTTGTTTTTTTTTTTTTTACATATGAAGATGAGAATTGATCTTTCTGGGTCTGTAGCAAATTTTGTAGGTATTTTGATAGGGATTGCATTGAATCTGTAAGTTGCTTTTGGTAAGATGGCCAGTTTTACTATGTTGATTCTCCTAATCCACGAGCATGGGAGATCTTTCCATTTTATGATGTCTTCCTCAATTTCCTTCTTTAGAGACTTGAATTTTTTCATATAAGTATTTCACTGCATTGGTTAGAACAAGATACTTTAAAATATTTGTGGCTATTATAAAGGGTATGTCTCGGTAGGCTTCATTCCAAGAATTCAGGGATGGTTTAATATACAGAAATCCACCAATGTATTCCACCATATAAACAAATGAAGGAAAAAAAACATGATCATCTACTTAGATGCAGAAAAAGCATTTGACAAAATCCAACACCCATTCATGTTTAAAGTTCTGGAGAGATTGGGAATACAAGGCACATACCTAAACATAATAAAGGCTATATACAGCAAGCCAATAGCAGACATAAAATTAAATGGAGAGATACTCAAGGAAATCCCTCTAAAATCAGGGACCAGACAAGGCTGCTCATTTTCACCATATCTCTTCAATATAGTTCTTGATGTTCTAGCCAGAACAATAGGACATGAAAAGGAAATCAAGGGGATCCAAATGGGAAAGGAGGGAGTCAAATTATCCCTATTTGCAGATGATATGATAGTGTATATAAGTGACCCCCCAAATTCTACCAGAGAACTCCTATAGTTGATAAATACCTTCAACAATTGACTGGATACAAAATTAAATCTAAAAAGTCAGTAGCCTTCCTATATTCAAATGGCAAATATGCAGAGGAAGAAATTAGGGATAGTATACTTCCTTCACAATAGTGGCAAGCAAAATAAAATATCTAGGAGTAACTCTAACCAAGCGAGTGAAAGCCTTGTTTGAAAAAAAAATTCAAAACTCTGAAGAGAGAGATTGAAGATGACATCAGACGATGGAATGATCTTCCTTGCTCTTGGATCGGGAGAATTAACATAGTAAAAATGGCCATCTTATCAAAATCAATTTACAGATCAATGCAATTGCTGTCAAAATACCTACAAAATATTTTGAAGACATTGAAAGATCAATTCTCAACTTCATATGGAGAAACAAAAAGCCCGGAATAAAAAAAACAATCCTATATAATGAAAGATCCTCTGGAAAAATCTCCATACCCGATCTCAAGCTGTACTATAGAGCAAAAGTAATTAAAACAGCATGGAACTGGCACAGCAATAGGCTGGGAGACTCAATGGAATCAAATTGAAGGCGCAGAGATGAATCCACACACATTTGGTCACTTGATTTTTGACAAAGAAGCCAAATCTATTCAATGGAAAAAGGATAACATCTTCAACAAATGGTGCTGGTCTAACTAGATGTCTACATGTAGAAAAATGCAATTGAACCCATATTTGTCACCATGCACAAAACTCAAGTCCAAGTAGATTAAAGGCCTCAACATAAAACCAGAGACATTAAATCAGTTAGAGAAAAAAGTGGGGAAGATCCTGGAACACATTGGCACAGGAGACAACTTCCTGAACAGAACACCAATAGCCCAGGCCTTAAGGTCAACAATTAATAAATGGGACCTCATGAGGCTGAGAAGCTTCTGTAAGGCAGGAGACACTGTCAAGAGAACAAAGCAACAGCCTAGAGACTGGGAAAAGATCTTCACCAACCCTACATTTGACAAAGGTCTAATATCCAAATTATATAAAGAACTCAGGAAATTAAACACCACCAAATCAAATAACCCAATTGAGAAATGGGGCTCAGAACTAAACAGAGAATTCTCAACAGAGGAATATCAAATGCCTGAGAAACTCTTTTTTTTTTTTTTTTTTTTTTTTTTACTAAATCTTTTTTTTTAAAGGTGAACATGGAGACATTTATTAGAAGCACTGAATTATACAAGACATAACAGGGTTTACCCCCCAAACCTTCCCCCAAGCTGTCATCATATCAAACCAAAATATCCAGGCCACAACTTCTTTGTTTATGAACCATCTTAGCCTGAAAAATCAAATCTTCCCTTTCTCAAACTGAGCCCTACCTCAACTGTCTCGACACCCATAAGCCTAGCCCCAGACCTGTGGTCCATTTGGTTAAGGAGCCAACTTTGTTGGGAATGCCACCCTTTTCTTTTCCTGTCCTTTGCTTAGCTCATCTCCTTCTGTAGCCCCACAAACCTGTAGTCAAATCAAGTATCCAAGATCTTTCTTATTTGTAAGCCACTTTTAGAAGCCTCATCTTGTCTTTCTCATCCTTTCTCAACCTCTCCCATCCTCCCTCCTGTCTGGTACCATCTCTCCACCCGCAGATCATTGTCCACATTGGTGGCTTTCAAACCTGCTTTGTTCATGAGTCCTATTAGACTCATGAGACATTACATCCTTTTATCATCCTTCTCACCACCTTTTGGCATCTGCCTGAGAAACTCTTAAAGAAACGCTCAGCGATGTTAGTCATCAGAGAAATGCAAATCAAAACGACACTGAGATTCCATCTTACACCCATCAGAATGGCTAAAATAAAAAATTCAAGTGACACCACATGTTGGCGAGGATGTGGAGAAAGAGGAACACTCCTGCATTGCTGGTGGGAATGCAAACTGCTGCAGCCACTTTGGAAATCTATGTGGTGCTTTCTCAGAAAAAAAGGAAATAGAGCTTACTCAAGACCCAGCTATTCCACTCCTCAAAATATACCCAGAAGATGCCCCAGCACACAACAAGGACATATATGCTCAACCATGTTCATAGAAGCCTTATTCATAATAGCCAGAACATGGAAAAAGCCTAAGTGTCTCTCAGTAGAAGAATGGATAAAGAAACTGTGGTACCTTTACACTATGGAATACTACTCATCTATTAAAAACAAGGAATTCCCAAAATTTGTGGGCAAAAGGATTGAACTAGAAATGATCATAATGAATGAGTTCACCCAGAAACAGAAAGAGTCAAATTTTATATACTCACTTATATCTAGACGCTAGCACAAGAGGCATGTCCTATGAAAGTCTTCACTTACCAGGAAAGTTGGTCAGAGGGGAGAACATCCAATTGGGACTTTAGGTTAGAGAAGCATGGGAGAATGGGGAAATAGAAGGATCCAGAGGGTTCTAGAAGCCTACAACAAGAACATTATGATGGGCAGATCTGGGCCCAAGGTTCCTGCTCAAATTATGGCACCAGCCAACGGCAATACGGACAGTAAATTTCGAACCCCTACCCGGATCTCGCCAATGGACAGGACATTCTCCACCATTGAGTGGAGATTGGGGACTGACTTTCACACAAATCTGCTGCCCCATTTTGACCATGTCCCCTTAATGGGGAATCCTGGTGACACTCAGAGGAAGGATAGCAGGCTACCAAGAAAAGACTTGATATCCTATGGGTATATACAGGGGGAGGAGGTCCCCCTCAGTCACAGATACAGAGGAGAGGAGTAGGGGGAATGCAGGAGGCAGGGAGGGTTGGGAGGATACAAGGGATGGGCTAATTATTGAGATATAATATGAATAAATTAATAAACTATTTTAAAAATTCAATAAATTAATTTTAAAAAGAGCTTTCGTGTGTTATGGAAGTTTTAGATTGCTATTTTATCATTTTTATTTATGTCTTTTAAAGATATTTTCAGTAATATCTTTAAACAAATTTAACAATGTCAATAAATCATTTTAAATTCTTGTCAATAATATTTGCTTTTATTTTCTATGACTAGATAAGATATTCATTAAAGTTTCCATTTTTAATGTGTGGTGAGTGGTTTTTTTTAAATCTATCTTAGTTCCTATGCTTGATAATATGTCATTTGTTTTTTTGAAGAATACATATTATGAACATGATATATCTGTATTTTGTCCTGAATCATTCGAAAACCCATCAAAAATGTCTATAGTCTCCTCATTTCATTCAGCAGAATATCCACAGTGCTCCAATATCAGAACTATCTCTGACACTCCTATTAACATCTTACAGAACATGCAGAAATTCTAGTCTGTTATTCATAATCAATAGCTTTTCAACTCTGATTGCTGCATTTGGTTATACCAACTAACTAGACAAATGTAACTGTTTGGCTACATTTTGTCCTCAAATTGATATTTCACAATCCCTTTGTAAATTTGAAAAGGCATAAAATGTCTTACACGGATCATATGGAATATTTCGAATTGATAGTCTATAGGTATGCTTCTATATTAATTTGGAGTTCTACATTAAGTTGGAATTCTATAGATTAATATGTGTGAAAAATCTTTGACTCAAGAAGGTAAATAACATTTTGAAATATGGCATTATTCTGTTAAAAATGTACAGCAAACTTTACAATTTACTCTCTGAAAACAGTAGCTACTCCATCATTATAAACATCTCATTACAAGCAAACTGCAGAGTGAGTGGCTAAAATGTAATGATTACCTTGACAGTCAGATTAATAAGTGTTTAATAAAGGAATGAACTGGTCCTAGCAGTGACAACTGTCTTGTGGTGATAGCCTAAAGCACTAGGTAGAGTTAAAGCCATTATGTGGCTAAGTCAGATAGCAGTAATTGAGTTTTGAGGCTAGAGGATGAGGATAATTGCCTCAGTTCTCCACTTGGCTTTGGTCATGAAATGACTACTAAATGCTCTCCCACAGAATAAAGGGCCACTTAATTAATGTCCATCATTTGTCTTCTAGGGGAAATAATTGTATCATGTATCTATGAAGCAAAGTAGCATTACTTCTTCCAATAATGTAAGAGAAAAAGCATGCAGCATAAGTACTATACTAGCCTATTTCAAACAAAAATCAAATCAAGCCACAACTAAAATAAAGCATCTAATAAAACCTGTTCTCAGCATCAAGATAAATCAAAACAAAAACAATAAAGTTATTCTTTTACTGTGGTTAAGTTTTGGTATAATGTTACTGAAACTGTTTTTCTTATTAAAAAAGATCAAAATAACTGTGCTTTTTGGGGAGCATATTCTGTCTGAATAGAAATACAAGGGCAAGGCCAGGTGAGCTTATTCCTTAAAAGGATATATCTGTAGGCAACTTTTACATAAAATTAAATAATCTGTTATAGCATCCTTGAAATAATGTACTCAGATGTCTTTTTAATGTGAAGTTTAAGTTGAATGTTTGTAGTGTGATGTGATTTGATAACTGATGTCCTACCATTGGTGAATTATGCACAAGCAACACATCTTCATTTAAAGAGAAAAGGATATGAAAGATTACATGAAGAATACATTGTACCCAATACTCAGGTGAATTAATTAATGATGTACAGTTCCTCTGTGACAGAATAGTATGTGAAATTTTCACAAAGATTTGTGCCTGTGGTTATTTGAGTTCAACATGAAAATGCATGTGTGGGAAGAAATGTTGAAGCTGAAAGTCATAATAAGATTAGATTCGCATCTTTTACAATTTGTCAAATTGGTACAAATTGCTCCTTCTTTTTTTCCTCCTTCTCCTCCTCCTCTTGCTCCTCCTTCTTCTTCCTCATTTTGAAGTTAATGTCAAAATCGATGTTTTTAGGTCTAGATAAATCTTTTAAGTTAATAATAATGAACATGATATATATTTATTTACATTCAGAGTTTTAGACTCACCAAGAAAGGAAAGATGTTTTCTTAAAGGCTGCCAAATACAAATAGCCAAAACACTAAAAATGTAGCATTTATATAATTCCTGATTGTATTATGGTTCTTCTTCCTATGGGTAGTTTATTGTATATATGTATAATATTATAAATGCATATGTAAAAAATAAAAAAATATTTAATAAAAGAAAAAAGATAAAAAACAGTTATATAATACATAACAAGTCTAACAGAATTGCTGTGTGTTTCAGTTTCAGTTTGTACTAGCATGTAAACTCCCACCTGCCTATCATTTTGTCATTTACAGACTTCCAAAAGGAAAGCATCATGAGCAAGTCTGGTTTTTATCCAGAGGGTTATGCAAGAGCTAAAAATACATGAAGAGTTTAAAACAGTACAACAGAAACTATGACACCTGCCTCTGTCAGTCAGGAAGACAGCTGCAAAAGGAACTAGAAGTGCTTATTCAAGTGGGAATAGTTCAAATAGAGTGTGTATCTAACTGGGGACTGATTCATGAATAAATTAGGAGGAATTCTAATTAATGTTAATTTGCCCAAAATCTGTAATTGTTGTCTGTGGTGATTGAAAATATTTGTCTCTTCTATCCAGAAACTTCTTTGATGTGATTTCATTGCTTGCCACCATATTCAAGGATGCAGACATTCTGAGATATTATGGATGTTGGGGTTGGCCATTTTTAATTCCCACAACAAAACTATTAATAGATTTAATAAAATAAACATGTACTGGCTATTTTATGTCAATTTGACACAAGCCAGAGGCATTTTGAAAAAGAGACCCTGAACTGAGGAAATTTCTTTCACCAGATGGATGTGTAGTCAAGCCTGTGGTGCATTTTCTTGATTGATTCATTGTGCGAGTGCCACTCCTGGAATGGTGGTCCTGAGTGCTATAAGAAGGCAGGCGGAGCAAATCATGAGGTGAAAGTCTTTCAGAAATAAAACTGCCTGCCCTTTACATCAGTTTAAGCATCTATGTTTAAACTCTGACTTTCCTGGATAGTGGATAATATGCTGTATTATGATTTAAACACATTCCTCTCCAAAGTATTTTAGTTGTTGTATCTTGTTATAGCAGTAAAACCCTGTTAAGATATAACATTAACACACTCTCACATATTGTATAACACAATGCTATGGTCCTCAGTTGTTTTCTAGGTGGTGGTGGTGAGTTCAGAGAATTTTAGTAGACCATGATGATTATAACTTACCAAATTTTCATCTAGAAAATTAATCATACTTTTGCAGATATGAATGACAAGTAAACATTTCAAAAGAGTCTTTGTGTAATTTTGATTGAAGAAAATGTGAACTTTTTAAAAAAAGAAAGCTTATTGGTGCAAAAATTGTTTCTTCCTGAACTCCAACCAGTTTACTTTAGCTTTATTATCTTATAATAGTTAAATTTTGAGGGAGTGTTAGAATATTTAAAGGGCAATCCTGGAAATCCTGACAAATTCAATTTATTTTGGTCTGTTTCTAAATATCCAGGGAGCTTGTAATTAACAGAGCATTTTATGGTCTTATTACAGCTATGTGATCAATGTTTAAAATGAATTCATTCATCGTAATTTTCCAAGTTGTCTCCATTCTCTTTATAAAATAGTTTCTAGTTTTTCTGATGATACAGTCAAAGAGTCTTGTTAAAGTCAGGCTTGCTAAAGAATTGAAAAACCAGGGCACAATAGTAGGAGTAGAAAAATTTCAAACATCCAGACAAAACCAGCCATTGAAGAAAGGCTTTTATTGGGGTGACAAAACACACACCTACAGTAGCCACACAGAGAAAATCAAGACCCTCTTCATAGCCAAAATGTCCAGCTTCTTCTGAGGATTAGAGGTTTAAAAACATTTAAAGAGTATCTCCCCAAATTTAGGGTTGGTCGCTTTGAAGACAGAAAGATTGATTGGCCCATGACTATTGTATAACCTGTCCGAATGGAGCCTTGAATTTGTTGAGCCAGTCCATCAGCAGGAGGCTTGGGGAGAGAGACAGAAGCCAAGAAAGTCTTTGTCTTAAACTGTCAGGTTTTTGTCTCAAGTCAGGAAGGTGAAGAAGTTGGCCATCTTGGAAATTTGTCATCTTTATTACCTAGCCATGGCCCCTTTCCCTATCTGTCTATCAGCGAGTCTGTCTAACTCCTAATCTCTTATTAATAAACCAAAATAACAAAGAAGTCTCATTTATGTGCATTGTTTCTCAGTTTGTGTTTGCATTTATTATAGTTCTTTCATAAAACTTAAAGAAATTGAATTTTTTCATTAAGTTAATTTTATACTAAAATCTGTAAAACTATGCATTAAGTTTAATTTCGTGATTTGATACTTCAAAATTGATTGAGGTGTTTGGAAATAAAATTTGCAAAAAGAAACATATTCCTTAGATTTTAATGTCTTTAGATGAATTGAATTAAATCAATTAATAAAGAACTTAAAAATAAATTGATAAAGAAGTAGCATTGGTATACTGAATTAACTATTATTTGTGTAAAGATAAAGACATGGACATTGTATTTAATCTTGCTATAATGTACAAAACTGGACAAAAATGAGGTTCTTACAATTGTATTCTTGTGAGTTGCTTCAATCTTTACAAATCTGTTATAATTCAGAACTTGTTTATCATCATTTTAACACTGTTTCAAATAAGGAAGGAAAATTATTTAAGGAGTAATAATGTGGGCTACAAGTTACAGCCATTTTCCTCAATGATTGGCTAGCACCATGGCTATGTGTCTGTGTTAAGGCACAGCATCAAGACAGAAGGAGGGTGTAGCAGAACAAAGAAAGTGACAGAAATGAGGAGGGCAGGGCACTAAATTCTTCAAAGGTGCCCCTTCCCACTCAATGATCTACTTTCTGTCCCCAGGCTCCCATATCTCACAGAATATCACCACATGCTGGTGTGCAGTTTCTTCAACACATAATCCTTCTATTCAATACATGCAAGAATCAGTATGGAAATTTTACTATGATTTTGATTGTACAAGTTAGTCCATGTGGTCTTAGTTTTCTAAAATATTAGTCAGCTCCAAGAATTAATCTTCTTCCCAAAATATGTATCTTCTGGAGCCCATGCAATATTCTATATTAGTTGGAAATTCTTTCACAGTTCATTTTTATAATCATGACCATTCAATAGAACTGTATGCTTACATCATAATAATAATAAATATTTATAACATTTAGGTATGTTCTTAAGACACTATTGTCAACAATCTTTTCTACAAACAACTTTTAAATCTCAGAAATCATTTATATACAAATAATACTAAGACAAAGGAGGTCATAGATTCAAGAGAGAGCAAATGAGGTGAGAGATCAGTGATTAGAGGAAGGAAAGGGAGGTGTTGAGGGTAATTCCCAGCTTATACACATTAATAATAACCACAGATTACCCAAATCTGTCAGTGTTGCATTAAAAAAAGAAGAAAGAAATAAAAACACTTCCTCTTGGAGTGGGTAATTTTACCAAGAGTGAGCCTAGACTTGAATTCTTTACTTTTCACTCTCTGTCTTCAATTATCTTCTTTCTACATTTTGACTGCTTTATGAATATGAACCTGTGCTTATGTAAATAATGCCTTATGTATTTATCTGTTCCTGTATTTGTGTCTATGTCTCTTAACAGGGAACCTTTGATCTGTATATATAGAACATCATGGAAAACATCACATGAGGAGGGAATGAGGGATATTTTATAGAAATCTTTAACAAAGTTTTACAAAGGATGAAAACTTACTGACTCCAACTGGCCCTAACTGACCCAGATAACAAGGAAATCCTACCAAGTAATTCCAGTATGCTGCTCCAACATTTCTTCTAGATACTTGCTTTAAAACCTATTTGTTACTTTCAAAAAATGATTACAATGTCATATATACAAACACACATGTGCTCGTCTCTGGGTCAAGGGCATGGAAGAATACATAAAATGAAATCTGTGCATTAGCTTAGATTATAAAAGCAGGTTACATGGAGGAATTAAAGGCAAAGAAGGATGATTGATCCATTGTTCTCTTAAAAATAGGAAACAGGCAGGATACACAGTAGGATAGCAGTCTTAAATATCAAGTGAGTTCATGTTGTAACATTAGCTCTGGCTATGAGGTTCAACTAAAAGTTCCAATCTTTAGATGTTGTTTTACAATTAGAATTTTAGACATGCCAGGATAGGAAAGATGTTTTCTTCAAGATTTCCAAATACAAATAGCCAAAACACTGTGAGTGTAACATATATATAACTCCTGATTGTTTCAGGGCTCTTCTTGCTATAGGTAGTTTATTATATATGTGTAATAATGTACATATATATAAATATATGTAAAATATTTAACAAAACATTGAAAAATAAAAATAATGTACACCACATGGAAATAATGTATTTATATTTAAAATTTATGAGTTAAAAGCCCTTTGTGTCTATTGAAACAAAGTCATGAAACAGCACCTCTTATCAACCAAACTTGCTTCAGGTATCTACCAACCTTCAAATTTCCTCTTCCCACCACTTAAAAAATTCACCACTCAAATTGAACACACTAAGTCCAACATTTCTTCTTTCATATTTCTTGGGAAGTTTAATATGCAGGTAAATAGTCAATATGCCGACTCTTTTGGTCTAATATCTTCTTTCTTCTAAATGTCTGTTCCCTCAGCCTGGATAATTTGCTGTATTCACTGCAATGAATATAGTTCAGATCTTTGGAGATCATCCTGACAGCCACTAGTGCTACACTTGGCTTTGGAATTGTAGCTAGTTTAAATAAAATTTGGATTTATATATTAAATACATATCAAATGCTAAACAATATTAAAATTAAGTATCAATTTTTTTAGTTACTTCATGTTGAAATGATATTTTGAAAATATTTGACTAACAAAGTTAATTTATTACTTTTTAAACTATAATGTAGAATCTTGAGTTTAATTTAGTTTATATTAAATTTCACTTGGACAACTCTAAGGTGGCTACTGCCATTGCCAAAAAATGCATAGTGTCCATAATCTTGATAAGAAGTATCTCACTTTTTTGCCATCTAAACATGTATTTTCTAGGACTTAAGAAGTCAGTATGTTTTTACAACTACTGTCCATATTAATTCTACTAAACTACTACTGTGCAAAATTCCCACTCATAACTTAACTTTAATCCTTAGACAATTAAACTCACTGTGCACTACTCTAATCTCCTCCTTGCTTCTCTCTTGTTTTGTAATCCTTAAAACAACTTATAATTAAACATGTTGATATGGCTGAAATAAATATATACCGAGTGTGTTCATTTTAATTATGCTTAGAAACCTCAAATTTTCTCATATTCTAATTACAGTTCACATAACTTATAGCTTACTGATACTTTTTATTATTTACATTTGACTAATGTAGGTGAAAATGACCCAAATTTATGAAACTGCAAAGAATGAAAAACCCACCTAATCGTTTCTGCAATAAATACTGAAATTAAAATTTAGTGCTGTCCCAGTCTGTAGGCTGTCACTTTGTTCTGTTGACAATGTCTTTGCCTTACAGAAGCTTCTTGCTTTATGAGGTCCCATTTATCTATTGTTGATCTTAGAGTCTGGACTGTTGGTGTTCTGTTCAGGAAGTTGTCTCCTGTGCCAATATGTCCAAGGCTCTTCCTCAGTTTTTTTTCTAACAGATTTAACGTAATTGGCTTTATGTTGAGATCTTTAATTCACTTTGACTTGAGTTTTGGTGTGGTGATAAATATGGATTTGCTCAAACTTCTGTACCAACCAAAGACAATGTATGCAGTAAATCTAGACTCCCTATTCAGATCTGGATAAATGGACAGTGCATTCGCCACAGTTGTGTGGACTCTGACATGTACTCTGGTGGCCCCAATTTCACCACTTCCCCTTGGTGGTGGGGTCTTGTGGGCACATAGAAGAAGGGGAAGCAGGCTATCTGGATGAGACCTGATAGGCTGTGATCACATGGTGGGTTCAGAGGTCTCCTTCTGTCACAGGTCTAGGAGAGGGGAATAGGGTGAAAGAGGGAGGGAGGGGAAACAGGAATATACAAGGGAGGGGATAACAATCAGGATGTAATCTGAATAAATTATTTAAAATTATTTAGTACTGTCTCAACAAAGGAAATTGTAGATCAATGAATGAATTTTTACCCATGTCAATAAAATAACAATAATTATCTTCAAACTGAAATAGCAAGTGAAGGAAAATTTAACCTTTCATAAACCAAGTGAGAATTACCTTGTTTGCCAGAGACCTAAAATAATGGAAAATAACTAAATTCTTTTTACCCTAATATATAAAAATTTCCCTTATATAATAAATAGGAAACAATTGATGCTTTTAAAAAGATGTTAAAATTTAACTAGGATTGTTAACATTTTCTATAATGTTAACAAAAAAAGGTTGAGGCATTGCTTATTATAGTTTATATGTCACAAATATGTTGTGGTGGACAAATAAAATAATGGTAGGAAATTCCTAAATCAAGTACATACAAGATAAGAAAACAGTTATATTTATGTTTTTCATTTTCCATCCCAATCGGGTATTCCTATTACTACTATTATCATTTCATTTTATTTATATTATTTACATTGTTGAGAGGACAAGGAGGGAATTCTTTTTTATAATTTTTATTGATAATATTCATATTACATCTCACTGGCTATCCCATACCTTGTGTCCTCCCATTCCTCCCTCCCTGCCTCTTTCAGCCTATTCCCCTCCTCTATGACTGTAACTGAGGGAAACCTCTTCCCCCTCTATATGATCCTAGGGTGTCAAGTCTATGCTTGGTAGCCTGCTATCCTTCCCCTGGATGCCACTAGATCAAAGAGATGTGTTCAAATATAGGGCATCAGAGTTCATGTGAAAGTCAGTCCCCACTTTCCACTTAACTGTGGAGAATGTCCTGTCCATTGGCTGGATATGGGTAGGGATTTGATGCTTACTGAATGTATTGTCCTTTGTTGGTGGCATAGCTTGAGCAGAACCCCTGGGCCCAGATCTTCCCATTATAGTGTTATTCTTGTAGGTTTCTAGGACCCTCTAGATCCATCTATTTCCCAAATCTCCCATACTTCTCTCACCTAGAGTCCCAATAGGATGTCTTCATCTCTATCCCACTTTTCTGGTAAGTGAAGACTTTCATGAGACATGTCGCTTGGGCTAGTGTGCAGATATAAGTGAGTATATACCATTTGACTCTTTCTGCTTCTGGGTTAACTCACTCATTATGATCATTTCTAGTTCAATCGATTTGTCCACAAATTTCGGAAATTCCTTGTTTTTAATAGCTGAGTAGCATTCCATAGTGTAAATATATCACAGTTTCGTTACCCACTCTTCTACTGAGGGATGCTTAGGCTGTTTCCATGTTCTGGCTACAGACTGGGAAAAGGTCTTCACCAACCCTACATCTGACAAAGGTCTAATATACAAATATAAAGAACTCAAGAAATTAAACACCACAAAAACAAACCCAAATAACCCAATTGAGAAATGGGGCTTGGAACTAAACAGAGAATTCTCAACAGAGGAATATCAAATGGCTGAGAAACACCTTAGAAATGCTCAGCGTCTTTAGTCATCAGAGAAATGCAAATCAAAATGACTCTGAGATTCAATCTTACACCCACCAGAATGGCTAAGTTCAGAAATTTAAGTGACACCACATGCTGGAGAGGATGTGGAGAGAGAGGAACACTCCTTCATTGCTGGTAGGAATTCAAACTATTACAACCATTTTGGAAATCTATCTGGCACTATTTCAGAAAACTGGGAATAGGGTTACCTCAAGACCCAGCTATTCCACTCCTTGGAATATACCGTGAAGATGCACCAGCACACAACAGGGACATATGCTCAACCATGTTCATAGCAGCCTTATTCATAATAGCCAGAAGGAGGGAATTCTTATGCTTAAAGTTATTGTGCTAATATTTCACAACAAATTATTTAAAGTCAATGCAATATTTCATTTAATTTTCATGCATGCTATTATAACATAAAATTCACCGATATGAAGCTATTTTGTAATAACTTTGAAAGACCTTGGTTTTAAAGATTAAATTTTCAATTTTGGATTAAATTTCAGCATTATTAATTACATCCATGGAAGCATAAAATCATTTATTATATATGTTTATATATAGATATATGCAATGGATTTTGTTGACATATTCTAGTATGTAACACAATTTTCTTGCCACTTGATTAATAAATGCAAGAAAATATTTTATATCATCTCCGAGTGAGTTCTTAGTGATTAAAGCATCTACTCTCAAACCATGTATACCAATCCATAATGAACTAATCAAAAATGTCTTGCTTTCTTGTATTGACAGGTATTCCTAAAACTGTACCACACTAAGCCAATTCTATTTTCTTGCATTCACTCAATAGTATCCTTTTGATACTTGGAGCTCTGTTGGGTATTTTTAGCTCATCTATGCAATCTATAATGTTAACTGGCTCTGGAATGTGGTATGTGTTAAACACTTATTCGTCAAGTTAATGTTCTTAGGAGGTTGTGTTAAAGTGTTAAACATGAAGCTTAATTGGAATTCTCAGGTCTTTGGGATGATGTCCTTTGATAGGTATAGAGAGTCCTTTCCTATCTGTCTGTTTTCATTCCTATACACCATGAGGATAATGACTATACTCCATAACATGCTTACAACATGCTATTATGCTTCATTTCAGTGTCAGCATTAATGATGCAAACCAGTACTAGACTAGAGGCTCTAAAACTGTGCTTTAAATATTTTTCTTTAGAATTTCTTATCTAGAATATCAGTTGTATTGTTAGAAAGCTAAGTAAGCCAGAAATTTTTCACTAAATGGAGATAATCCTTCCTGTTACTATCCATCTAATAAGATGGAAAGGCCTGATTTGCAAGAGGTCTTCCACAAAAAAATAATTGGAAAAGCAAGATAGAGAAAGCATAAAATAGTACCAGCAAATCTTAGTTGGTCATTTATGCTAGATGATGGCCAATATTTGGATATATTTTCCCCATGTTTTGAAACTTGGTCACAGATTGAACTGAAAGGTAAAGAACTCGACTATCTAGAAAGTGGCTCTGGTTTTCCCTTATCTATTTTTCCAAAAGCGATATTGCTTCCCTGGCAAACATACTGAGGATGTGATCAAAACCACAGGGACCACAACATATGGATTGAAAATGGACTGAATAGCTCATTCCCCTCCCTTCCACCATCCACTAATGCCTATTGATGGTATCCTACTCCTGGGAACCCCACAAGATAAACAATTGTCTGTCTGCCTTCTTTCTTTCCAACAAGCTTGTTATGTGAAAATTCATTTCCTGAAACGCACCCTTTTCTATTATTTATTTTTTATTTCACAAGACAAGAAACTGAAGCATTTTATTTAGGGTGGCTTTAGTGTCCATTCAGTTTCTGGGACCCTAGCAATTCCAAGAGAGGTTCTATTTTTCTCAGCATTCCTTTATAATCAGCAATATAATATTTCTAGTCAAGTAAGATGTAGGCAACTGCAAAGCCAAGCAAGAAGAATGACCATGTGAGCTAAAACCAGTAAAGCAACAGTAAAGCAACAGAGGCAAAACTGGCCACGTCTTTGGGTACTAAGATCGTTCCATAAATGTGTCAGCTGTCAAATGTGAAGCTTTATGATAAATTAGAATTTACCCACAAAAGTTTAGGTATTCCCTTGGTGGAATACCTTCTTGACATTTTCCTGTTCTTCTCATTCAGAAGGGGTATATGTACAGATTGACACTTTTACCATTATATGTTTAAAAGAGACCAAGGAGGAGTAGATAGGGATTTTCAGGAGGAAAAAGAGAAAAGATTTAAGTATATTATAATCTACTTAAAAAAGAAAAAAGTAAACTAAAGAGATTAAATGCAAATATATTATATATTGTATATTTATAAAGATATAATTTATAGTATATGATATATGATATGTTATGTATTATATGATATACAATATGTTATATATTATATATCATTTATAATGTTATGTCATATAATATGTTATATATTATATATAAAATGTCCCTCCTCTATGCCCCTCCTTGCATTCCTTTAAGTTAATGAATTTAATTAATTTTTATGAATTCCCTCCTTGCATTCCTTTAAGTTAATGAATTTAATTAATTTTTATGAATTTCTGTCATATGCATGCATATACATGTATATATTACATTTATTCATAAGTAAAATCTGCTGAGTCTGGCTAATGTCTCATGTGTGCATGCTTTTAGGGATAGCTGTTTGGAAGTGGACAACCAATTTATGTGCTCTTCCATGAGGAAGACTATTTCTTCCACTATCAGCATTTCTTACTACTTGTTATCAGCTCTTTTTGTAAGGTGGAGGCCATGTGGGCTTTCTCCTATCCACTTCAGCTGTATTGTTGTTTTTCAGCTCATACTTAAGTAGTCATGAGTGAAGCTTCTAAGATTAGGAGACATAATCTCAAAAGCACACTTCCTGATCATTTGGCTCTTACAATTCTCCTTCCCCTCTTCTGTAACACTTCTTGAGCCTTAGGTTCAGATATGGTTTCCATAGATGTATCAATTTGGACTGGGCTCCAATATCTATGCATTTTTATTGGTTGTGGGTTTTTTGTACTGATCTACATTTGTTGCAAAGAGAAGTTTTCTAGATAAGTGGTTAGGACTTTACTTATCATTGGGTATAAGAACAAACATTTACAGTATTGTTAGTGATTATGTTGGTTTAGTCAAGAAGTTATGTCATGGTAATATGTCTCTTCTAAGATCTACACTTTCACTAACTCTTGGTTGTTGGCTATTTCCAGTAGCAGACATGATTTCCCTCTTGTTGACATGGTCTAAAATCCAATTAGTGAGCTTTTGGCTAAGGCCAAGGAATGCATGACACTATTTTATCCTTAGGGCTATTGTGCCCTGCTGGCCATTAATGTGCTGCATAAGCTAGGTAGGATTGTTACTTGACTTCTCTCTGTTGGAAGCTTTTGCATGGCATGTTCTGATACTATGACAGCTAGTCCTCAGGGCAGGATCATTCAGGTAAGTTCTAGTTCTGGGGTCTCTGGGTCCTGTGTCTGAAGTCTATGGTGACTTTAAGCAACAGAGACTTACATTCCACCTCCTGAAGGAACCAAGGGCAATAGCAATAGGTTCTATATTTTATGAGTTTCTTGGACAACTCTGACCAATAGTTCCAAAAATAGCTTCTCACACTTGGTATTGGGTTTTTTGTTAGGTGACCTTTGACTTTTGGAAGCACTGTCAACCCAGATGAGAAAAGTTCACTTAAACTATACATGTATATTTATATGTCTATATGGATATGTACATATGTGTATATGTATACACAGGCTTACATATATTATACATTTTAATTTTTAGGTAAATAGTTAATAGTATGATTCCTCAAGACATTTCCAGGTAGACTTACTCTTTTATTTTTAACCCTACTTCTTCTGTATTTATTTCCTTCCAACAACAGCCTTCTTTTCTCCCATTTACCAGATCAGATCACTTAAACAATGCTATTATCCTCTCTAGTACACTCCAACTCCCTTCTCCAGAAATGGTCTCTTTTTACTTTCCTGGCCTCTGTAGTTATTCCAGGCTATGTACTTATGTCTGAAGATTTTGAGTGCGTATCCTCCAATGAAAGAACATGTAACACTTGATATTCTGGGTTTGTGTTACTTCACTCTATGTGATCTTTTTGATCCCCACCCACTTATCTACAAAGTTTATGATTTATTTTTTCTTTACTGTGGAATAGCATTCCATAATCTGTACATATATTACATTCTGAGTGTACACACACACACACACACACACACACACACACACACACACACACACATTACATTTTCTTTATCCATTCACTGGGTGAAGTACATTCAGTGTGTTTCTAACCCTAGACCTCTGACAGAAGGGGACATCCTCTCCCACCATATGACCACAGCCTATCAGGTCTCATTCTTTTTTTTAAAATTTTTTATTAATTTATTCTTGTTACATCTCAATGGTTATCCCATCCCTTGTATCCTCCCATTCTTCCCTCCCTCCCATTTTCCCCTTATTCCCCTCCCCTATGGCTGTGACTGAGGGGGACCTCCTCCCCCTGTATATGCTCATAGGGTATCAAGTCTCTTCTTGGTAGCCTGCTATCCTTCCTCTGAGTGCCACCAGGCACCAGGCTTGCCAATCAAGGGAATGGGGTCAAATATGGGGCACCAGAGTTCATGTGAAAGTCATACCCTACTCTCCACTCAACTGTGGAAAATGTCCTGTCCATTGGCTAGATCTGGGTAGAGGTTCGAAGTTTACTGCATGTAATATCCTTGGCTAGTGCCATAGTTTGAGCAAGACCCCTGGGCCCAGATCTGCCCATCATAATGTTCTTCTTCTAAGGTTCTAGGATCCTCTGAATTCTTCTATTTCCCCATTCTCCCATGCTTCTCTCATCTAGAGCCCCAATAGGATGTCCTCCCTTAAATATTGGATTCTTATTCAGTCACAAAAAGAATAAAACTTTGTTACTTGCAGGGAAACAAATTTAACTTGATATAATCATATTATAAAAAATAAGATAGACTCAGAGGGACAAGTGTTGAAAGATTTTTATTTGCATATCTTAAACTATGTATGAGAAACAAAGGAGATTTGAGGGAGGCAGAAGTGCTGATAAAGAACATAATATGCGAAGTAAATATAGTCAAAGTACTTTTATGAAAACGTCTTTAGGAAATACACCACTATGTGCAATGAATACATGCCAATAAAATTAAGCAAACGAGATACTTA
This sequence comes from Acomys percivali, assembly GCA_907169655.1. Lineage (NCBI taxonomy): Eukaryota > Metazoa > Chordata > Mammalia > Rodentia > Muridae > Acomys > Acomys percivali. Next base: position 56,071,578 of record OU015760.1, read on the forward strand.
TAGAAAGTAATAAAATGTGTTTGTGGCTCTTATAGTTTCTAGAAGGATTTTCTAGATGGCTAGAGGATATGTATGCAGTTTTTCAAAAACAATAATTTTGGGAAGGATAATATTGATTTTAATGTGTGTGTATATGTGTGTTCTTTTGTGTGCTTGTGTTGATATACTACAGATATACACTTTTCTTGTAGTGTATATGCTTCTAGATTTCAACAAAACATTGTACGCATTCACACAAGAAATGTGATTGCTTGTTGAAAGAATGAAAACTGTTATGAGAAAACTGCTTTTAACCAGATTTCCACATTTTAATTTATCCATATTCAGGAACTATTTCCCCATAGGCACAAAGAGTTTACATGAAAACTTTTGTGTACACATCATTTTACTATATCTTATTCTTGGCAGTTTTGCCATACTGGAATTTACTTTTGAAATAATAGAAAACTATTGCATTTAGATACTGAAATATCGTTACTTGTGTAGAATCAGTAGAAATCATGAAGTCTGTTTTCTATTTTTCTTAAAATTGTTTCTGAGGATGCTACTTTTTAGGAGATGTTCCAAATTGTTTAACATTATCTCATTTGAGTGGTCCTCTGTAGCTAGATAGCATAAAGTTTGTCTCTCTTTTGGCCAGGAGAGGGCACTAGTGGTTCTTGAGACGGGAGCCCCATACTGGAGTTCTCAGAGAATGTAGAGGCTTTAAAAAAAACTTTAAAAAAATCTAGCACTTATCTACTTTTTACCCTCTCAGAATTTACATTTGTTATACACATGAATAGCTTAACAGGAGAACTAGGCAGGAAGTAGGCTCCATTAACAAATAGTCCTGGGTGTCAATTCTAAGGAAGACCTTTGTCTTGACTCATTAAGAGCTCAGCAATATACACATTTCCTAGGGTAGAAATCACATTAGATTTCAAAGTTATCTTGATGTGGTGACTTGTTTTGGAAGGATTGAGAAAGCTGTCTGAGAAACCTGTCTCAGCTGCAGCAAATGGCAAGGAATATCAGAGCACTTTAGACAAGCAAGTAAATTATAAACGGCTTAAATGTTGTTATACTGGGTGTGAGTATTTGACTTGTTTAAAGAAAAAAATGTGATCATTTGGAGTAACTGGTCTGAGTTCAGATAATCACTTTTCAGACTTAGCAAGACATTTACTGGTGAAGTAAGAGCTAGGCTTTTGTTTTAAAAAGCAACCTTTGTTTGCTTTTTAAACAGCTCATTCCAGCGGATGATCTGTTTATTTTTAACACCATGTTTCTAAATAGGTGCCAAAATCAAATTGTGCTTTATTTGACTTCTGTTATTAACCCAGTAGGAAGACACTTCAATCTCAGTCAGTGAAGACTTATGAGGGTCAACAACAGCTTAGATAAAGTAGGCAAATAGACAGATGGTAGGATTCATGGGGTAGACAAGCTCTCAAATTTAAATTTCTTATTATTAGAATAATATCTTTAGGGAATTCTCTTCAAAATTATTTCATGAAAATGTAAATATTTGATCCAGAGAAACACATAAGCACTCTATTAAACCATATGATCTGGCAAGACCCAAAACACATTGCCAATGATACATGTAATTTTCATGGGAGGAGTAGAATGTGATGAGTTGGGACCACAAAATACTGCATATTAGTTGCAAGGTCATGGTTTAGTCCACATATAGAGCAGGAACATATTTGATGTTTAATAATGTATCTGAAACAATGTTTAAAATGAAGTTAAAGATGTCCTTTGTTGATAGTTGTCTCTTCTTCACCCAAATACAATATTAGCAATTATGTATTGCCATTTTACAAAGCAATATTTACTTTATTTTCATGGTGCTATTTTTTTCAATTGGGGTTAGAAATGTTCTTCAGTGTTTCATCATTTGGCAGTTTCATACATTAATACATAACATTTTTGTTATTATTTTAACTACCATTCCCTTTTCTCATCCACCACCCAATTCTTTTGAAAGTTTTCTTCTCAACAGATCCCACTCTTACTTTCATTTATTTTTGTGCTGTCCATTGATTATTTTTTGCTGTTGTTCAGGTAAACCATTTTTTACATTTGTTTACTTACCTCTAGTTCCTGGATGTATCCCCAGTCTTCCTCTTCCCCCAGTCCCCTGATCCCTCTTACCCCATCTCCTGTTCCTCAGCAAAGGGGAGCTCCCATTCCCTTCCACCCCAACTCATCAAGATATATCAGGACTAAGCACAACCTCTTCTCTCCCCTGTTTAGCAAAGCAGTGCTGCCAGAGAAAAGTGATCAAAAAGCTGGCAACAGAGTGCATGTCACAGATAGCCCCTGGTCCCATTATTGGAGGACACACATGAAGTCTGAGCTGCCCATCAGCTACATCTGTGTTGTGTGCCGAGGTCTAGTCCAGGCATGGATCTTTATTGGTGCTTCAGGCTCAGCAATCTCCTGAAACCTCTAGGTCCTTTTGTCCTTCCCCCAACTTTTCCACTGGACTCCTTCTGTATTGTCCAATTTTTTGCTATGAGTCTCAGCATCTGTTTTGAAGCACTGCTGGGTGGATCCTCTCAGAGAACAACTCTGCTAAGCCTCTATCTGCAAGCATCGCAGAGTATCTTTAATAGTATCAGAGGTAGGTAGGCTCCCTCCCATGTGGTGGGTCTTAGGTTGGACATCCCCTCAATCTTTTCTTTATCTACTGTCTTTATCCCTGCACATCTTGTAAGCAGGGTGAATTTTTTGTTGGGTAGTATTCTCCCTCTACTAGGAGTCTTATCTAGTTGGGGCAAGTCCTCTTTAGTGTCTATGACCCCTGCTTATAGGAGTCTCTGCTAGAGTCCCCCTCAGTGTTCCCCTCATATCCTCCTCCCATGAACCTATGCTGACTTAGGTCTCCAGGTTGTTACAGAGAAGCCCCTGCCCACAGTTATTCTTTTCCATATAGACCTTCTGTCTTCCCTCCCCTGTTCTACCAAGGACTAATCTCTACCTTCATATCTCCTATCTTGTTCCCTCTCTTGAACCATTTCTGCTTATTTCATTTCTCTTTCTGAGTTAGAATTAAGCATCCTCCCTTGGATCCTCCTCATTATTTACCGTGTTTTGGTCTGTGCGTTGTAGTATGTTAATCCTTTACTATATACCTAAAATAAACTTATAAGTGAGCAAATACTATGTGCTTCTATCTGGGACTGGGTTACCTCACTCAGAATGATCTTTTCTAGTTCAATTTGCCTTCAAATATCATGATTATTTTTGTTTTTAATAGCCAAGTAGTATTACATTGTGTAAATGTACCACAGTTTCTTTATCCATTCATCAGTTGAAGGACATCTAGATTGTTTCCAGATTCTGGCAATTATGAATAAAGCTGCTATGAACATAGTTGAGCAAGTGTCCTTGTTGTGTCATGGAGCATCTTTCAGGTATATGCCCAGGAGTGGTATAGCTGGGTATTGCAGGTATCACTATTCCCAGTTTTTTGAGAAAGTGCCAATTAATTTCCAAAGTAGTTTTACAAGTTTGCACTCCCATCATCAGTGGAGGAGTGTTCCCCTTTCTCCACATCCTCACCAGCATGTTCTGTCAGTTAGGAGTTTGAACTTAGCCATTCTTTCAGGTGTTAGATAGAATCCCAGACGAGGTTTGATTTGAATTTCCCTAATAACAAAGGACGTTGAACATTTCTTTAAGTACTTATTGGCCATTTGATATTCTTCTGTTCAGAATTTTCTGTTTAGTTTTATGCTCCATGTTTCAGTTGGGTTATTTTGTTTTCTTGTGTTAATTTTTGACAACTTTATACATATTAGATATAAAGCTTTTGCCAGATGTAGGATTGATGAAGATCTTTCCCAAATCTGTAGACTGATGTTTCATTCTATTGACAGTGTCCTTTGCCTTACAGCAGATTTTCAGTTTCAAGAGGTCCCAATTATTAATTATTGATATTAGGGCCTGTGTTATTGGTGTTCTGTTCAGGAAGTTGTCTCTGCACCAATGAGTCCAAAGGTCTTCACCATTTACTTGTCTGATTTATTTAGTGTATCTGGTGCTATGTTGAGATCTTTGATCTTGCACTTGAGTTTTCTATATGTAGACATCAGTTACACCAAGACCATTTGTTAAAGCTACTGTCTTTTTCTCATTGTATGGTTTGGTGCCTTTGTCAAAAATCAAGTGTCCATAGATGTCGGGGTTTATTTCTGGGTCTTTGATTTTATTCCATTCATCCATCAGTCTAATTCTATGCCAGTGCTATGCAGTTTTTATTACAATTGCTTTGTAGTACAGCTTGAAGTCAGGGATGGAGATACCACCAAAGGCTCTTTTTTTTGTGTGTGTACACAATTGTTTTAGCTATTCCTGGGTTTTGCTTTTTCATGTGAAGTTGAGAATTGTTCTTTCAAGGTCTGTAAATAATTGTATTGATATTTTGATGGGGATAGCTTTGAGTCTGTAGAATCCTGTGTGTAGATGGCCATTTTTACTACATTAATACTATGAATCTGTGAGCATAGGCTATATTTCCATCTTTTGATATATCTTTCAATTTCCTCAGAGACTTGAAGTTCTTCTTATACATGTCTTTGACCCACTTGGTTAGAGTTACACCAAGATAATTTATATTATTTGTGATTATTGTGAAGTGTCCTATTTCCTTAATTTCTTTCTAAGCCAGTTTATCATTTGTGTATGGGAAGGATACTGATTTTTTAAGAAAACTAATCTCGTATCCATCCACTTTGCTGAAGGTGTTTTCCAGCTGTAGGAGTTCCCTGGTGGAATTTTCAGGCTCGCTTTTTTTTATATTGTCATATCATCTGCGAAAAGCAATACTTTGACTTCCTCCTTTCCAATTTGAATCCCATCAATCTCCTTTAGTTGTCTTATTGTGCTAGCTAGAACTTTAAGTCCTATATTGAAAAGATATGGAGAGAGTGGGTAGCCTTGTCTAATCTCTGATTTTAGTGGGATTGCTTTGAGTTTCTTTCCAATTAATTTGATATTCCCTACTGGTTTGTTGTATATAGCTTTTATTATGCTTAGGTATGGGTCTGCTATCCCTCATCTCTGCAAGACATTTTATCATGAACAGATGCTGGATTTTGTTGAAAACTTTTTCTGCATCTACTGAAATGATCATGTGATTTTTTTTTCTTTCCGTTTGTTTATATGCTGGATTACATTGATTGATTTCATATGTTGAACCATCCCTGCATCCCTGGGATGAAGCCTACACGGTCATGGTGGATGGTGAATTTGATGTGTTCTTGGATTTGGTTTGCAAGTATTTTTATTGAGGTGTATCACTAAGGTTTATTGGTGTGTCCTAGTACAGATGCATGGTTCTCTTAATGTACAAAGCCTGGACATTTTGACAGTTCTTTTTGAGCAAGGACATAAAGAAATTGACAGGCAGGTGGATTTTGTAGAGCAGCTCATCATCAGTCATCTTCACATGGCCAAGAGCAACATTCAGACAAAGCTCCTTCTTCATCTGGAACATGATCGTGGATTTCACCTCATCAACCTTGGCCACCATGTTTTCATTATATGCCAGCAGGGAAGGACACTTGCCAACCTTGTTTAGGCCTGGGCCCAGGATATGTGGGATCTGCTTGATCAGAGACTCTGAGGCCAAAAAAGCATCATATTCCTTAGCTATATTTAAAATCAACTTCTTGTTCTTACTAAGTTTCTTCAGCACCTCAGTGTCCATCTGGGGGATATCCACAGCCTTGGCCTCATCACAGTGCTGCTGGTCCCCCATGATGTATACTGAGAAGTTGAAGTGAAGAGTGGACTTATGCTTGACAATGCCCAAGAAGCATTTGTCCTTCTCAGGGTCATAGCACTTCAGGTTGATCTGCAACTTCACCATATCGAGAGACTTATGGCTCTTGTGCTGGGTCCCATGAAGGACTTCCCATACCACCTTGTACAGGTTGTCAAGAAAGACTTTGCTGCTCATGGCTGCTCCAGCCATGAGAATCAGAAAAGAGTGGTTTGCAAGTATTTTATTGCATATCTTTGCATCAATACTCATGATATCTGCATACTAGCCCAATGGGCATGTCCCACGAAAGCCTTCCCTTACCAGGAAACTGGGACAGATGGGAGGACATCCTATTGGGACTCTAGATGAGAGAAGCATGGGAGAATAGCAATGTAGAAGTGTCCAGTGGGTCCTAGAAACCTACAAGTAGAACATTATGATAGGCAGATTTGGGCCAAGGGGTCCTGCTCAAACTAAGGCACTAGTCAAGGACAATACAGGCGGTAAACTTTAAACTCCTACCCAGATCTAGCCAATGGACAGGACAGTCTCCACACTTGAGTGGAGAGTGGGATATGACTTTCTCATGTACTCTGGTGCCTCATATTTGACCATGTCCCCTGGAGGGGGAGACCTGGTGGCACTTAGAGGAAGGACAGCAGGTCACTGAGAAGAGACTTGATACCCTATGAGCATATACAGGGGGAGTTAATCCCCCTCAGGAACAGTCATAGGGGAGGGGAATAAGGGGAAAATGGGAGGGAGGGGAGAATGGGAGGATACAAGGGATGGGATAACCATTGTGATGTAACAAGAATAAATTAATAAAATAAATAAAAAAATTAATCTGAAATGCTTTATTTTTTGAGTCATTGTGTATGTTAGGTGTCAGGGTGACTGTGGCCTCATAGACTGTGTTTGGCAGTATTCTCTCTGTTTCTATTTGGTGGAATAATTTGAGGAGTATTGCGACTAGATCTTCTTTCAACGTGTGGTAGAAATTTGTGTTACAATGATTTGGGTCTGAGCTTATTTTGGTTGGGAGTATTTTCTTAAGGGTTCCAGGACTGTTTCAGTACTTTCCATGATCTTGATTTAACTTTGGTAGGTGACAGCTATCAAGAACTATATCAATTTTCTTTAGGTTTTCCAATTTTGTGGAATAAAGGCTTTGGAAATAAGACCTAATGAGTCTTTATATTTCCTCAGTGTCTGTTGTTGTCCCCCTTTTCATTTCTGATTTTGTTTGGAAACTCTACCTCTGCCTTTTAGTTAGTTTGGCTAGGGGTTTGTCAATATTGTTGATTTTCTCAATGAACCTGCTCTGGGTTTCACTGATTTCTTTGGTCTATTCTTTTTATTTCTAATTTATTGATCTCAGTCCTAAGTTTAATTATTTCCTGCAGTCTACTCCTTTTACATGTGTTTGCTTCATTTTTCTTAAAGCTTTCAGGTGAGTTGTTAAGTTGCTAGTATGTGATCTCTCCAATTTCTTTATGAAAGCATTACTGATATGAATTTTCCTTTTAGTACTGTTTTCATTGTGTTCCATTGGTTTGGATATGTTGTGCCTTCATTTTCATTGAATTTTAGGAAGTATTTAATTTTTTTTTATTTTTTCTCTGACCCAGTGGTGACTGAGCAGAGAGTTGTTCAGTTTCACTGAGTGTGTAGACTTTTTTGTTATTTCTGTTGTTGTTGAGGTCTAGCATTAAACTATGGTGGTCTGATAAATAACAATGGGTTAATTCAATTTTCTTGTTTAAGTTGAGGCTTGCTTTGTGACTACATATATGGTTGATTTTGGAGAAAGTTCTGTGCAGAGCTGAGAAGAAATAATATTCTTTTATGTTTCAGTGAAAAGTTCCTTAGATATCTAGTAGGTTCATTTGATTTTTGACCTCTGTTAGTTTAATTATTTCTTAATTTAGTTTCTGTTTTGATGATCTGTTCATTGGAGAGAGTGGGGTGTTGAAGTCTTCCACTATTAATGTATGTGAATCTATGTGTAGTGTAAGTTTTAGTAGTGTTTCTTTTATAAATGTGGGTACCCTTGTATTTGAGGCATACATATTCATGACTGAGATATCTTTTTGTTAGAATTTTCCTTTGATGAGTATCTTTTCCCATCTTTTTTGATTAATGTTGGTTGAAAGTATATATTATCAGATATTAAGATGGCAACTTCAGGTTGTTTCTTTGGTCCATTTGCTTGGAGAACTTTTTTCCAGCTGCTTACTCCCAGGTAATGTCTATCTTTGTTGTTGAAATGTGTCTATTGAATGCACCAGAATGGTGGATCTTGTTTCCACCTCTATTCTGTAAGCCTGTGTCTTTTTTTCCAGTACAGCGTTTCTCTGTGTAGCCTTAGCTGTCCTGTAATCACTTTTTTGATCAGGCTGGCCTTGAACTCACAGTGATCCACTTGCCTCTGCCTCCTGAGTGCTCGGATTAATGGTGTGTACTACCATGCCTGGCTAGCCTGTGTCTTTTTATTGGAGAATTGTCTATTGATAGTGAAAGATATTTGTAACCAATGATTATTCTTTTTATTGTAGTATTGGTGGTGATATTGTGCTTGTGTTTATTCATTTATTTATTTAATTAAACCTTTTATTTTTACATATATATTTATATTATTATGCATATATACAATATGCTACATATAGCAAGAAGAACCATGACACAATCATGAATTATGTAAATGTTACATTCTTAGTGTTTTAGCTCTTTGTATTTAATAGCCTTTAAGAAAACATCTTTCCTATCTTGGTGCATCGAAAATTCTGAATGTAAATCAGTTTCCATCATATCTTGTTATTATCAATTTAAAATATCTATCTAGACTTAAAAACATTTTAACCCCTAAACAAGTAAGCTTCACTGTAAAACTAAGCTACCTGGTCTTCAACTCCATCAGAGACCTGAGAAGGAATAAACTTGATTATCTGAATATGCAGGGAGTGCTGGTTAGTAGCTTTCCAATGAGAAGATGACAGAGACAGTTTGTTGCCTGTATAGTCACCCACACTCTCTATTATGTTGGAGCATCTTCGTCTGCCTTTTGGCTCAATATATCTGACAGACATATTTGTGAGACAGGAATTATTGAGGATTTCCTTACCCTTTCTAGGCAGAGTTTAGCCATCAACTCTGCCAGCATCTAAGCTTGCCCTTTTTTAGGAAGAATTCTGTCTGTGGTCAAAATGAGGACATTTTGAGCAGTGGTTTGTTTGTCACATTTGAAGCCATCTCCATAAGGAGGTTCTTAGATGTTCATCATCCTTTTTGAGGTAGGCTGGGTGTTGCCAAGAGTTAACCTGTCACAATGTCAGTTAATCTTTAAACTAATAAAAAATTTTAAATGCCATATTCTGCATATCTCTGAGGTTTTTGAAGACCTTATCTAACTATTCTATCTTATCTTTCTATAGAATCATATCTATCTGCCACACATAAGATGTAAATTCTTGTGAAAACAGTAGACTAGTAATTGATATGACCATGATTTGATCATATACCAATGAACTTGCATAAATTAGTTATCCTAAACAGCCTGCAATAGCACTTTCAAAGTATTAGAAGTAAACTTTGTATTATATTTGAGTTATATGTGTACAATATTTCACATTAGAGTATATGAAGAATCTTACATTTGAATTCTATGCCATGGTATCTAGAATTAAACTTATTTTGCATCTATATACAAAATTCTATACCACTGAATTAAAAATAACCTGTGAGTGAGTGACAATTGAGGCAATAAGATGAGGAGTAGGTTCACTAATCTACTTTTTGTTCTATCTTCCCTATGCATTTCTGTATTCCCCCTTCTTCCTTTTCAACCCCTATCTCCAAACCTAAGAATGTAAGATAAAGGAAAAGAGCGAGATCGCTGAGTCTACCTTGTTTTCTCTCTATATTAAATCAATAATAACTTGTAATCATCTCCCATTGATAATAACCCTCTATAGCCCATGAAAGCAACCAAAAACCTACCCAACCACCCTTACAGGAAGTGGGGCATCTATCTCTTAAGGTTTCCTCTGGCTGATTTGGGACTAATAGTACTTTTGTATGGGGTATTTGTGTTTTTTGCCTTCTTTTCCTTCTGTTGCTGTGAAGTTACCTATATCCTAACCTGTGTTTTGGTGGGTGTAGTTGACCTCCTTGGGGTTGGAGTTTTGCTTCTAGTCATTTCTGAATGGCTGGGTTGGTTCACAGATATTAATTGAATTTGGTTTTTCCTCAGAATATCTTTTCTTCTCCCCCTATGGTGATTAAGAGCTTTACTGGGTATAGTAGTCTGGGCTGACATCTATGGTCTCTTGGTGGCTGCATGACATTTTCCCAGGTCCTTTTGGCTTTCATAGTCTGTGCTGAGATGTCAAACATAATTCTAATAGGTCTGCCTTTGTAAGTTACTTTGCCTTTTTACCTTGCAACTTTTAATATTTTTATTTGTTCTATAGAATTAATGTTTTGATTATTATGTGGAAAGATGATTTTCTGGTCTAGTCTATTTCACATTCTGTTGTCCTCTTGTATGTTTAAATGTATCTTTTTCTTCATGTTGGGGACATTTTCTTCTATGATATTCTCGAAAATGTTTTCTGGTCCTTGGAGCCTGGAATCTTCTTTTTCTTCCATTCTTATTCTTACTTTTCATCTTTTTATGTTGTCCTTCATTCCTTGGATATTTTGTGTCAGGAATTTTTCCATTTTAATATTTTCTTTGACCCATGTGTCAATTTCTTCTATTGTGTTTTCTGTGCCTGAGATCCTCTCCTCCATCTGTTGTGTTCTATTGTTGATGCTTACCTCTGTGTTTCTGTTTCTTGCTTTAGGTTTTCTATCTCCAGGATTTTCTCAGTTTGTGTTTTATTTATTGATTCTATTTCCATTTTCAGGTCTTGAACTGTTTTATTCATTTCCTTCATATGTTTGATGGTATTTTCCTGTATGTCTTTGATGGCTTCTATTTGTTCGATTGTATTTTCCTGTATTACTTTGAGGGATGTATTAGTTTTCTCTTTAAATGCCTCAAACATCTTCATAACTAGTGATATACGGTAGTTTTCCTGTATTTCTGTGGCATTGGAATATCCAGTGTTTGAGATGGGTTCTGGTGAAGCCATATTGCCCTAGTTTTTGTTGATTGTGTTCTTTTGCTAGCTATTAGCCATCGAGTTGTCAATGATGTTGGCTGATTGTTCTCAGAACCTGCTGGACTTCTAGGGCATTTGTGATCCAGTGAGGTCCTGCTGGTCTCCTTAAGACAGCTAGCAGATCTGTACAGAAGGCTGCATCTGCAAATCTCTTTAGTCTGAAGCCCTCTAGGGGAGATGTGATTGAGGTTGGGGGGGACAGATCTGAGGAACAGGGAAAACAGTGTTTTAGAACAGCTTTTTTCTAGCTGAGAGGATTCTGTTCTCCCAGAAGTCAGATTCCCCTAAGCTCTGCTACTTTGGACCCTGGGACCCTTTATGCTCCTGTTGTTTACTGGATCTCCCCTGGAGGACCAGTAGGCTTTACTGTGAATTGGAGGTTGGTGCACTGCCCTGGAACAGTGGGAGGAATCCCATGTCAGATTACTGGGGAGAAGTGCCCCTGGACTGTGGACCTGCACTTGAGTGGTTTGGAAGATCTGGGCAGGAAGAAAGCAAGGGTAAGGTAGGCTTGAGGCACTGGGCAGGCACCAGCATGCAGCCCTGGGTAGGCTTCTGGTGGGCTGGAGATTCAAGCCATGGGAAGCACCAGGCAAATCCTGCCAATGATATGGCCGAGAAAGGGCCTGGAATTGTGCTTCCCCAGCTCCCAAGACATGCCCTCCTGTCTGAGAAACACCAAAGTTGGTGTTTCGGGTTCAGCTGCCAGGTTACTCACTGGATACATAAGTATCTGACCATTTGTCACTCAGATATGGTGCACCCTTTCAACCCCCAACTTGGAAATCTTGTCCACTGATTTTAATTAGAGGTGTTTGTTTGTTTGTTTTTTTTGTTAGTTTAATTTTTTGCCTGAGTGTTGATGAAGGATTGTTTATTGAAACAAGAGAATCTTATTAGTGGCTACATTACTGAAGAAAATGACACTTCACCTCACAACCATTATTAAATACTAACATCCCTTTACTTAATTTATCCCATAAATGGTCTCAATGACAGGAATCACATGATTATCTCAATATATGCAGAAAAGGCCTTGGACAAAACTGAGAAGCTAGGAATGGAGAGACTGTATCTTAAGTCTATTAATGATATTCATTTTGACAGCACAAGCTTTATTTTAAAAGTTCTTTCACAGTATCTCAAATATGTCCACTGAGGTTAATTTGATATATGAAATATAATATATGTTTTATATTTATTTTTCTTATTCTAAAACCATTTAAATTTTTACAGTTGTAGCATTTTAACAGTATTTATCATATAAACCCCTTATCACATGTTTATGGGGTTATAGATATTAAAATGACTGCTTAAATATTTTCAGTTTAAATTTCTGCAAATCTTTAGTAAAAATGATTTCAGTATCTCAAATTTATTAAGAAAGACTATACATTTACTAGTCTTCAGACGTTTTTCAAGTGTCAATCTTACACATCTATAAATATAACATTTCATTGAAATGAACTAATAGATACTGATTACAACTGATTTACTTCTGACAAAAGGATTCAAGTGTAACTGGTCATTCTAATTTCAAAAAGGCCTTTAAATATTACTAAAGTATAAACAAATACTATGCAGCTATATTCTATAGTGAATGGCTTTTCTAATCAGAACACCATATGCTTTGTAGTATTGTCTATTATATTGTTATCATTTTAGGGGTATTATCATTACCTATTTTACTGTGGTGTAATAAAATCATATGAAAAAATGCATACTAATGCATTTGCAAGTTAGTAGGACTATGCCACATAAAAGGTCTGTTGTTTCTGTGTAGGCCACAAATGGTAATCGAAGGATTACAAAAGATAGTTTCTTTTTTCCCTAGGGAAAAACACACACACAAGAAAACACTTAAATGTGAATCCAAAATTACATGATAGTTGTTTTTAAGATGCGTTAATGAGAAAGTCAAGGTAAGCCTGAGTTCTACAAATGCTATTCATTCTTGGGTGATTTGATTTTATAACATTGAGAAGTATTGCTATAGCAACAAAATAATTTATGAGGACATGTATAACAGAAGAAAGGCCATAAGAATTGTAAATGAAGGATCTTTATATGCTTAAATTCGACCTACGTTTCTTTTCATGAGACCTAACAAACAGGTACAGGTATATTTCAATTTTAGATTTTTTACTTCCAAATTATCATTCTTTCTGGTCTTTGGCATTTCTCAGCCATTGAGAACTAGTATACATATTCTCGTGCCAGAGAAGAGGGCTGTAATTAACCAACGCCAGTGCCTACTTTCTTGATTGATAAACTGAGGTGAGTTTCTGTTGACAATTTACAAATAGCTCTGTTAAGACCTGTGTGCAATAGTTGTAGATGCACAGCCATTAATCACAGCCATCAGCTGGCTTCCTAGGGTGGTTTACAGCAGCTTTTAATGTATGTTTTGCTAATTAGAAGTTACAGTGTTGCTGTGAATTCTCAGATGAATAACTACTTCAGAGCCTGCCTGCGGATGAAAAGCCCTCTATATCTTCCTCTGGAAGCACAGGTTAATATTGAAAGAAATATTCTCTTACTGACTTTTAAAACCTCAGAAGTTAGAAAATTCTACTATCATAAAAACAAAGCAAGAGTGGTTTAAAACTTACTCATGCATTTCTAGACTCATATTTAAAATGGTGTCCTTTACTCTACTTAAGGGCTGTGTTTAATGCGCTTCTGTGTGTAATTCTTTGACAGAGACCATTTTTCTTGCCTCTCAGGTGGCTCATATACAGATATTTATGCCTATTATGCAAAAATTTTTGTTGTATCACAGAGGCATAATGAGCAGATTGAATGTCCCAAAAAGCAAACACCATACTCAAGAATCAAATCTTGTATTTTGGCTATTTTCTTAGTTGTGGTTTCTATTGCTGTACTTAAACATCTTGGCCAGAAGCAACTAGAGGAGGAAAGGATTTATTTCATCTTACAGCTGATAAGTCCATTGCTGAAGGAAGCCAGGCTGGAAACTTAGAGCCAGAAACCAAAGTATAAGCTAAGGAGGAGGTGTTTACTGGCATGTGTTCCACTAACCCTGGTTTTCTCAGTTTGCTTTCTCATACACCCCAGGACTACTTGTCCAATGAGATGGGCCTTCCTATATGAATCATTAATCAAGAAAATGAACCATAGACTCTTAAAAACATGGTCAAGTAAATAAAGGGTAATGTCCATTGTTCTTATTATTTTACAAGTCACTAGAGTACTATCTAGCAAGTTGCTGTCTGTTCCATACCTTGCTTTACTTCAAAACTTTCTAAGTTTAATGTCTTACATAAAGGCATTTGGGGCATTGGGGGTTTATTATGTGCAGGGTAATATAGTTTGTAGTTTCATGAAAAAAAGTCAAGATGCTCAATCTTGTGATTATCTAGTGCAAGCAGCCATATCTACTGTGAGTTTATGACTGCAATTGCTTGGTTGGGCCTAAGAGGTATCATTTTTGCAGCTCTTTGTATCTTACATTATTTCATAATCTTCTCTGAGCCTTGAGGAGGGGTGGGAATTTTTCCTTTTTTGGGCTAAATACTCATCTATCACCTTTTCTGAGTTCCTTGAGTAGCCATAAGTCTTTGCATTTACCACCATTAATTGCAAAAAGAAGCTTATAGCAAGATCCTATCTATATTATTCTGGATGCTGAAAGAGCTTACCTGACCAGGATCATAATGGGGGTTATCCGACACCTGGCATTGGCATTTTTAATGAATTTATTTATTTATTCAATTTACATTCCTACTGTAGGAGCCTCCCTCCTCTCCTCCTAGTCCCACCCTTCCTCCCTTTTCACCCCTGCCCCTCTCCTGTTCTTCAGAGAAAGGGAGCTGCCCCACCAATCCACCTCAGCTCATCAACTCAAGTCGCATCAGAATTGAGCACATCCACTTCCTCTGTGGCCTTGTAAGGCAGCCCCATCAGGGAGAAGTGATCTAAGTGTAGGCAACAGAGTCCATGTCAGAGACATCCCCCATTCCTCTTTCTAGGGGACACACATGAAGCCTAGCTGCCCATTAGCTACAACTCTGTAGAGGGCCTAAGTCTAGTCTATGCAGGGTCCTTTGTTGGTACTTCAGTCTACCCAAAAACCTCTGGAGCCTGGTTAGTTGGCACTGTTGGTCTTCTTGTGGTGCCCCTATCACCTCCAGGTCCTTGTATGTTTCCTCTACTTTTCCACAAGATTCCCTACTCGTCACCCAAAGCTTGGCTGTGAGTCTTAGCATCTGTTTTGATCCACTGCTGGGTGGACCCTTTCTGGGGACACCAATGCTAGGTTCCCATCTGTAAGCATAGAAGAGTATCATTAATAGTGTCATGGGTTGGCTCTTTACCATGGAGTGGGTCTCAGGATGGGCCAGGCAGTGTTTGGACATTCCCTAAATCTCTGCTCCATCTTTTCCCCTGCTTATCTTGTAAGCAGGGTAAATTTTGGGTCAAAGTTCTTCTGGATGGGTTGGTGTTTCACTTTTTGAACTGAGCCCTGCCTTGTTAGAGGATGGTGTCTTCAGTTTCTGTGACCCTGCTATAAGGAGTCCTACTCCCATATCCTCTCATAAGCCTACCCGGTGTTAGGTCTCCAGCTTGTCATAGAGATGCCCCCACTGATAAATAAGGGCTTTCAACATTTCTTTAAGTTCTTTTCAGCCATTGAAGATCTCTTTGTTGAGAATTCTGTTTAGCTTTGTGCCCCGTATTTTAATTGGATTACTTAGTTTTGTTGTATTTAATTTATTGAGCTCTTTGTATATTTTGGATATTAGCCCTCTGTCAGATATAGAGTTGGTGAAGATCTTTTCCCAATCTGTAGGCTGTCATTTTCTTCTATTGCAGTGTTATTTGCCTTACAGAAGCTCCTCAGTTTCAAGAGGTCCCATTTATTAGTTGCTTATCTTAAAGCCCAAGCTGTTAGTGTTCTGTTCAGGAAGTTGTTTCCTGTGCCAATGAGTTCAAGGCTGGTCCTGAGTTTCTTGTCTATTAGATTTAGTGTTTTCTGATTTTATGTTGAGGTCTTTGATATACTAGGCCTTGAATTTTGTGGAGGGTGATAAATACGGATCTATTTGCATTTTCTACATTTGTATCCAATTACACTAGCATCATCTGTTGAAGACGCTTTAATTTTTGTTTTCACTTTATAGTTTTGGCTTATTTTTTAAAAAATCTAGTGAATGTATGTGTGAGGGTTTACTTCTTAGTCTTCAATTTAATTCCATTGATCAACTTGTCTGTTTTTATCCAAATACCATGTAGGATTATTATTATTGTTGTTATTATTATTGTTATTGTTATTATTATTATTATTAACGTATAATACAGCTTGAAATCAGAGATAGTGATATCTCTATAAGTTTTTTTATTGTATAGGATTGTTTTAGCTATCATTAATATTTTTTAAATTTTCCATATGAAATCAAGGAGTGGTCTTTCAAGGTAAATAAGTAATTGTATTGGAATTTTGAAGGAAATTGCACTGAATCTATTGGTTGCTTTTGGTAACTTGACCATTTTTGCTATGTTAATATTACCAATCCATAAGCATTGGGGATCTTCCCATCTTCTGATATTTTATTTGATTTCTTCCTTTAAGGCTGGAAGTTCTTCTCGTGCATGTTTTCAATTCTTGGTTAGAGTTATAAAAGATATTTTTATATATTTGTGGCTATTGTGGAGGATGTTGTTTCTCTAATATCTTTCTCAGCCCATTTATCACTTGTATAAAGAAAGGCTACTGATTTTTTAGAGTTAATTTTGTATCCAGTCACATTGCTGAAATTGTTTATCTGATGTTGGAGTTTTCAGGTAGACTTTTTGGGGTCACTAATGTATATTATAATATCATCTGTGAAAACAATACTTTGATTTCTTTCCCAGTTTGAATGCCATTGGTTTCTTTCAGTTTTCTTATTGCTTTAACAGGACATCAAGTATTATATGTAAGAGATACGGATTGAATGGGCAGCCTTGTCTTGTCCCTGATTTCAGTAGGTTTCTATCAGTATAATTTGATGTTGGCTATAGGCTTGCTTCATGTTGCCTTTATTGTGCTGAGGTGTGTGTCTTGTATCCCTGATCTTTTTGTAGACTTTTGACATTAATGGGTGTTGGATTTTGTCAAATGCTTTTTATACATCTAGAGAAATGATCATGTGGTTTTTTAATTTTAGTTTGTTTATAATTTATATCACATTGAGGGATTTTTATATATTGACCAACCCTTGCATGCCTGGGATGAAGCCTACTTGATCATGTTGGATGATTTTTTTTATGTGTTCATGGATTCTGTTTGTATTTTATTAGATGTTAGAATGCCCACTCCAGCTTATTTCTTAGGTCTATTTGCTTGGAAAACTATTTTCCAGCCCTTTACTCTGAAGTAAAATGTATCTTTGTTGCTCATGTGTGTTTCTTGTATCATATTAATTCTGTTAGCCTATTTTTTTTTTTGGTAATTGAGTCAATTGATTTAGAAAGATATTAATGACCAATGATTGTTACTTCCATTTATTTAAATGTTGGGCTTGGTAGTGTGTTTGTGTGCTTGTCTTTTTTTGTTTTGCTGCAGTGAATTTATTTACATCCTCTGCCTTTGGGGTGTAGTTAGCTTCCTTCAGTTGTAGTTTTCTCTAGAGCATCTTCTATATAACTTCGTTTGTGCTTAGACATAGTTTAATTTTGGTTTTGTCATGGGATATTTTGTTTTCTCCATGTATAATGTTTTAAAGTTTAGTTGAGTATAGTAGTCTAGGGTGACGTATATGGTCCCCTAAAGTCTGCAAGACATCTTCCTAAGCCCTCTGGCTTTTAGAGTCTCTCTTGAGGAAACAGGTGTGATTCTGATAGGTCTTCCTTTATATATTACTTGGCCTTTTCCCATTGCAGCTTTTAATATTTTTCTTTCCTTTGTATATTTAGTGTTTGTTTACTATGTGGTAGGAGGATTTTTTTCCTTGTCAAATCTATTTGGTCTTTTGTAAGCCTTTTGTGTGTTTGAAGGCACCTCTTTCTTTACATTGAAGACATTTTCTTCTATGATTTTGTTGAAAATATTTTCTTGTCTTTGGATCTAGGAATCTTCTCTTTCTTCTATTCCTATTATTCTTATGTTTTGTCTTTTTATGTTGTCCTTAATTTCTTGGATGTTTGGTGTCAGTTTTTTTAATTAAATATTTTCTTCAATTGTATCTTCCATATCTGAGATTATCTCCTCCATCTCTTATATTCTGTTTGTGATACTTCCCTCTTTAGTTCCCATTCTCTTTCCTAACAGGACTTCCTCAGTTTATGTTTTATTTATTGTTTCAGCTTCTGTTTTAATGTTTAAAATATTTCATTCACTTCTTTTACATGTTTGATGGTATTTTCCTGTATTTCTTTAAATGATTTATTCATTTCTTCTTTAGTGGCCTCTATGTGTTTGATTGTTTTTTCCTGTATTTCCTTATAGGATTTGCTCATTTCCTCTTTAAAGGCCTCTGTTATCTGCAGAAGCTTAGATTTAAGGTTGTTTTCTTGTGTTTCAGCTGTGTTAGGATATCCATTCCTTTCTAGGATTCTGGTGGTGCCATAGTGCCCCAGCTTTTGTTGATTGTGTTCTTACACTGGTCTTTTGCCATATTAATCTCCTTGGTGCTGGGTGGTTGTACTTGGTGCCTACCTGGCTTCTTGGCCATGTGGAAGGAGCCCTGGGCCAGAGGCTAGATGTGACTTGGGTCCGGCAACCCTCCTCAAGGATAGGGACATAGGCTGGATGCTGAATCTGAGTGAATAGCAGGCACTTCTCCTCTTCTGCTTCTGTCTCCGTGATATCTATAGGCAGGGGTTTGGGAGGTGTCTATACTCTGTGATCCTGAAGTCTAACAGGTCTCTTCAGAAATTATATTAGAACTGTGTGCTGGAGGTGGGAACTGTTTCTATCTGGTATCCAGGCTCCTTCCTCTTGCTGGGGAAGCACAGATGCTGGAATTTTGGAATAAGCAACATAGTCATTCACTTTCTCAGCCATTGCCAAGCATGCTGTGTGCTACCATCTTGGAGCAAGACCCTGTGTGATCCTGTTGTCTGGCAGTTCTCCTCAGGGAGACGGAAAGAACTGTGAATCAGAGTCTAGGGCAGTGTCTCTGGAACCTAGGAGTTGTCCTTGGGAAAGCAGAAAGAGTTGCATGTCTGAAACCTGGAACTATGTGTTTCTGGAACCATCTTTGAGTAGGCAGAAGGTACCAGGTGGCCAGAGGTTTGAACCATGTTATTAACACCCAGGATCCCTTCTCTAGTCAGGGAAATAGGAAGCTGGTATTATGGAGGCAGGGACACTCCAACTTGCTTGCTCCACAGTCACTGAGCACCAGGTACTCAGACACCATATGTGCTGGGTGCTGCCATCTTGGATTCTTCATTCATGCTCCAATCTCTGCAATATTTATCTGAAAAATTTTCATATGATATATTTTGATAGTTTTTTTGTCTTCTAAAATTCCTCCCAGATCATCTCTACCCTCCTACCTATCCAATTTAATGTTTACTTATCTTTCTCAAAACCCCAGAAAACACCAAACTGAAAATCAAATTAAATAAACAAAATACTGATAAGAGAAAAAGAAATCCCAAAGTTATAAGAAACAAAATACCTACTAAATTACCATGTGCTCATTTGTATTCACCAACTAATCCTGGGCATGACATGTTCATAGAAGACACCACTGAAGGAAATTGATTTTCTTTCCCAGCATGTATCTATTGCAATTATATTTCTAGTAACAGGTGGACTATCATGTTCATTTCACCTGGCTGGGGCACAATCAAGCTTAAATTTGTTCAGACTTTGTGTGTGATGCAATATTCTCTGTGAGTTCATATATGCATTCATCCTGTTGTCCTTGGTAAATACTATTTCCTTGGAGTAATTCCTTACTTCTGTCTCTTAGAATATTTCTGTTCACCTGTTATGTATGGCTTTGATGAAGATGTCCTGTTTAGGACTAAGTGTTACAAAGTTTCTACTCATTTCAAATTGTCCAGTTGTGAGCTTCTGTGTTAATTCTCATCTACTTTAAGAAGAGGTTTCTCGGATGAGGCTTGAGTGAGGCACTAATCTATGGGTATAACAATATGTCATTAGGAGTCAGTTTGTCACTATTTTCCTTTAGCAGAATAATAGTAGTAGAATAATAGGCCCTTAGGCCTATTTCTTTTCTTATTCTTCACCACTTTAGCACCATAAAGTCTAGGTTCCATATCATGGAGTAGGCCTTAAATCCAATCAGAAAATTGTTGTCTTAGTTAATTTTCTATTTCTGTGACAAAACACATGGCCAAGAAAAAAATAAAAGAAAGGATTTAAATTTGGGGTTCATTGTTCATGATCATCATTGTAAGGAACATGACAACAGACAGGCTTGACCCTTGTGAAGTAACTGAGAGATCATATCTAGGCAAAAAGAGTGAGAACTATTTAAACCTCAAATTCCATTGCTAATGACCTACCTCTTTTTAACAAGATTATAACTCTTCCAATAGGACACATCTAATTGTTCCTAAACCATTTCCCTGACTGGTGACCAAATATTTATATACATGAGACCATGGGGGAATTCTTATTTAAACCACAATAAGCCAATTTTTCCCATAGCATTTGTGCCACTAGTATACCACTGTTGTATATCACAGGGTATTAGTTAGAGATATTGATGGTTATTTTTCTCTTCTGATAGTGTTCAGAGTACTTTCCAATATCATAAACAATACTCAATAGGTGTGAGTGTTCTAGTTTGGCACAAGTTTGACTTCTCTATATTGAGTGAGATATGTAATTGGTGTTTTCAGTAGTAATGCATTACCATTAGTTTGTAGAGAGTAAGCAAGAACCTTGGCAATAGTCTGTGATGTTTGGACATTTCTATTGTCTTAATTTGGCCAACAACTCAACAAAATATCACAGGTTTCTGGCACTGGGGTGGGATTTAACATCGTGGTATAAGATGACTAGTTGGAGCATTGTATCTTCTTTTATTTGGTATATTTTTATGTGTATATTTTATACACATTTTATATGTATATTTATATGTATATATTTTAGGAATCTTCTATCTTGTTTTTCAAGTGGCATTTAGTTTAATTTTTTGACCTGTCATGGCTTTCTATAATGATTTTCATCTTCTACAAAAACCTTTTGATAATGGGTGAGAGCTTTCTGTGGATATAAGGATAAATATTTAAAATGTAGTTAGAGATTATACTGGTTTAGAAAAGTTACAGCAGTAGATTCTCCTTTAGGTTCTATGACCTCTTTAGCCACAGGTGGTTGATTAAACATACGGTGTCAAACATGAATTCCCTCCCATTGAGTGAACCATTATTTCAATTTGATGACTGTTGGTTAATTCCATGACATAAACGCCAGTATTGTAGCTTTCAGAATATCATTTTGTACTTTGTTGACACTATTGCTGGATAGTACTACTGCATGCTTTTTATCTGTTGACAGCTTGAAGGGATCCTTCCAAAACTATGAGAGCTGTTTCTCAGTGGGAGGCTTCTAGATCAGATCTATATTGACTCTTTCAAATTCTATGTTAGAAGTGTTTTGTCTTTAGTATTAGGAGCCTACCTTTTTTCTGGAAGGTGGCAATGACAGTAGCCTATATTATTTTGGGGGGCTCAGGAATTCCATTGACCAAGAACTTGAGAGATTTCCAATGTTTGGCACTGGGGTTTTATTAGGTATTCTATGGTTTGGGGGGAGAAGCATTGTATGTATAATATGTAATTTTAAGTAGACATGACATAATATTATTTAAATAACTTTAAAAAGAAGGGTTTTTTGGTATATTCTTTTTTTCTTCTTTCTTTCTTTCTTTCTTTCTTTCTTTCTTTCGTTTTTTATTAATTTATTCTTGTTACATCTCAATGGTTATCCCATCCCTTGTCTCCTCCCATTCCTCCCTCCCTCCCATTTTCTCCTTACTCCCCTTCCCTATGACTGGAGAGGGGGGTATGACATTCACACGTACTCTGGTTCCTCACATTTGACTATGTTCCCTGGATGGGGAGACCTGGTGGCACTCAGAGGAAGGATAGCAGGCTAACAAGAAGAGACTTGATACCCTATGAGCATATAAAGGAGGAGGAAGTCCCCCTTGGGCACAGTCATAGGGGAGGGGAGAACTTATTTATTAAAATTATGTTTTATTAATTCTTTGAGATTTTTCTACAGTATATTTTGATCATATTTACCTCTCCTCCAGTTCTTCTCAAATCTACCCTCTACACTCTCACCTTCCTACCCACCAGACTTTGAGTTTTCTTCTTCTTTTTTTTTCACCTGCAATGTTATTCTGTTAAATGGACATAATATTAAATGGAATCCTAATCATCAATTACTATATCCATAGATCAGTGTATTTCTCAACAGAGAAGCATCTTCTTGCAGAAGATGGCAGTGAACACAATGACCCTTAACTGATCAATGTGCAGAGAATAAGAGAATCTGGAGTGCTCAGTTCTGTGTGAGACAAACACATCTGATTCCCTTATCAAGTTTCAGGAGTATCTGCAGAGAAGGGGAAAAAGATTGTTAGAGCCAGAGATGGAGAATAACTTCAAAGAAACAATGTTTTGTAGATACAGTAGTGAAATTGCACATATAAACTTGCTAATTTTGACTATCACAAGCCTGAGACAGGCCACATTTTAGTATTGAGGAGTGAGGGCATAAAATCCAACCACTATCTGAGGAGCAGCTATTGGCATTTGATAGTCGACATAGAAGAATACTCAGTTTTATTTAAATTTGTGACCCCTATAGGTCCAAAGCTATTGGCTGGGCTCAAAAGAGTAATTGGGTAGGATAAGGTAGACTCTGGGGGCTTACTTCATTTATTGACAATTTCATACATGTATTCAACTTGCTACCTTGATCTTACTCATATTTTATGACCGTCCTCGAACTCTAAGACCACTCAACACATTTCTGTGCCAGCTTCATCCTTCATTTCTTTTATAACACATTGAGTCCCAGTAGTGCTGTCCATATGTACATGAGTATGGTCATGCACTGGAGCACGGCATGAACAATTTCCAAGGTAAAAATCCAAAAAAAATTGGCTCTCCCTTACTGAGTAGCAATCAATGCAATAGGCTTCTTTTCTTTGGTATGGATGTCCAGTTTTGACAATGTATTTATTTAAGAGAATACCATTGTATTGTTTTTTAGTCTGTATGAATTTGTATATATAAACTTTTAACTTCATTTTTCTAAATATTTTGCAATATCATTTGGAACTGAATACTAAAATACATACAGAATTGATTTTGACTCTTTACAAATTATTTTGGCATTTACAGCATTTTGTGCTCATTCAATCTCTTAAAATTGTTTTTCCCCCAATGTGAAAAATAATTGACATTCAGCAATATGACTTTGGTCCTTATAGAGAGACTGAGTAAAGTCTTCATTTGCATATCCACAGGACTTTGGGTAATACGAACATTTAGTAATTATTCATCTAACCTGCAGACATTAAATATTCTATTTATTGTATCTTCAGTTTCTTTGATCATTTAAAATATATTTGGTATACAGATGTTTCACTTCTTTAACGAAACTTATCCTTAAATACTTTATTCTTTTTGATATTTAAAAACATGAATCCCATGCAGATCGAACGACTCTCTACTGAATGACTACTGGATAAGAAGGAAATAGAGAACAATGTTAATTTTTTTTTAATTCAACGAAAATGAATACAAATAGACTGAAATTTATGAGGCACAATGAAAGCAGTGCTAAAAGGAAAGTTCTTCATAAAGAAATTAAATAAATATCATACTAGCAACTTAACAGTATACCTGAATGGTCAAGAACTAAAAAATGCAAATACACTCAAGATCAATATAGGTGGGAAATCCTCAAACCCAGAGATGAAATCAACAAATTAGAAACAAAGAGAACAATAGAATGAATCAACAAAACCAAGATCTGGTTCTTTGAGAAAATCAACAATATAGACACACATTAGCCAAATTAGCTAAAGGGCAGAGAGATAGTACCCAAATTAATAAACTCAAAATTGGGAATAGGGCTTCCTCAAGACCCAGCTATCCCACTCCTTGGAATATACCCAGAAGATGCTCCAGCACACAACAAGAAAATTTGCTCAACCGTGTTCATAGCAGCCTTATTCATAATAGCCAGAACATGGAAACAGCCTAAGTGTCCCTCAGTAGAAGAATGGATAAAGAAACTGTGGTACATATACACTATGGAATACTACTCAGCTACTAAAAACAAGGAATTCCTGGAATTTGTGGACAAAGGGATTGAGCTAGAAATGATCATAATGAGTGAGTTAACCCAGAAGCAGAAAGACTCAAATGGTATATACTCACTTATATCTGCATACTAGCCCAAGGGGCATGTCCCACAAAAGCCTTCCCTTACCAGGAAACTGGGACAGAGGGGAGGACATCCTATTGGGACTCTAGATGAGAGAAGCATGGGAGAATAGCAAAGTAGAAGGATCCAGAGGGTCCTGGAAACCTACAAGTAGAACATTATGATAGGCAGATTTGGGCCAAGGGGTCCCGCTCAAACTAAGGCACCAGCCAAGGACAATACAGGCGGTAAACTTTAAATCCTTGCTCAGATCTAGCCAATGGTCAGAACAGTCTCCACACTTGAGTGGAGAGTGGGATATGACTTTCTCACGTACTCTGCTGCCTCACATTTGACCATGTCCCCTGGAGGGGGAGACCTGGTGGCACTCAGAGGAAGGACAGCAGGTTACCGAGAAGAGACTTGATACCCTATGAGCATATACAGGGGGAGATAGTCCCCCTCAGGAATAGTCATAGGGGAGGGGGATAAGGAGAAACTGGGAGGGAGGGAAGAATGGGAGGATACAAGGGATGGGATAACCATTGAGATGTAACAATAAATTAATAAAACAACAAAAAAAACCAAAAACAACAAAAAAATTTAAAAGATGGTCCTAACAATAGACGCTGAGGAAATCTGAACATTCATTAAGTCTTACTTCAAAAACCTGTACTCCACAAAAGGAACACCAAAATGAACTGGGCAATTTTCTTCATAGATACCACTTATCAATGTTAAATCAAAATCAAGTAAACAAATTACTTAATCACCCCTAAGGAAATAGGAGCAGTCATTAAATTCTCTCAAGCAAAACAAGCCCAGTACCAGATGGTTTTACCACAAAAATACCAGGCTTTCAAAGAAGAGCTGATAACAACAGTTCTCAAAATATCTCACAAAATAGAAACATAATAAACATTGTCAAACTCATTCTATAAGGATACAGTCACCCTGATACCTAAGCCACACAAAACCCAACAAAAGAAAGAGAATTTCAGACAAATTTCCCTTATGGACATTGGTGCAAAAATGTTCAACAAAATATTTACAAATAGATTCCAAGAACACATAAAAAAATCATCAACCGTGATCAAGTAGGCTTCATCCCAGGCATGAAGGGGTGGTTCAATATATGAAAATTTGTCAATGCAATCCACCTTATAAGCAAACTGAAAAAAAGTATATTTCTTTAGATGTCTAAAAGCATTTGAAAAAATCCAACACCCATTAATGTTAAAAGTCTAAAAATAATCAAGGATACAAGACACATACCTAAATACAATAAAGGCAATATAAAGCAAGCCTATAGCCAATATCAAATTAAACTACAAAAAATTTAGAGCAATTCCACTGAAATCAGGGAAAAAACAAGGTTGACCACTCTCTTTGCATATTTTCCATATAGTACTTGAAGTCCTAGCTAGAGGACTGACACAATTAAAGGAGATAAAGATGATACAAATTGGAAATGAAGAAGTCAGAGTATAACTCCCTATTTGTGTATGATATGACACTATATATAAGTGACCCAAAAAAATTATAGAGAACTGCAACGTCTGATAAACACTTTCAGCAAAGTGGCTAGATACAAAATTACCTAAAAAAAAAAAAGTATCCCCCTTTTGTATAAGTGATAAATGGGCTATGAAATAAATTATGGAAACAACATCCTTCAAAACAGCCACAAATACTATAAAATATCTTGTATTTCTAACTGAGCAATTGAAAATGTGTATGAATAGAACTTCCAGCTTGGAAGGAAGAATTGAAAGAAGGTATCTGAAGATGGAATGATCTCCCATGTTTATGGATCAGTAGGATTAACATAGTAAAAATAGTCATTTTACCAAAAGCAATCTACAGATTCAATGCCATTTCCATCAAAATTCGAACACAATTCTTTACAGACCTTTATAGAGAAAACTTGAAATTCAAATGGAACAATAAAAAAACCAGGATAGCTTAGACTATTCTGTACAATAAAAGAACTTCTGGAGATATAACCATCCCCGATTTCAAGCTGTACTTCAGATCAATAGTAATTTAAAAAAACACATGGTGTTTCCATAAAAACAGACAAGTTGATCAATAGAATCATATTGAAGACAGAAAAGTAAATCCACATACCTGCGTACACCTGATTTTTGAAAAAGAAGCCAAAACCATACAATGGAAAAAAGAAAGCATCTTTAACAAATAGTACTGGTCTAACTGAATGTGTGGGTGTAGAAAAATGCAAATAGATCAATATTTATCACCTAGCATGAAACTCAAGTCCAAGTCAACAAAAGACCTCATCATAAAACCATATACACTAAATCGGATAGAAAAGAAAGTGTAGAATACCCTTTAATGAATTGGTACTGAAGACTACTTCCTAAATAGAACACAAACAGCTCAGGCACTTAGATCAACAATTAATAAATGGGAACTCATGAAACCAAAAACTTTCTGTAAGACAAAGGACACTGTCAATATAACAAAGTGGCAGCCTAAATTGGGAAATATATTCACCAGTCCTACATCTGACTGAGGGCTGAGATCAAAAATATGTAAAGAAGTCAAGAAGCTTGCCACCTAGAAACCAAATAAACCATTTATATAATGGGATACAGAGGTAAACATAGAATTCTCAATAGAGGAATTTCTATTGACTGAGAAGCACTTAAGGAAATGCTAATGTCCTTAGTCATTAGGGAAATGTAAAGCAAAATGACTCTGAGATTCCATCTTACACTTCCTAGACTGCCTATGATCAAAAACTCAAGTGATAGTACATGCTGGCTAGAATGTGTGATGGAGGGAGTGCAAATTTGTACAGCCACTTTGGAAATCTATTTGGGGCTTTCTCAGAAAATTTAGAATAGATCTACCTCATGGCAGAGCTATATCACTCCTTGCCATATGCCCAAAAGACGCTCCACCATGCGACAAGGACACTTGTTCAACTATGTTCATAGCAGCTTTATTTGTAATATCCAGAATCTGGAAACCACCTAGATGTGCCTCAACTGAAAAATAGATGAAGAATCTATGGTACATTTACCCAATGGAGTGATATTCAGCTATTAAAAACAAAGTCATCATGCAACTTTTAGGCAAATGGATGGAATTAGAAATGATCATCCTAAGTGACAAACCAAGATCCAAGAAAGACATACATGGCATATACTCACTTATAAGTGCATATTAGCCATAAAATACAGAATAACCATACTACAATCTACAGACCCATAGAAACTAAGTAACAACAAGGGCCCAAGGTGGGATGCATGAATTTTATTTAGTAAATGGAGGGAGGAAACTAGGTTGTAGAGGGCTTGGGAATATAACAGGGGTGGGGATGAGATGTTGTAGGAGTGGAGCTGTGGGGAAAGACCAAGAAAGAGAGAAGAACAGAAATCAGTGGAGGGCCATCTTTGGGACAGGTTAGGCTCCTAGGAGTCTATCAAGGTGACCCTACTTGAGACTTCTAACAGCAGGGGATATGGAGCCTGAAGTTGACACCTTCTATAGCCAGGTGGAACTTTCAGTCAAAGGGGGGGAACACTAACCCATGTATAAAGCTTTCCACCTGAAATTTGTCTTGTCTATAAGAAGTGTACTGATAAAGATGGAGCAGGGATTCAGGGAATAGTAAATCAATGACTGGCCTGACATAAGACCCATCCCATGGTAAAGAGATAACTTCTCACTATTAGTGATACTTTGCTATGTTTGCAGACAGAAACCTAGCATAACAGTCTCTGAGAAGCTTCATCCACAGTTTATGGAAACAGATGCAGAGACTCACAGCCAAAGAATAGGTCAAGCTTATGGAAAAAATGTGAGGAAGGATGGAAGGAGCCTGAGGAGTCAAGGAAACCACAAGAAGACCTACAAATAAACTAACCTGGGCCCCATGGGGGCTCTCAGAGACTGAACCACCAACCAAAAGGCATGTATGGGCTGGACCTAGACCCAGTACACAAATGTAGCAGATGTGCAGCTTGGTCATTATGTGGATCCCCTAACAATGAAAATAGGGGCTGTCTCTGACTCTATTGCCTGCCTTTGGATACCTTTTCCTATCTGTGCTGGCTTGACTGGTCTCAAAGGAAGATGATGTCCTTAGTCCTGCAGTGACTTGAAGTGCCAGGGTGGATTGGTACCCCTTGGGGGACTCCTTGTCTGTGAGAAGAAGGAGAGGGAGAGTACTGTGTGAGGAGGGGACTGGGAAGAGAGAAAGGAGGGGACTGGGATCAGGCTGTAAAGTGATTTAATAAATAAATAATTCTAAAATACATCAATGCATTAATTTTAATTTTTGAGTATATTTATTATATGTTGTACTATGCTATGTATGTACAAGAGCATTATGTATACATTATTTATTTATAATAGAATTTATTGACTATATTATGATATATATATATATTTTTTGGTTACAAATGGTATTAAAACCTCTTTGGATTTTGTGACTGAATTTAATAATATAAAATGATTATGAGCAATTATAGTCCTTCTCTAAGTAGCATACATACATTTTCATAATAGGAATAAAATTCCTCTGTGTATATACATTGAACTTTCTTTATTCATTCCTCTATTTTTAAATACCAAGTTAAGTTCAATATCTTAGTTATGGTGAAGAGTGTTTCAACAACATTGATATACTAGTATCTCTTTGCTATGTTGACTTGATGTTTAAGAACATATATACTGGGTTTTGTTAGTGTGAGTGCTTCTATCATTCTCATATAGTAATTAGTCTTATTGAGTGATACTGACTTTTGTATGTTGGTTTTCGTATCCTATTGTTTTACTAAATTAATTTAATTCTTCTATTTTACATGTATATGGATGGTAAAACCTTCAATTTTCACTCTCATTCTGTATATTATAAACTAACCTTATATTATGTAAATATGGCCCATTTAAAAATAACATGAATTATGATTTTCTTTTTTTTTCTTTTTAATTTGTTAACTTTACATCCCAAGTATAGTCCCCTCTCTCATCACCTCCGGATCCCACCCTATTTCCTTCATACCTTCTCCCTCCCTCCTCTAGTCCTCAGAAAGGGGTGTGTTCCTCCCCTAACATCTGACCTCAGCCTATCAAGTCTCATCTGGACTGCCTGTATCCCTCTTCCTCTGTGGCCGGGCAAGGCTGCCCCGCCAGGAGGAAGTGATCAATGTGTGGGGGCCAGAGTCCGTGTCAGAAGTAGTCCCTACTCCCCATATTATGGGACACACAAGGAAACTGTGCTGCCTATCTACTACATATGAGCAGAGGGTCTAGGTTCTCACAGTGCATGGTGGTTGGTTGGCGCATCAGTCTCTGCAGCATTCCAGTCCTCTACCCAGATTTCTTGGCTCCATTGTTTTCTTTGTGGAACTTCTGACCCCTCCAGGTCCCTCTATTTCCCAACTCTTCCATAAGACTCCCTGTTCTCCACCCCAGAGTTTGATTGTGTGTCTCAGCTTCTTCTTGGATATCCTGCAGGTGGAGTCTTTCCAAGGATCTCTATTGTTGTCCCCTTCATGTTCCTTCTCTTCAACTGCTTCCAGTGTCTATTCTATTTGTCCTTCTAAGTGAGAATTAAGCATTCTCTCTAGGGTTCTCCTTGTTACTTACTTTCTTTAGGCCTGTGTATTGTGTGGTTATCCTGTATTATTTGACTGAATGAGTATGTGCCATGTGTGTCTTTCTGGGTCTGGGTTACCCCACTTAGGATGATCATTTCTAGTTTCCTCCATTTGCCAGCAAATGTCAAGATTTTCTTGTTTTTAAGGTGAGTAGTATTCCATTGTGTAAATGTACCACAATTTCTTTATCCATTCTTCAGTTGAGTGAAATCTAGGTTGTTTCCAGATTCTGGCTATTACAAATAAAGTTGCTATAAACATAGTTGAGAAATGGTCCTTGTATGGTGGAGCATCTTTCGGGTATATTCCCAGGAGTAGTATGGCTGGGTCTTGAGGTAGAACTATCCAAATTTTCTCAAAGTGCTGGATCTGGGCCTGGATAGCAGCTGAGTTGATCTGTCAGCTGATCTTCTGTTACCAATATATTCCTTTTACGTACTAAGAACTAGAACATTCTCAAAGATAGATTACATAATATAACAACAAACAAAAAGTAATTCAAATATTTGGGGTCTTTTTCATACTGAAGATCCAAATATTTTATGAATCATGCTTATACTATTGTATTGTTCTTTATGCATATTATTACTATTGTCAATGAGTTTAAACTTTTTTTCTTACTCAGTAAGACATTTTGAGTATGAACACTCTCTTTTATCATTTCATATAAAGTAGATATGGTGGTACTTTATATACTCAGCTATGTTGTATCTCATTCAATTTTATTTTTATTTTTTATATTTTTTAATTTTATTGATTTATTCTTGTTACATCTCAATGGTTATCCCATCCCTTGTATCCTCCCATTCTTCCCTCCCTCCCATTTTCCCGTTATTCCCCTCCCCTATGACTGTTCCTGAGAGGGATTATCTCCCCCTGTATATGCTCATAGGGTATCAAGTCTCTTCTAGGTAACCTGCTGTCCTTCCTCTGAGTGCCACCAGGTCTCCCCCTCCAGGGACATAGTCAAATGTGAGGCACCAGAGTATGTGAGAAAGTCATATCCCACTCTCCACTCAAGTGTGGAGACTGTTGGCTAGATCTGGGTAGGGGTTTAAAGTTTACCGCCTGTATTGTCCTTGGCTGGTGCCTTAGTTTGAGCTGGACCCCTTCGCCCAAATCTGCCTATCATAATGTTCTACTTGTAGGTTTCTAGGACCCTCTGGATCCTTCTACATTGCTATTCTCACACGGTTCTCCCATCTAGAGTCCCAATAGGATGTCCTCCCCTCTGTCCCAGTTTCCTGGTAAGTGAATGCTTTCGTGGGACATGCCCATTGGGCTAGTATGCAGACATAAGTGAGTATATACCATTTGAGTCTTTCTGCTTCTGGGTTAACTCACTCATTATGATCATTTCTAGCTCAATCCATTTGTCCACAAATTCCAGGAATTCCTTGTTTTTAATAGCGGAGTAGTATCCTATCAGATCTCATTCAATTTTAAATGTTAGGTTTTCTGGGTACAGAATACTCCATTGGCAAGTAGTTTTTCCTTCATTATTCTGCAAATGTCATGTCACTTTTCTTTTTATATTTCAGTGTAAGATTTTGAATAAAAGGTGCGTTGAAACAATATTGGTTAAGTTTATTTTATTGGTGACCTTTCATGTTATTGTATTTGGATGTTACATACTTCTGTAGTTTGTGGACATTTTGTGTTGTGATTGTTTTGAAAAAGCTTCCTTTTTCTTTGTCATCCTTAATCTATTCTTTAACATAAAAACAATAATTACATGATCTTTTGGCATATTCTTTGGTGGTAAATAATGAGTCTGTGTTTGAAAGACATGTAAATAAGCAATACAAATTGAGAAACATATATAAAGTAAACAATTTGATTTGGCAAATATGTGATTATGGAAAAATGTAAGAACAAAATTCATAAACATTATGACAAAAATGAAAAGGTAAGAGCATATCAAACCAGCTGTATATATAAAAATCAGTACAAAGTTCTAAGTTTAGAGTGATCATTCACTTCATCTAAATAGACAGGTCTTCCTTATATGAAAGTAGCAACAAATCATGTGTTCTAGTGAGCCAGACACATATATTCCTACAGAGTTAGGTCATAAAATTATGTTTTCAAAATTATTGCTCTGTCTATCATTAATGGCTATGTTCTATTGCATGATAATAAGTTACTCTATATTGACATTTTCTGGAACTTCTTTATTCACATTTTATTGTTTCAATTAATACTAATAGCACAACACTGCTTGTTTCCCCATAGACTGTACATGATTATTTCTAAAAATACTTATTTTATTTTATTGTTTTCTTTTCATTGACAACCATATCTTTTGTACCTGACACTGACAAGTTGCATAAAATATAATTTTCACAGTTTTGAAAGTCACAAAAGCAAGTACTCAGCAAATGTTTTTCACTACTTACAGTCTGTAATATATTCTCATAGTCTTAGCAGAAAAAGAAAGACTAAGATTAATTTTACATAATTTCTTTCTTCAGATTTGAAGATAGATATTATTATTTTTCTACTCAGAAAAAATTTAGTTCAGTTATGAGCCAAGTATATAAAGAAATGTGTGGTGATATAAGGACACATATCAAAGAATGGAGTTTAGATTTTTTAACAGTATTACTCTGAGGAAACAGCTACACTTGCAGTGATTAGTTTTGTTTTATTATTTATTTATTTTATATTTATTTATCCATTCATTTATTTGTGTGTGCTTATGTGTTTGTGTCTATGTATCTTGGTCTAAACTTGTTTATACATTAACATGGATATGACTGTAGGGGTGTTGATGCATTAACATTTTAGTAGGATTAACAAAATAGTATATGGGAAACACCCATTCAATCAGTTCATAACCTAAATAAAATAAATGTGTTATTAGCAATGAAATTAATGACTCTAGACAAACATGAAAAATAATGTCCAGTAGAATAATCCACCAAAACCATGATTTCTCTTATATAACAATGTATACTTCCATGTATATATTTTTCCATAATCTGTCTGCAAACTTCAGTAGTTAAAATGCAGATCAAATCTCAAGGCTAGTATTTGTGATACTTGTAAAAATTTTCATATTTACTGAAACCCAGATGAATATACAACTTAAGTATTTTAATTTTTTGTCAGTATTATACCTTGGCATTATGATTACTCATAAATCAGCAAATAGAATGTTTAATATATGAATGAATTATGAAGAATGCAATGTTACATATAATCCTATTACAACCATTACTATTTTCAAATACTGGCTAAACCACATAGCTGGGTTACTTTGAACAATATAATAAAAAAGAATAACTTAGTCTGATAAAGCTATAAAATTAGTTAATGAAATTATAAGTGTAAAATAATTTTAATAAAAATAAAGGATTATGATATTTGCATTTTGGATTAGGTATGTTTCTTTTTATTTTTCTTCTTTTATGGCTTTTTCTCCTTTAACTAGTTGTTTATACTTTAGCATTATTAGCATAAATGATTTATATGTATGATATATTGATTATATTTTCATACATATATAACATTATCTTATATTCACCACATTGCCTTCACCTGATTCTCCTTTATTCTCACTAATTCCATTCTTTTCAACTAATATCCATTCTAATTTTTTCCTGAGCTAGATCCAAACAGTAATACCAGTAGACATGCTAACACGGAAGGGAGAAATCGCATAGGATGGCCCTACCTCTAGGCAAAGCACTATACACAACTGAGAACAAGGAATCTTCCCCAGGGATGAGGACCCTAATTAATTATTTAATATTATGTCATCAGCACTGAAATCACATAAATACAATCAATACTAAATAGATTCATCAGATTGAATGTATATATTTGTGGTGTGTGTGTGTGTGTGTGTGTGTGTGTGTGTGTGTGTGTGTGTGTAACAACAATTAAGGGAAAAGAGGACATGAATTTTGGAGGAAGGATGATGCTGAGAAGGGCTGGAGAGTTAATGGTTGAAATTATGTAATTATAGAAAAGATAAAACATTGTATTTTAATGATAATTTCACATATGCATATAATGTTCTAATGAAATCAATCTTCCATTTGCTTTCTTAAAATTCCTTTCCTACTCCCTATAATTTATATAGTTTTTCATATTCACTACATGCTACCCTCTTATATTTCACTCCTGCTACTGCTGAACCCCTTCCTCTTTCCATCCAGTTTCCTTTGTTGTCAATTAGAGTTTATTGAATGAATGTTAAATGTAAGCTATTTGCTGAAGCAAGGCAATTTGGGTGTCTATACCATTGAAAAAAATTTCCTCACCACAGCAAGGAGTAACTTCTAGTTTCTTCTAAAAGAAGGTAAAGCCATATGAAGCTATCTCTCATATATAATGAAGTAATTATGGGTACAATCTTGTGCAGATCTTGTGAAAGTAACCACCATGACTATGAATTCATTATTGCAAACGTGCTAAAATATTCAGAAGATAAGATTTCATTGCATGCCTATTCATCCTCTGGCTCTTACATTTGTTTTCAGCTCCCTTCCCTGCTATTTCCTGAGTTTTTCTGTAAGTGATGTGGATGCATCATTTAAAGATGAGTGATCAAAAGTCATAACAAATTTAAATATAAAAGATGAACGAAAATAAATAAGAATGATGGTAAAATTATTTACAGCAGTTAAAAAGAAAAATGTACTTTTATGGACATACAGAGAAACCTGGAAAATAAAATGTCTTGTCACACAAACTAAAATGTACAAAATAAAACAAATGCACATTTATAACAACCACACACTAATCTGCTCAAGAATATGAAGAAAACAGCAACCTTATATATTGCTTGTAAAGATATAAAATGCTACAGCTGATTTTGGAAAACTTTGTAATTTATTAATAGATTAACTAAACATTAACATATGTTTCAAATTACACACTTTAAAAAACATTTATTTTATGTAAATATGTGCCATGCTGTCATGTATGCACATGCACCACATGTTTACCTGGTACCCACAGAGGCATTGGGTTTCCTGAAATTGGAGTTAGGGATGGTTGTGAGCCACCATGTGCATGCTGGAATATGAACCCAGGTACTTAGCAGCCAATGCTCTTAGCTACTGAGCTATTTCTCCAGACCATCAAATTACACTCATAACTGGACTAAAATATAGGTGCACTTCATCTTAGAATGTGAGTCAAGTTAGATTTGGAAGTTACGTGTTCAATGGGTATATTGAATGTTCAAAAATGAAAATTTATGGGGATGGAGAGATGGCTCAGAGATTAAGAGTACTGACTGCTATTCCAGAGGTCCTGAGTTCGATTCCCAACAACCACATGGTTTCTCACAATCATCTATAATGTAATCTAATGCCCTCTTCTGGTCTACAGGGATACACACAGGCAGAGTACTATACATAATAAAAATTTTAAAATCTTAAAGAAAAAAGGGAAAGAAGAAAATGAAAATTTACATGGCTGAGGATAAGTACTGAACTAACAATAGTTTAGTGTGAATGAGATAATGTCAGTTTCATTTTTAAGAAAAAGTCATTGGAGAAAAATTGTGAAAAGGATGTAAGATATACATGTACTTTATCATGACTTTGCCACTTATTGATTAGCTGATATTAAAAAGAATGCTTTTTGTAGTTCTTAATTTTTCAAGTGAGAATTATGATTCTACATCTTCATAAAGTAATTATGAATATTATAAAAATTTCAACTATTAGTTAATATTTATGGATAAATTAATGTGATAAATATTTTGTTGAGTACATTTTACATTATTTCACTGATTTTTTAATACATTTATTTTATTACACATGTATAAAACAAACTGCATACAACAGGAAGAACCATGTGACAATCATGAGAATAATGAGTTCTACACATTTTACATTCACAGTGAATTGGCCAGTAAGTGCCTATCCTGTCTTGTTGGGTCTAAATTTCTGAATGAAATTCAATATCTATCCTATCTCAACTCTAATAGCTTAACTTCTTTATCTTGATTTAAAATGATCTCATCCCTAACCACCTAAACTTGGTTGTAAAACTATACTATCTTGTCTTCAATGCCCCTCAGAGACTTGAGAAGGAATAAAACTTAAATTCCTCAGTGAACCAGTAGTGTAGGTTAGCAGCTTCCAAAATGTACAAATTGCCTTAAGACAGTTTATTGCCTGACCAGTCACCCAATGCACTTTATGATGTTGGAGTCTCATCTTCAGATTTCTGGCCTAATCTTTCTGCCAGACTTGTTCACAGCGCAGGAACTATTGAGGACTTGCTTACCCTTTCTTGGCAGAGTGCAGCCGTTGACTCTGCTTGCATTTAAGTTGTCCGTTTTTTATGCAGATTCTGTTTGTGGCAGGAACAAGGACATTTTGCCTAGTGGCTGGTTTGCCACATTTGAAGCCATGTTTATAAGGAGGCTCTTTGATGCTCATGATTTTTGAGGTCGGCTGGGTGTTGTCACTAGTTAACTTGTCTTGTTGTTGAAGAAATTTAGGGTTGTAAGAACAACTTTAAATACCATATTCTGTGTGTCTCTGAGGCTTTTGAAGACCTTATTTAACTATTTTACTACATATATTGATAGAGTCATATCTATCTGTTAGACTTAGGATATATATTCTTGTGTTAAAATCTACCAAATACTTGGCATGCCCATGTTTTATATCAATATACTAAATTCTATAGCAATGATTTCGACATAACCTTCATTATAAGTAACAATTAAGGCTTTGAGTTAAAGAAAAGGTTCAATCATCTAGCTTTTGTTCTATCCTCCCTCTATGTTCCTAGATCTCCCTTTCTTTCTTTTCAGCTTTCATCTCCTTGCCTATGTATGCAAGAAAAAGACAAAAACAAACATTCCTGCATTTCCCCTAATTTTTCCTCTGTATAAGACCAATAATGACTTATGACCACCTTCCCATGAGAGTAAGCATTTGTAGATCAAGTGAGCAAACAGCAGCCTATACAATGCCCCCCCCAGAGGGAATGGGGCATCCTTCTCTTAAGGTTTCTTCAGGTTCAATTGGGGCAAATAATACCTTGGAATGGGTCCCCCAAAATGGAATAGAATGGTTAAGTAATCTAGTGATAGCATTTGTGGTTCATTTCTAAATGTTGAGAGATTCCAGGCTTAGTAGGAGATTGAAATGGTGGTCCAAATTGGATCAGAAGTTTTCTACAATGCTGTTTGGGAAGCTGTCCAAATCTGATGGGTAACAGCAACATAATCATCCAGGGCTGGAACTAGGAGGATGCAGGATGTCAGTGTCCATTGTGCTTGGAGGAATGATTCCTGCCAGGTCTGATCCAGCTGGTTATTTTGTTCTGAAAACCCAATTTCTCACAAGTATTATACAGTTCTAACATTATAATTGTATGGAGTGTGTGGGATGCACAAAACAATTAAGGCTAGTTTTCTGGTCATTGTATGGGTCGACATAAGGCATTTGCAAATCTTCCTTCATGCCTTACTAGTAGTGGACTCTACTACTAAGTCACAAATAATCTGTGGTCAACATAAGGCCTCTCTATGCCTTTACATTCATATCTCTGCCAGTCTCAGAACTATTCCTATATAGTGGGATTAGGAATATAAACTACCTGCTTGTTCTGTAGTTTTAGTTCTTTACATCTCAATTGTAGCCCCCTCTCTCATCCTCTCCCGATCCTACCCCGTCCCTCATCTACACCTCATCCCATGCCCTCTCTCATCCCCTCCTGATTCCACCCCCTCCCTCATCTACCCCTGGTCCCATCCCCTCTCTCATCCTCTTTCCCTCCCTCCCCTAGTCCTTAGATAGGGGAGTTCTCCTCCCCTAACATCTGACCTTAGTTTATCTAGTATCCCCTGTACCACCTATGACCTCTTCCTCTGTGGCCTGACAGGGCCACCCTATAATCTCAGGACTCTGTCCAGTGTCAAGCTTTAAATCTCTGTAACTGTCCCTATACCCTGCTGGCTGGAGTCTCCCCTAGGATGTCTATGATGGTTTAAAATACACATATGAGTGAGTATATACTGTGTGTTCTTTTTGGGTCTGGGTTATCTTGCTTAGGATGATCATTTCTAATTCCATCCATTTGCCAGCAAAACTCAAGATTTCCTTGTTCCTAATAGCTGAATAGTATTCCATTCTGTAGATATACCACAGTTTTTTTTTTTATCCATTTTTCAATTGAGGACATCTTGGTTGTTTCCAGGTTCTGGCTATTATGAATAAGGCTTCTATGAACATTGTTACACAAATGTCTTTGTTGCATGGTGGGGCATCTTTCGGGTATATGCCCAGGAGTGGTATAGGTGGGTCTTGGGGTAGAGCTCTTCCCAATTTTGTGAGAAAGTGCCATATTCCTTTCCAGAATTGGTGAATATATTTGCACTCCCACCAGCAGTGGAGAAGTGTTCCCCTTTCGCCACATCCTTGCCAGCATGTGTTGTCATTATATTTATTGACCTTAGCTAATTGGATAGGTGTAAGATGGAATCTCAAGGTCGTTTTGATTTGCATTTCCCTGATGAGTAGGGATGTTGAGCATTTCTTTAAGTGTTTCTCAGCCAGTCGAAATTCCTCTTTTGAGAATTCTGTTTAGTTCTGTACTCCATTTTTAATTGGGTTATTTGGTTTGGTTGTGTTTAATTTCTTGAGTTCTTTATATATTTTAGATATCAGCCCTTTGTCAGATGTAGGGTTGGTAAAGATTTTTCTCAATCTGTGGGCTATTGCTTTGTTCTGCTGACCATGTCTGCCTTGCAGAAGCTTCTCAGCCTTATAAAGGTCCCATTTATTAATTGTTGAACTTAGAGCCTGAGCTGTTGGTGTTCTGTTCAGGAATTTGTCTCCTGTGTCAATGAGTTCTAGGTTCTTACCCACTTTCTCTTCTAACAGATTTAGTGTGTCTGGTTTTTGTTTTTTTTTTTTAGGTCTTTAATCCACTTGGACTTTAGTTTCATACAGGGTGATAAATATGGATCTATTTGCATTTTTTACATGTAGACATTCAGTTGGACCAGCATCATTTGTTGAAGATGCTTTCTTTTTCCATTGCATTGTTTTGGCTTTTTTGTCAAAAATCAAATGGCCATATGTGTCTGGATGTATATCTGGGTCCTCAGTTCAATTCCATTGGTCCACTGGCCTATTTCTATGCCAATATTGTTCTTTTTATTACAGTAACTCTATAGTACAACTTGAGATCAGGGCTGGAGATTCCTCTGGTAGATCTTTTATTGTGTAGGATCAACTTAGCTATCCTGGGTTTTTTGTTTTTCCATATGAAGTTGAGAATTGATCTTTCCAGTTCTGTAAAATATTGTATTGGTATTTTGATAGGGACTGCATTAAGTCTGTAGATTGTTTTTGGTAGGATGGCCATTTTTACTATGTTGATTCTCCCAATCCATGAGCATGAGTGGTCTTTCCATTTTCTGATATCTTCTTCAATTTCTTTCTGTAGAGACTTGATTTTTTTTTCTTCATAAAGGTCTTTCACTTTCTTGGTTAGATTTACACTCAGATATTTTATATTGTTTGAGGCTATTGTGAAATGAGTGGTGGTTTCCCTAATTTCTTTCTCCACCCTTCTGTCATCTGTATAGAGGAGAGCTACTGACTTTTTCGTGTTAATTTTATATCCTGCCACTTTGCTGAAGCTGACTATCAGCTGTAGGAGTTCTTTGGTTGACTTTGGGGGATTGTTGATGTATATTTTCATATCATCTGCAAATAGTGAAACTTTAACTTCTTCCTTTCCTATTTGTATCCCCTTGATCTTCTTTAGCTGTCTTATTGCTCTAGCTAGGACTTTTAATACTATATTGAAGAGCAATGGAGAGATTGCGCAGCCTTGCCATGTCCCTGAATTCAATGGTATTGACTTAAGTTTCTCCCCATTTAGCTTGATGTATGCTATAGGTTTGCTGTATATTGCCTTTTCTATGTTTAGGTATGTGCCTTTTATCCTTGATCTCTCTAAAACCTTTAACATGAAAGGGTGTTGTATTTTGTCAAATGCCTTTTCTGCATCTAAAGAGATGACCATGTGATGATTTTACTTTAGTTTGTTTATATGATTGATAACATTGATGGATTTCCTTATATTGGACCACCTCTGTATGCCTGATATGAAACCTACTTGGTTATGATGGATGAGATTTTTTTATGTGACCTTGGATTCAGTTTGCCAGAATTTTATTGAGTATTTTTACATCTATGTTCATAAGGGAGATTAGTTGAAAATTCTCTTTCTTTGTTGGGTCTTTGTGTGGCTTCAGTATTAAGGTGATTGTGGTTTCATAGAATGACTTTGGTAGTGTTCTTTCTGTTTCTATTTTGTGGAATAGTTTGAGGAGTATTGGTATTAGTTCTTCTTTGAAGGTTTGGTAGAATTCTGCACTGAATCCCTCTGGCCCAGGGCTCTTTTTGGTTGGGAGACTTTTGATGACTGCTTCCATTTACTTAGGGGATATAGGACTGTTTAATTAGATTTCCTGACCTTGATTCAACTTTGGAAAGTAAAGGAAAT
The DNA here is from genome assembly GCA_907169655.1 of Acomys percivali. Taxonomy (NCBI): domain Eukaryota; kingdom Metazoa; phylum Chordata; class Mammalia; order Rodentia; family Muridae; genus Acomys; species Acomys percivali. Next base: position 56,112,015 of record OU015760.1, read on the forward strand.
TGTGCATATCCTTTAGATTTTCAAATTTTGCAGTGTATAGGCTTTTGAAGTTAGACCTAATGATTCTTTGAATTTCCTCAGTATCCGTTGTTATTTCTCCCTTTTCATTTCTGATTTTGTTAATTTGTGTACTCTGCCTTTGCCTTTTAGTCAATTTGGCTAAGGGTTTGTCTATCTTGTTGATTCTCTCAAAGATCCAGCTCTTGATTTCATTGATTCTTTGAATTGTTTTCTTTGTTTCTAACTTATTGATTTCAGCCCTGAGTTTGATTATTTTCAGCCGTCTACTCCTCTTGGGTGTGTCTGCTTCTTTGTTTTCTAGAGTTTTCAGGTGTTCCATTAAGTTGCTTATATGCGATGTCTCCAGTTTCTTTATGAAGGCACCTGGTGCTATGAATTTTCCTCTTAGCACTGCTTTCATTGTGTCCCAAAGGTTTGGATATGTTGTGCTTTCATTTTCATTGAACTCTAGGAAGTCTTTGATTTTTTTTCTTTATTTCATCCCTGACCCAGTTGTCATCGAGTAGAAGATTGTTCTGTTTCCATGTGTTTGTAGGCTTTTTGTTAATTCTATTGTTGTTGTTGCTCACCTTTAGGCCATGTTGGTCTGATAGGATGCAAGATATTATTTGTATTTTTTCTATCTATTGAGGCTTGTTTTGTGACCAACTATATGGTCTATTTTGGAGAAGGTTCCATGTGGTGCAGAGAAGAAAGTATATTCTTTTCTATATGGGTAAAAAGCTCTGTGAATGTCTGTTATGTCCATTTGATACATGATCTCTGTTAGCTTTTTAAAAAATATATTTTATTAATTTATTCATGTTACATTTCAATTGTTATCTCCTCCCTTGTCTCCTCCCATTCCTCCCTCCCTCCCAATTTCCCCTTACTCCCCTCCCTTACGACTGTGTATTAGGGGGGACCTTTGCCCCATGTATATGGTCATAGGGTATCAAGTCTCTTCTTGGTAGCCTGCTATCCTTTTTCTGAGTGCCACCAGCCTTCCCCATAAAGGAGACATGATCAAATATGGTGCACCAGATTTTGTGTGAGGGGAGGACATCCTATTGGGACTCTAGATGAGAGAAGCATGGGATAATGGGGAAATAGAAGGATCCAGAAGGTCCTAGAAACCTTCAAGAACATTATAACGGGAGGATCTGGGTAGGGGTTTGAAGTTTACTGCACATATTGTCCTTGGCTGGTGCCATAGTTTGAGCAGGAACCCTGGACCCAGATCTAGCCAGTGGACAGGACATTCTTCACAGTTGAGTGGAGAGTGAGGCAGGCCTGACCTCTGTTAGCTTGATTATTTCTCTATTTAAATTCTTTCTTGAGGATCTGTCCATTGATGATGGTGGGTTAATGAGGTCTCCCACTATTATTGTGTTGCGGTCAATGAGTGATTTAAAATTTAAAAGTATTTCTTTTACAAATGCCAGTACCCTAATATTTGGGGCATAGATATATAGGATGGTGGTGTCCTCTTAGTGAATTTTTCGTTTGATTAGAACAAAGTGTCCTCGATATTTCTTGATCAATTTTAATAGAAAGTCTATTTTGTCAGATATTAAAATGGCTACTTCTGCTTGCTTCCTGAGACCATTTGCTTGTAAAAATATTTTCCAGCCCTTTGCTCCCAAGTAATGTCTATCTTTATTGATGAGATGTGTTTCTTGAATGCAACATATTGATGGATCTTGTTTTTGCATCCATTTTGTTAGCCTGTGCTGTTTTACTAGGGAGTTGAGGCATTGATGTTGAGAGATATTATTCACCAATGGTTATTGGATCCTTTTATTGTGGAGTGAGTGGTGATTATGTGTGGCAGTGTCTGTTTTGGTTTTGCTGATATGCAATTATCTGTATACTGTATTTTCTTGGGTGTGGCTGATCTAATTGTAATGACGTTTTCCTTCTACTATTTATTGTAGAGCAGGGTTGGTGTTTAGATACTGTTTAAATTTGGTTTTGCCATGGAATATCTTGTTTTCTCCATCTATGTTGATTGAAAGTTTTGCTGGATATAGTAGCCTAGGTTTGCATCTGTGGTCTGTTAGAGTCTGCATAACCTCATTCTAGGCTCTTTTGGGTTTCATAGTCTCTGTTGAAAAGTCAGGTGTAATTCTGTTATTTTGTCTTTCTCTCTTGCATCCTTTAATATCTTTTCTTTATTCTGCAGATTTAGCATTTTGATTATTATGTGCCGGGAGGAATTTCTTTTCTGGTCTAGCATATTTGGTGTTCTGTAGGCCTCTTGTATGTTCACGAGTATCTCTTTCTATACATTGGGAAAGTTTCGTTCTTTGAATCTCTTGAAGACATTTTCTGGTCCTTGGGACTTTGCATCTTCCATTTCATCTACTCCTATAAACCTGAGGTTATGCCTTCTTGTGGTGTCCTTGATTTCCTGGACGCTTTGTGTCACCAATTTTTCTGTTTTAAGATTTTCTTTGAGAAATGTATCAATTTCTTCTATTGTATCTTCAGCACCTGAGATTCTCTCTTCTATGTGTTGGATTCTGTTAATTATACTTGTTTGTTGGATTCCTGCTTCCTTTTTTAATTGTTCCATTTCACTGTTTTTCTCGATTTGTGATTTTTTAATATTGTTTAATTCTTTTTTCATGTCTTGAACTGTTTTATTTAATTCCTTCAGCTGTTTGCTTGTGGTTTCTTGCTTCTCCTGGATGGATTTCATTCATTTGTTTGTATTATCCTGGAATTCTTGGAAGGATCTATTCATTTCCTCTTTCCAGTTCTCAAAGAGCTGTATAAACATGGTTTTGAGGTCATTTTCCTATGACTCTGCTATAATAGCTTATCTGTTGGTTTCTGGGCTTTCTGGTGGAGCCATAATGTCTTGATTTTTGTTGTAAGACCTCTTATTCTTTCCTTTAGGCATCTTCTAACAAGGCTTGGGCTTTCTGAGCTGGTAGTATCAGGGAGGAGTACCTTTGATAGGGAGCTGTTTTCTATATACTGGCTTCTCAGACTCTGCCTTCCTGTATTTATGTTTTATTGAGTCTGCCACCTAGATTCCATGGTTTTATAGGGCTCCTCTGGCTACTTTTTCTCCTCTGAGCAATTTACTACACAGTGGATCTGTGATTTGGATGTCAGATGCTGTGTGTCTTCTGTTTTGTTAATCTTTTGCTCTACAGGCAGGCCACTCTGTTTTGGTGCACTGATCAGTCCAGCAGTCTGACCTTCTCTTTCTCCATTCTGGTTGCAGCCAGCCACTGAGACAGGGTGCTGGTCCACTCTCTGTGACCCACCGCCACTGTTCACAGTCCCTTGCAGCCCCTGTTGCTTGCTACTTCTCATGGCGGAACTTGCTGATCCCTCTGCCAATCACCTCTGCAGGGGGTTTACCTGCTGTCCCCCATGGCCTACCTCAGTAAGTGCCACAGCCACCGATGGTCTGCTACCCTAAGGGTCCATGCTTTTTCCTGTGTTCAGGGGTGTATATAACTTATATCTGCATACTAGCCCAAGGGGCATGTACCATGAAAGTCTTCACTTACCACGAAACTGGGACAGAGGGGGGAGGACATCCTACTGGGATTCTAGATGAGAGAAGCATGGGAGAAAGGCAAAGTAGAAGGATCCAGAGGGTCCTAGAAACCTACAAGTAGAACATTATGATAGGCAGATTTGTGCCCAGGGATCCCGCTCAAACTATGGCACCAGCCAAGGACAATACCAGCTCTAAGCTTCAAACCTCTACCAAGAACTAGCCAATGGTCAGAACAGTCTCCACAGTTGAGTGGAGAGTGGAGTCTGACTTTCACACGTACTGTGGTGCCTCACTTTTGACCACATCCCCTGGATGGGGAGACCTGGTGGCACTCAGAGGAAGGATAGTAGGCTACCAAGAAGAGACTTGATACCCTATGAGCATATAAAGGGGGAGGAAGTCCCCCTCAGTCACAGCGGAGGGGAGTAAGGAGAAAATGGGAGAGAGGGAGGAATGGGAGGATACAAGGGATGGGATAACCACTGAGATGTAATATGAATAAAATAATAAAAGAAAAAAGAAAAAAAGAAACAAAAAACGAACAGAAAGAAAAAAAAGATTTTCCCTAGTTTGTTCCTTTCACACTATGGTTTCTCCTGCTGTAGTGTGGTGGGGAGCTTGGTGTTCCTGCTTAAGAAATAAGTCCAATTTTCTGACTTGATTTCTCTGGCTTCTAAACAAGATCCATACCACTCACCACCATCCTGGAATACCTAAGTTTTTTTTCCTTTCACTGATATTTTGCAATGACTCTATGGTGTAAGAATTACACTTTAAACACTGACTGACTGATGACAGTATAAGAGAAATGTTTTAGATTTAGTCTATAATAAATTTGAGAAGGTCAAAAAATATGTATTGCAAAGATGGTCAAAATATTCTATTTCTCCTAGCAACAATAATAGTTAAGTGATTCTAAATTTGCCTAACTCGGGTGAGATTTTTTATTAATTTGTTTAGTTCCATCTCTGTTGAGTAATGATGTGAGACATGATAAACAGTAATAACACTGCAGTAAGTTGTGAATTGGGCTTCTCTCTATTCTATCTGCTTTCTAGGTAACTTCTCCCAATGTGAGTACAAATACCACCATACCTACTTCTGCTGTGGTCATTAATAACAAGTAGCATTCCAGACACAATTACCACCAGAACTCACATGAACCATCTCATTTTATGTCATGTAAAGGCATATTTTTTTGCTTGAGAAAATGGAGACCTAGCATAATAGTTGAAATGTTCAAACTCTCACACAGGCCTGTAGAAATGAAAATTAATTCCCTTAATGACTACTAATGAAACAGATTAACTTAATCATTATTATTGAAGACTTATTTTCATACCCTTAGGATCTTATAGTGAGTAAAGATTTCAAAATTGGAATAAGCTACAGTGATACTGATGAAGGATTGTTGCAGAGTCCAAGGCCAGGCTACACAACACAATAGGACCCCGTCTGGAGAAAAATATCAAAATGGATTTTGATATTACAAATAAATTGAGCTCCTTTAAGAACTGGAATATATTTCCTTCTAAGAACTTGTACTTTGATTTCAATCTTACTTTTTGAAACATAAATATCTTGTTGAAACTTGGTTAATGTTTATGAAAAGAAAACAAGTCTGTGTGCAAATTGATATACTCTGGAAAACAAAAAGCTGATGAACATGTAACAAGAGCAAAGACACTGGCATGTAAAATTTTATTAAATAAGCATGCTTCGATTGCGGCTTGTTTTATGCATATTTGTCTGCATTTATATTAGTGACTGTAGCTAGTAGACATCTAACCCTTTGCCTCTCCCTCTCTTTTTTTTAAAATGATATGAAGATTATCTTTTTGTTGATGGGCCATTATCTCAGGCAGTCAGGTTATAATATAATTGATTAGACCAAAGAGTTCTTTACATTCCAGCTTAATTATAATTTAGTCTTAAGATACACTTCGGACTGATTGACAGTATGATTCCTTGATTAAAATGACACACACTCACATCTTTTAACTATGCTGTGGTCTTCATAATAGCACAGTTACAGATATCTTTTGTTGGGAATGAAGACAAATCTTTTTCTTGTTTCTGTTAATTCTATTAAAGGCATATTTCAAACATTTCACTGAAGTTCCATGTGTGCTTCCTTTTGGGACTATTTTTCTTCTATGATGACAACCAGCCTTGAATGTAAAATAAGGATATTTTCAGGGAACATGTAATAGGAAACATAATTAACAGAAAGGTAGTGATTAAAACATTTGCTTTCAGAAATATGCTTTAAACTTAAGCTTAATAAAATTATCTTTGAATTAGATACATTTTTCCTTTCTGTATATAGCAGTCTGTGACCTTTCTGATACAACATGTACCTCCTCATGCCAATTCTTTACCTTTAATTTCCTTTTTCTACTATTTGTTAAAGTATGTGTTTTCTTTCTATGCAAATATGAAAAAAGTTATGAAAATTATACAGAAAACCAAGAATGATTGTAGAAAATGAATGGCAAAATTTTGTGTCCTATAAACATCCTCAAAAGCTTTCCCCATCAGTAGAAATTGTTTTCTTTTCCCATGATAGTTTATCCAACACAAGGTGTTCAAGCTGAAACTTATTTGTAAGTGTATATATGTGTATATATATGTGTGTGTGTGTGTGTTTGTGTGTGTGAATATGTAACATTAATTGTATTCAGTAGAAGCTATACACATACGTGTGTATATACATGTATATATACATTTTATGTGTAACTGTATATATGCATATATAAATTATAGAAGTAACAAAATTGGAAGGAGATAAGGGAGGTATGTAGACTATGATAGGAATGGAAAATGATAAAGATATAAATACAGTGAACTCTAGTATGAAATTCTAAAAAAAGAAGTCAAAAGAGGGAAGGAAGAAGAGAGAAAAGTATAGTATTAAGCTGATTTATTTAAATGAAATTTGTTCTTAAATAAAGGATGTCTAAGAGTGAATAAAGAGGTGTGTGTGTGTGTGTGTGTGTGTGTGTGTGTGTGTGTGTGTGTGTG
>OU015760.1:56118571-56131098 GCA_907169655.1 Acomys percivali
TGTGTGTGTGTGTGTGTGTGTGTGTGTGTGTGTGTGTGTGTGTGTGTATGCCGTCAGTATGTGGATTCTCACTGTTTTTCAGATGCTGGTCTTATCTCTGCATGTTCCCTACTTTAAGGGCACAGTGTCTAGATGGTTTTTGCGATTGATTACTCTTCTATTTTTCTCATTTATTTATTTAATAATTAATTAATTAATTTAATCAATTTGAAGCCTGATCCCAGCCACCTTCCTCCTCTCCTCCCAGTCTTACATCCACTTAGGTTCCCTTACTCATTCCCCCATTTGTTGTGGAAATTTTGGGTTATATGTAAACATGTTTTTGTGGCCTGCTCCAGTTTGTCCATAGCTGATAGCTGCCTCCTGAAAAGGTATGTGATGTTTTTCAGCTATGAGGTACCTTGTGCAGGGGTGTTGTCTTTGCCAGGTAATAAAAGCCAGACTGAGAGAGAGAGAGACTGGAAGTTCCAAGAACAGAAGAAAGTTTACCCTTCCTCTCAGTGCCGCCAGGCATCCCCTCCAAGGAAAAGTGGTCAAATAGGGGGCACCTGGTAGCACTCCGAGGAAGGGTAAGTAGGCTATCTGGGTGAGACCTGATAGGCTGTGGTCATATGGTGGGAGAGGAGGTCCCCTTCTGTGACAAACCTAGGGGAGGAGACTAGGGTAAAAGAGAGAGGGAGGGTGAAACAGAAGATACAAGTGAGGGGATAAAAATTGAGATATAATCTGAATATATTACTTAAATAAGAAATTTTTTAAAAAAATAAAGAAGCAGGCTGCTGATGTTTACTTTGTATGGTCCTTGTTCCAAAAATATTCTACCCCTATTTTGCCAGTATTTATGCACGTTCTCCCTCACTTTCTCAAAGTTATCTTTTACTGAAAACACATAACTAATTTTTCTGTGGATATTTCTTGGACTTAAATAATGATTTGAACTTTGCATTTGCCCTCAATGAGAATGTTAGAAAAGTACTTATCAGTTGAGGTTGAACCCTCCAAAATGGACTCTGGATTATCTCTCCTTCTCTTCTTTCATATTTTTCATTTATTTCTTTGTTACTGAAACTATTATTCATAGCCATCAACTAACTTGTTAATGGTAACTGCTGTCCAGCTGCTCTTTCATTATTCTCCAGAGATTCTAGCAGTCTATGCACAGATGTCACTCACACTCTTCCAACGTTTATTTCATTTCTTTTTCTCTTTTATGTGTTTATCATTACACACATGATTTCTACATGTGTCATTGCTGATAGTTTTCTTTCTCTTATGGATATTTGATTCCATTAACTATCTTCTGTAAATCTGGTCTGGTGTCTAGGATCCCTTGGTTTTGCTTGAATTGAAAAAAAATTACTTCCTCTTTGTTTTTGAGATGGAGTATTATTATGATTAGTTTTGCTTTATAACATCAAGTACATCATCCAATTTTTCCTTGATCTGTAAGGTTTCCACTGTGAAGTGCAATTTTAGTTGAAAGGTAATTTGCTTAAGTTTAACTTATTGGTTGTTCTGGGTAGTTTTATGTCAACCTGAAATAGGAGGAATCCAAGGTGGTGCCACCAAACACACAGGGTATCTGATCTGCAGAACAGAGACTACAGACCAGGCTTGGAGCTACAGACCACAAGACCTGAATAGCCTTAGGTGAGTGGGGTCTGCAAAGTGCAGAGGCCAGGTAGAACTGGCCTCAGGGCACTCTACTGGCCCATGGAGGACCAGTGCCCAGTCCCCAGAAACTGGACTTGTACCCACCAGGGAGCTGCTGTGTACCTAGGGACTCCATATCTGAGACTGAACTGTAGGCAGTGTATCTCCAACCTGGAGCTGCAGGCCTGGGAAAAAACACAAGAAAACAGTGGGATTCTGACCTCAGACTATTACATGAGTCCTGAGAAAGCCCCAGAGGTTAGCAACCACACAGGCACTAAATCCAAAGCCCAGTGCAGCTGAGGGTACTTGAAGCTCTCTGTATCCCTCTCTGGTTGATCTGTGGGATGGCTGGCCCAGGGGCACCAGCAAGTGTGGAGCTGAGACCACCAGTCCAAGGAGGGAGCCAGGGCCCACACAGGAGCTCAGACATCTGTCTACATGTCCTCCAGCCACAGCTTCAAAGCTTTACACTCAGGCCAATTGACCTGATGCCACTCTGTATGATCAGATCAGGCAGAAACCTCCATCCCAGTGGTCTTTTCCCTGCACACCTGGGCATAACTGATTTGCACAAAATAGACCAGGCAGATTCCTAGCTAGTCAGCACAGGTTAGCTAGGGCTTCCACACTCTCAGGAGGGTCTGACCTGGCCTGAAGAGAATCAGGCAGAAAACCAAGCCAGGGAGCCATTCCAGTAAGCTTTGGTGGAGCAACCCAGCAAGAATGCACACACATGCCCAGAGGGGTCTGAACTGGCCTGAAGGGATTGAACAGAAGCACAGCCAACTCCCAGAAGCCAGAGGGCAGTATCTGCTCTCTCAAGTGGGCCTGATCCTAGGCCCCACAGCCTGGACGGAGAATGCAGAATTCTAGCCAACCCCTACAAGCCAGCAGGAGTTCCAGAACTCTAGGGTAGACTGAGACTAGGCCCCTAAATCCGCAGTGCCCTAGGGAAATGTTTTCAAACCTAGCCAAAGGCAGAGTAATTGGATTTATCTACACTACTTCAAACTGATGCTTGGGCTGCAGAGCAACAGCACTGGCCTTTGCTGACCCAGTGGAGAGCCCAGCATGTAGAGTAAAGTCCCCTGGAACTGAAACCAGGTCACATGTCAGATCCAGGTAAAGACACCAGAAACTACCTCTCAACATGAGAGACAGAAATACTACTAGATGTCAGAGTAAAGAACATAAACAGCAAAAACTAAAACAATATGGCATTTCTAAATTCCAGCTATCCCAAAGAAATCAACCCTGAAAACTCAAACACAATTGAAACACAAGAAAATGACCTCAAATCCATAGTAATGAAGATGATAATGGAGGAAACTAATAAAACTCATAAACAAATGCAGGAAGATGCAGCCAAACAGGTTGAAGACATTAAAGAGACCTATAGAGAGGCACTGGAAGAAATTCAGGAAAAGACAAACAATCATATGAAGGAAATCAATAAAACAGTTGAAAATCTGAAGATAAACATGTAAACAATGAAAAAAGCACAGACAGAAGAAAGCCTATAACAACAGAACTCAGAGAAGCAAACCAGTAATGTAGATCTAAGCCTCTAACAGAATTCAAGAGATGGAAGAACTAATCTTGGCAGTAGAAGATACTATGGTAGAACTTGAAACAACCATCAAAGAAAATGCTAAATCTCAAAAATTCCTGACACAAAACATCCAAGAAATCAAGAACACCGTGAAAGGATGAAATCTGAGGATAATAGGAATTGAGAAAAGAGAAGACACCTGGCTCCAAAGCCCAGAAAATATCTTCAAAAAAGTCATAGAAGAAAATTTCCCCAACCTAAAGAAAGAGGTGCATATATAAACATACAAGAGGTCTACAAAACACCAAACAGAATATACCAGAAAAGAAAATCCTCTCACAACATAATAATCAAAACACAAAGTATATAGAATAAAGAAAAAATACTAAAAGAAGCAAGGGAAAGGGGCCAAATAAAATATAATGACAAACCTGTTAGCTTTACACCTGACTTCTCAGCAGAGACTGTAAAAAATAGGAGGGCCTGGACTGATGTCCTGCAAACCCTAAGAGACCACAGATGCCAGGCAAGACTACTCTATCTGGCAAAAACCATCGATGGAGAAAGTAAGATATTCCATGATAAAAACAAATTCAAACAATACTTAACCATAAATCCATCCTTACGGAAGTTACTTGAAAGAAAACTCCAAGCCAAAGTGACAAACTACAACCAAGATTACATGGTAAATAGATAACTACCCTGTAGCAAAAACATAACCACACAAACACTTTACTGCTACCAGCATAAAAATTAAGGGACTTAACAATCCCTGGTCAACATCAATGGTTTCAATTCTCCAATAAAAAGACACAGACTAACTGAATGGATGCCTAAACAAGAACCAACATCATTCTGCATCCAAGAAACACACCTCAGCCACATGGACAGACATTACGTCAGGGTAAAAGGCTGAAAAAAAAGGTATTCTAAGCAAACGGTCACAAGAAGCACGGTGTTGTAGCCGTTTTAATATCTAACAAAATAGACTTTAAACCAAAAGTAATCAAAAGGAAAGAGGAAGGACACTTCATATTCATCAAAGGTAAAGTCAACCAAGATGACATCACAATTCTGAACATGTATGCTCCTAATAAAAGGGCACCCACATTTGTAAAGGAAATATTACCAAAGCTTAAATCACACATCTATCCCCACACATTGACAGTGGGAGAATTCAACACCCCACTTTCACTGAAGCATAGGTCTTTGAAACAGAAAATCAATCGAGAAGCAATAACATTAACCAATGTCATGAATCAAATGGATCTAACAGATATCTACAGAACTTTTCACCCAAATATGAAAGATTATAGCTTCTTCTAAGCACCCCATGTAACCTTCTCCAAAATTGATCACATAATAGGTCACAAAACAAGCCTCAAAAGATACAAGAAAATTGAAATAATACCTTGAATCCTATCAGATCACCATGGACTAAAACTGGACTTCAACAACAACAGAAACAATAAAAAGTCTACACACATATGGAAACTAACCAACTCCCTACTTAATGAGAAATGTATCAGGGAAGAAATAAAGAAAAAATAAGGTCTTCCTAAAAATTCAATGAAAATCAAGGAACAATGTACCCAAATTTATGGGACATGTTGAAAGCAGTGCTAAGAGGAAAATTCATAGCACTAAGTGCCTTCATAAAGAAACTGGAAATATCTCATATAGGCAACTTAAATGACATCTGGAAGCCCTAGAGAAAAAAAAAAACAAGCAGAAACACCCAAAAGGAGTAGACAGCTGGAAATAACCAAACTCCAAACTCCAAGCTGAAATCAATAAATTTGAAACAAAAAGAACAATTCTAAGAATCAACATAACCAGGGGCTGATTCTTTTTGAAAATCAACAAGATAGATAAACCTTTACCAAACTAACTAAAACTAACTAAAAGGTAGAGAGACACTACCCAAACCAAGAAAATCAGAAACGAAAAGGGAGACATAACAAACAGACACTGAAGAAATACAAAGAATCATAAGGCCCTACTTCAAAGGCTTGTATGCCACAAAATTTGAAAATCTAAGGGAAATGAACAACTTTATTGATCGTTTCCACTTGCTGAAGTTGAATCAAGATCAGATAACCAAATTACATAGTCCTATATCTCCTACAGAATAAAAAGTGATTATTAATTGTCTCCCAACCAAAAAAAGCTCAGTGCCAGATAGTTTTTAGAGCAGAATTCTATCAGACCTTCAAAGAAGTACTAATACCGATACTCTTCAACCTACTCCACAAAATAGAAATGGGTGGAACATTACCAAACTCCTTCTCTGAGGCCACAGTCACCTTGATACCTAAACCTCAGAAAGACTCAACAAAGAAAGTGAATTTCAGACCAATTTCTCTTATGAACATTGATGCTAAAATACTCAATAGGATTCCTGCCAACCAAATCCAAGAACACATAAAAGATATAAACCATGATCAAGTAAGCTTCATTCTAAGCATGCATGGATGTTTCAATATATGGAAATTCATCAGTTTAATCCATCATATAAATAAACTGAAAGAAAAAAAACCCACATGATCATATCCTTAGATGCTGAGAAACATTTAACAAAATCCATCACCCATTCATGCTTAAAGTTTTGGAGAGATCAGGGATACAAGGTAGATACTTAAACATAATAAAGGCTATATACAGCAAGCCAATAGCTAACATCAAATTAAATGGAGAAAAACTCAAGGAAATTCCTCTAAAATCAGGGACCAGAAAAGGCTGCCAACTTTTTACATATCTCTTAAATATAGTTCTTGGCATTCTAGCAAGAGCAATAAGACAAGAAAATGAGAACAATGGGAAATGAGGAAGTCAAATTACCCCTATTTGTAGATGATATGACAGTATACATAAGTGACCACTCAAAATTCCACCAGAGAACTCATACAGCTAATAAATACCTTCAGCAAATTGGCTGAATACAAAATTAACTAAAAAAATCAATAGCCTTCCTGTATACAAATGACAAACATGCTGAGAAAGAAATTAGGAAAACTACACCCTTCACGGTAACCACAAGCAATATAAGGTATCTAGGGATAAATCTAACCAAGCAAGTGAAAAAAACCTTCAAATTTCAGAAGAAGCAGATTGAAGAAGACATCAGAAGATGGAAAGCTCTCCCTTGTTCATGGATCAGGAGAATTAACATAGTAAAAATGGCCATCTTTCCAAAGGAAATTTACAGATTCAAGGCAATTCCTATAAAAGTACCTACACAATTTTTAAAAGAAATTGAAAGATCAATTCTCAATTTCATATAGAAAAACAAAAAACCCACAACAGCTTAAGTAATCATGTACAATAAAAGATCCTCTGGAGGAATCTCCATTCCCAACCTTAATTTGTACTATAGAACAACAGTAATTAAAACAGCATGGTAGTGGCACAACAATAGGATGCCTTAGCAGCAGGCTGGTTGACCAATGAAATCAAATTGAAGACCCAGAAATGAATCCACACACATTTGGACACTTGAATTTTGACAAAGAAGCCTTATCTATTCAATGGAAAAAATGATAGCATCTTCAACAAATGGTGCTGGTCTAACTGGATGTCTAAATGTAGAAAAATGTAAGTAGACCCATAATTATTACCATGCACAAAACTCAATTCCAAATGGATTAAAAACCTCAACATAAAACTAGAGATACTAAATCTGTTAGAAGAAAAATAAGGAAGAGCCTGGAATGCATTGGCACAGGAGATAACTTCCAGAACTGAACTCCAACAGCTCAGGCCTTAAGATCAACAATTAATAAATGGAACCTCATGAGGTTGAGAAGCTTCTGTGGGCAGAAGACACTGTCAACAGAACAAAGTGACAGCCTAGAGACTGGGAAAAGATCTTTACCAACCCTACATCTGACAAAGGACTGCCCAAAATATATAAAGAGCTCAAGAAATTAAACACCACCAAACCAAATAACCCATTCAAGAAATGGGGCTCAGAAATAAACAGAGAATTCTCAACAGAGGAATATTGAATGGTTGAGAAACACTTAAAGGAATGTTTAACATCCTTAGTCATCAGATAAATACAGATCAAAACAACTCTGAGATTCCATCTTGCAGCCATCAGAATGGATAAGATAAAAAAACTCAAGTGATAGCACATGCTGATGAGGATATGGAGAAAGGAGAACACTCCTTCATTACTAGTGGGACTGCATACTTGTACAACCACTTTGGAAATCAATCTGGTGCTTTCCCAGAAAACTAGGAATAGGGCTACCTGAAGACCCAGTTATTCCACTCCTTGGAATATAACCAGAAGATGCTCCAGCACACAACAAAAACATATGCTCTACCAAGTTCATAGCAGCCTTATTTGTAAAAGCCAGAACTCGGAAACAACCTAAATGTCCCTCAGTAGAAGAATGGATAAAGAAACTGGTACATTTACACTATGGAATACTACTCAGCTATTAAAAACAAGGAAATCCTGAAATCTATTGGCAAGTAGATGGAGCTAGAAATGATCGTCCTGAGTGATTTAACCCAGACCTAGAAAGACTCACTTGGTATATAATCATTTATAATTGGACAATAGCACAAAAGGGATGTCCAGTGAAAGTCTTTACTTACCAGAAGATCTGGATACATGTGAGGACTTCCTATTGGGATTCTAGGTGAGGGTCATATGGGAGAATGGGGAAATAAAAGGACCCAGAGGGTCCTAGACACCCACAAAAATCATCATGATGGGTAGATCTGAACTCAGGGTGGTTTGCTCAACCTACTACACCAACCAAGGACAATACATTCAATAAACATTGAACTCTTATTCAGATCTAGCTAATGGATAGGACATTCTCCACAGTTGCATGAGAGTGGGGACTGACTCTGACATGAACTCTGGTGCCCCATATTTTACCACGTCCTCTTGGTGGGGAGGCCTGGTGACACTGAGAGAAAGGATAAGCATGTTAAAAGGATGAAGCTTGATAGGCTGTGACCATATGATGGGGAGGGAGGAATGCATAGATACAAGTGAGGGGATAACCATTGAGATATAATCTGAATAAACTAATAAAATTAAAAAAAAATATTTTATTAATTTATTCATATTACATCTCAATGGTTATCCCCTCCCTTGTATCCACCCATTCCTCCCTCCCTCCCATTTTGCCCTTACTCCCCTCTCCTATGACTGTGACTGAGGGTGACTTCTTCCCTCTGTATATGCTCATAGGGTATCAAGTCTCTTCTTGGTAGCCTGGTATGCTTCCTCTGAGTGCCATCAGGTCTCCTAAAATTTTAAAAAATATGGTAGAAATAAGGTAGAGTTATTTGGGAAGAGATCCTAATTTGAGAAAATAGACTTAAAGATAGACCTCTGAGCAAACTTGTGGTACATTTACTTGATTTGTTTATGATTGACATGGGAGGGCCCTGCTTACTGTGAGTGGTGCCAACACTAGATTTGTGGTTCAAGGTGCTATAATAAATCAAGATTTTAAAGCCTTGGGTAACAAGCCATGTAACAGCATTCCTTCTTGGCCCTCACATCAGTTCTTGATTCTAGGTTCCTGCCTTGAGTTCCTAGAGAGTTTCCTGGGATGATGGACTATAAGTTGGAAAAGGAAACAAACAGTTTCATTACCATGTCTGTAAGATGAAACAAACCATTTCCTCTCCAAGTTGCTTTAGGTCATGTTGTTTTATCACTACAATAGAAAGCTTAACTAGGACAGTTGAATTTCTGTTGAAGTTTTTAAAATTATATTTGTCTTTTAATTTTCACAAATTTAGTTTAATATAGAGTGGTGAAAATCATTTATGGTCATGTCTATTTGTGATCTATTTAGCCTACTTTATTTATGTGTTTACCTTGTTTCCAAATAAGAGAAGTTTTAGTTATTACATTATAGTTTTTATATACTGTTCACTCTTTCATCTCCTTTGAGGGCAAAAATTCAAATATTTATTTATTTAATGCATTTCCAAAGATTTTGAAGGCTCTATTAGTTTAGTCCAATATTGCCCTTCCTTTTGTCTGACTAGAATATTTCAACAGACTTCTCAAGTTAACTTATTTGTTCATGTACTGAATATAGGTTACACCTAATGATTTCAACCATATTTTTCCTTTGGCTAATATTGAGCCTTTCATTTCCAATTGTTGTTTTGTTCTTTTTCCATATCTATTTTCTTTATCTGTGGTGAATCTAATACATCCATTCAACTGTTTTACTTATTTTGTTAAGCTATCTGCCCGTATTTTCTTGATTTTTTTTTCAGACAGGGTTTCTCTGTGTAGCCTTGGCTATTCTAGTCTTACTTTGTAGACCATCCTGGCCCTGACCTCACAGAGAGCCACAGGTCTCTGCCTTCTAAATGCTGGGATTAAGGTGTGTGCCACCACAGATACAAAAATTTGAAATAATCCCTTGCATTTTATCAGACCACCATGGATTAAGGCTGGAACTCAACAACAAAAGAAACAACTGAAAGCCTACAAATTCATGGAAACAGAAAAACTCCCTACTCAAAGACATCTGGGTAAGGGAGGAAATTAAAAACTTCCTAGAATTCAATGAAACTGAAGACACACATACCCAAATTTATGGGACACAATGAAAGCAGTGCTAGAGAAAAGTTCATAGCACTAAGTGCCGTTATAAAGAAACTGGAGAGATCCCATACTAGCAACTTAATAGCACATCTGAATGTTCTAGAACAAAAAAAAAACAGACACACCCAAGTGGAGTAAATGGCTGGAAATCATCAAACTCGGGGATGAAATCAATAAATTCGAAAAAAGAAAACAATTCAAAGAATTAATGAAACCAAGAGCTGGTTCTTTGAGAAAATCAACAAGTTGACAAACCTTTAGCCAGACTAACTAAAAGGAAGAGGGGAGAGTGTTCAAATCAACAAAATCAGAAATCAAATCAGGGACATAATGACAGACACTGAGGAAATGCAAAGAATCATCAGGTCATATTTTCTTGATTTTTATTGGGAAATTTCCATTTGAGTTCATCAGCTATTTCATGTATATAATTTTTGTTGACTCTTTTCCTGGAGAGTTGTTTTCATTTGAAATACCATGTTATTTTCCCCCCTTTTAAATGCTTCTTGTGGTATTACACTCCTTATTTCTACCAACTTTTTCAGTGGCCTTCACACTAAATGGGTTTTTAAATGAAGATTTGTTTGAAGATATCAAATTAGCACGTAGTGTTAGCTTTGGATATGGGCATCATACTTTTGCATTCCCATAGCTTCTTTGGTTATAATTAGTGAATTTTTGGCATCATGTAGAATTTTTTAAAATCCAGTTATTCTGAGTATCAGACCTATATAAAGATAATTGTATGTTTCAGATAATTGTGGGTATGCAAAGTAATTTGTGTAACATGCCCATATAATGCCACGTTAACATTTGGAGATGGAAACTATTTTAAAAGTAGACATTTCTTCAATAACTTCTGAGACAAGTTGTATTACTAATAAGGTCTTGTAGTACTGACAACCCAAATAGCAGGAAATACGTAAAAAAAATCCCAAAAGAAACAAACATGCTGTTATTCCTCAAAATGTGTATACCTACATACTGTGTGTCAACAGGTGGTGATTGGAATTAGTTTTTTCCTCTCTTTGATACGCACACTGACCAATAGCAGTGGCATACACCCAGAGTTATACCAGCAATTGTAAATGTTGATTTTAACTTTTAAAATTTTATTTAAGTAATTTATTCAGATCACATCTCAATTGTTATACCCTCACTTGTATTTTCTTGTTCCCTCTCCCTCCCTCCTCCATCCTCTTCCCCTCTCATAGGTCTGTGACAGAAGATGACCTCATCCCTTATTATAAGGTCACAGTCTGTTAGGTATCTTCCTGGTAGCCTGTTTAATCTTCCTATGAGTGTCACTAGGTCTCCTCACCAAGGGAAAGTGGTAAAATAGGGGGCACCAGAGTTCATGTACAAGTCAGTCCCTGCTCTCCACACAATTGTGGAGAATGTGATGTTCATTGGCTAGATCTATATAGGGGTTCTAGGTTTTCTTCATGCATTGTCCTTGGTTGGTAAAGTAGCTTGTGCTGACCTGCCTGGGTCCACATAAGCCAGCCTTAATTGTCTTCTTATAGGTTTCTAAGACCCTCTGGATCCTTCTATTTCCCCTTTCTTCCTTACCTCTCTTACCTAGAGTATCACTAGGAAGTTCCAGTGTCTATCCCAATCTCCGGGTAAGTAAAGACTTTCAGGGGACATCTCGGTTGGCCTAGTATCCGAATATAAGTGAGTATATGCCATGTGTATCTTTCTGGATCTGAGTTAAGTCACTCAGCATGGTCATTTCGAGTTCCAATCACTTCCTTGCAAATTTCAGGATGTACTTGTTTTTAATAGCTGAGTAGTATTCCATAGTGTAAATGTACCATGGTTTCTTTATCTATTATTTGACTGAGGGACACCTAGGATGTTTCCAGGTTCTGGCTATTACAAATAAATCTGTTATGAACATATGGTTGAGCATATGCTCTTGTTGTGTGGTGGAGCATATTCTGGGTATGCACCTTGAGGTAGCCCTATTCCCTGTTTTATGAGAAGCACCAGATTCATTTCCAAAGTGTTTGTACAAATTTGCATTCCCACCAGCAATGAAAGAGTGTTCCCCTTTCTCTATATCCTCGTCAGTATATACTGTCACTTGAGGTTTTGATTTTAGCTACTCTTATGGGTGTAATATGGAATCTCAAAGTCATTTTGATTTGCATTTCTCTGATTTTATTTCTTCAGATAAGGCATGAGATGAAAGTCTTACCCAAGCTTTACGCTTTACAGATAAATAGCTTGTGTTGAGCCCAGAGCATTTATATATAACCATCCTTAAGCTGAGGCCTGGAAGACTCCAAACTATCTAATCTTCTGAATGCTTAGACCTTGAAAGCATAAGCATTCAGCTTTCATCTTCTAACCTAGGCCTAGAATGTTTTCAGCCTCCAAAATGTACTTATAAATAAGCTCATCCTTTCTAGTTCTTTCTGAACTCTGGCTGGCTGGTTAAGCCAGCTGTTCTGGATCAAAATTCCTCTCCAAGCTGATGGATTCCAACAGGTTTCTCTCTGCTTCTCTCTGAATTGCTCTGCTGGGAAAAAACTGCCTCTCAGTACTATGAACTGAACTACATTCAAGTGAACTGTACTGAACTGCACTGCCCTATACTCTAGATTTCTACTGTACTATCTACATGAACTTTTCTCTTCTCTCTCTCTCTCTCTCTCTCTCTCTCTCTCTCTCTCTCTCTCTCTCTCTCTCTCTCTCTCTCTCTCTCTCTCTCTC
>OU015760.1:56131108-56165878 GCA_907169655.1 Acomys percivali
CTCTCTCTCTCTCTCTCTCTCTCTCTCTCTCTCTCTCTCTCTCTCTCCCCTGCTCTTAAGCAGCTTCTGTTTCCTGAGAGTTGGGCATATCCTGTCTCTGACTCATTCTGTCAAACCTTTTCTCTGATTTTTCTTGACTGTCTCTCAATTAGACATCTTTTTTGGGAGATGTACTAAAGGTGTGTCTGTACTCCGGCTGGAGAGACTCAAGGTGTGTTGAGTCTATGTTCCAGCCAGAGGGATTAAAGCTACTTATTTCAGTCAGAAGGATTAAAGGTATATACTAAGGACCTGTTTGTATTCCTGCCAGACCACACAGACCTAGGTATTTCATTATGATAGCTTGTCAGATTAGCCATGTTGTTGGGTTAAATTTCAGATAATGAGTCTATTGTGATGGCTATCATCCCTGAAGTAGAGAAGATTGTACAGACAGAGAAAAGTGATGAAAATTGACTGATGTGCTTGGGAACTAACTTGAGAGATGTTATTCAAAATCGTATCAAGAAGCTTCTTTTATGGAGAATGACAGATATAATGGTTTCCAAACTTCTGAAAAGTTCCTTTCTCAAGAACTGACAGAACAAGGTGCTTTTTTACTGGGGACAACGTCAAGCCCAGAAAACAACAACAAACAACAACAATAGACTCTTGCCTATGAGAGAACAGTACACAGGAACTATCCTGGCCTTGACTGGTGAAATAAAACTCTGCTATAGGAGTTTTGCTGGTATTCTTTCATTAACTTCTTTTTTGTTTTTTGCAAAGGAAGTTACTATAACTACCTAGTGGACCAAGACAGAAGTTGAAGGATGCTATGATTATCTGTTTATGGTGTTGTACCAGCATCTATAGTCTTGCAAGTTTTCGGATTCTCTAGTGATAACTCACTTAAAATGAGCCTATCTATATAACCATTTCTTCTTCTTCTTCTTCTTCTTCTTCTTCTTCTTCTTTTTTTTCTTCTTCTTCTGTGAAGGAGGATACTTCTTCTGTGTGATTTATTTAGACAAGAGACTTAATCCTTCTTTGTTTTTATTTATACATCCTAACATGTAATTTAAGTCATCTTAAGCAAATCTTCAAATACTCTTCTCAAGATGAAAATATTGTAATATCTACTGAAGTGGAACTCAGAACTATTAGCCACCCATTTCCAATTTCTCACTCCAATCATTTCCTAGTTAACAATATTTTCCTTCTGCCTCTTCTAGATATTCTCTCATTCTAAATATTACATATATCTATAATTGTAAAGTAGGTAACATGAGATACATTAAGGAATTGTATTTTTTCTATGAATTATTGATCAGGGAGACCTTAGAAATCTTGAAAACAAGACAGATTGTTTCTATTGTCCTTGATTACCTACCATAACTGTACAGTAAGACCATACTGCTAAAGGCATATCACACTTTGGTTATAACATGTAGAAAGAAATCAATTTCAGTTTGAGCTAGAGATGTCTGCCCTACTTGATAGCTTTCATACTCTGTAACAATGCTATGAAGACTGCTTGAAAAGAAAAGACAACTATAGTTTTATCAAGAACAGGACCATGCATCCTATTGTATTTTTTCTGCCAGGTAAGATGTACCCATTGTTTCAATAGGGATATAATTGTAGTTAACATGCATGCTATTACAATCTTGGTCAAATACTGATGTTTCAGAAGGTTTTTGGTTATTTTGCTAAGTAGTCTTATTGAATTGATTTCTAAAATTTGTGTTTATACTTATATACTTGGATTGCTCTCAACCTTGGTCAGAGAACATTCTTTTTTGAGGGTTGTCAAAATACTGAGAATAAGGGCCTGAGGGATAAGCCCTAAATGAAACACCTCTATTAGCTTGCCTTTGAAGGCCCATGAAACATTATGCAAGAGAAGGAAGGCAGAATATAGGGAGGAATGCTCTGAAATATTGCTCTTTGACCATGACATGGTTGTGGTATTAAAAAAATCACAAGAGCTGTGGTTATTTATACACAACCAACACAAGACCAAGCCAGGCAAAATTCTCACATAAATATTGTAGATGATATTCTTACTAAGGAACTTTTAGTAGTGGCCAATTTGTAGGGGAGAAAAGATCACATCTTTGGGGGATATCATGTTCAGTATGTTTGCTGTGCTCCAGTGGATAGCTGCATACCCATGTACACATGAATAGTGCTAATTGAACTTCATTATGAAAGAAAAAGACATAAAGTTAGGAAGGGGATGTGTTAGGGCATATGGGAGAAGTTGGAGGTAGTATTTGGGTTATATAAAGGTAACTATAATTTGTCTGATTTAGTTATTGTCCTGGATGCTTACTGCCTCCTACTGCTAACCTAGACTTGGAAGCTTCTAGCCTCCATACAATCTAATCTAGGCCTAGAATGTTTAAGCCTCTGAGACATACTGCTGAATAAGCTCATTCTTTCTAGGTCATTCTGAACTCTACCTGAAGTTTACTTCAACTCTTCTGGCTCAAACTTCTCTTATAGCTGAGTGATTCAAACGGCCTTCTCTTTTGGCCTCAAACTGAATTTCTCTGGCCTTGTAAGAGCTTTAGCAATATGTTTTAATCTTCTGACTTCTCATTCTCTGGGACTTTCTGTCTTCATGTGTGTCTGGTTTGTTTTCTTTTCAGCCAATCTCTATAAAATGTTGAAGTTATTTATATAAAACAGTGTTTGTTTTTTAGCTTATTTTTAAACCTAGATTTCATACAAATTATTGAGACTTTTTATGATACAAGGCTTCACAACACAATCTGAGCAGTTTGTGTCTGTTCTGAATTCTCTTTACTATTTTTCTTACTCTCAGCAAACTTTCCAGCAATACGTGGACATTGTAGCTTTCCTTGATTCCAGCTCCTTCCTCTTGCTCTTCCTTGGACCTCTCACTTGACTAAATCCTCTGTCTCAATTCTCCATTTCTTCTCCTAACTCCTTTTCCCCTGGGTGGCAGGAAGTTCAGTTGTATTCTTTCCCATGCTCATCAGTTGGCTATAAACTGCTTTATTGACATATCAGGCTGACAATTGTGGAACAGAATTTACACATTTAAATAGGAAATCAGAACTTAAACTACCAAATAACCTTATGCCTACAGTAAAACTCTCCCAGTATAACTGCCTCTGAATTCCACAAATTGAACTGTCACGACCTCAGTTCCACTTTACTGCCTCTCAACTCATAGACTCAACCTAACTGCCTGAACAGAACTGACCATAACAGATCTGCATGTCTCTCTCTACTGGGTTTAAAAGTATGTCTGTGTTCCAGCCAAAACACAGAGTGGTCTTTGGATGT
Source organism: Acomys percivali (assembly GCA_907169655.1). NCBI lineage: Eukaryota > Metazoa > Chordata > Mammalia > Rodentia > Muridae > Acomys > Acomys percivali. The sequence continues at coordinate 56,134,409 of OU015760.1, forward strand.
GATCTCTTGCCAGAACATCCATGTTCTGAATTAAAATTCCTCTACATGGTTATAAATATTTCATTGTACATCTATATAATTCTCAAAAGTAGGAAATATTTAAAAATTGATTAAAGATACTTTACAAAGATTTTCTTAGATTATTAAAGGAGACTGACTACATCACAAATGTGGTTATAGGTTATGATTTGGAGATATAAAATGTCTCCATCAATATGTCAATACATTTACCAAATTTTACATTATTCTTTACTTCAAGAAGCTTGTATATTAAATGTGAAAATGTTTAAGGATGAGTGAGAAATTTATAGGATAAAAAGTTAAGAAGAAAGGAAATTTAGAGACATTAATGGCACAGGAAATAAATAATCCCACAGTAGCAAAACCAAAGGAAGGGAAGAACATACATATCACACACACAATACATTCTACCACCATCAATATCAAAATAATAGGAAGTAACAATCATTGGTCATAAATATCACTCAACATCAATGGACTCAGTTCCCCAATAAAAACACATGGGCTAACAGAATGGGTGTGAAAACAGGATCCATCAATCTGCTGCATACAAGAAACACCCCTCCACAATAAAGATAGATATTATCTCAGAGAAAATGACTGGAAAAAGAATTTTCAATTAAACAGAAGCAAGAAGCAAGCAAGAAAAGTAGTCATTCTAATATCTAATAAAATAGAACATCAATTATAATTAATCAAAAGAGATGAGATAGATCCAACAAGATGACCTCTCAATTTTGAAAATATATGCTTCCCAATACAAGGGCATCCACATTTGTAATAGAAAGACTAGTAAAATTTAAACCATACATTGAACTATACACCTTAATTTTGGGAAACATCAACATCTACTCTCACCAATGGACATATCATAGAGACAGAAACTAAACAGAGAAATAATGGAACTAATAGATGTTACAAGACAAATAGACCTAACATAGCTATAGAACATTTCACTTAAACAGAAAAACACATACATTCTTTTCAGCACCCCACTGAACCTTCTCAAAAATTGACCATATACATGGTTATAGAACAAGCGTCAACAGATACAAGAAAATAGAAATAATCCCCTGTATTTTATCACACCACTATGGGTTAAAGCCAGATTTCATCAACAGAAATATGAGAAAATCTAAAACCTCATGGAAACTGAACAACTCTATGGAATGGCCACTGATTGAGGGAAGAAATAAAGAAAGACACTAATGTCTTTCTAGAATTTAATGAAAATGGAAGTACAACATATCTAATCTTATGGTACACAATGAAAGCAGTGCAAAAGGGAAAGTTTATAGCAGTAAGTACCTTCATAAAGAAACTGGAGAGTTCTCACTAGCCACTTAAAAGCACACTGAAGCACTAGAACAAAAAGAAGCAAACACACCAAAAAAGAATAGAGGGTAGGAAATAATCAAACTCAGGGCTGAAATAAAACACTTAGATATAAGGAGAACAATAAAAAGAATCAAGGAAATCAAGAGCTAGTTCTTTGAGAAAATCAACATGATAAACCAACACTAGCCAAACAAAATAAAAGGCAGATTGACCATATCCAAATTAACAAACCAGAAATGAAAGAGGGAGATAACAATAGATACTGAAGAAATCTAAAGAATTTTAGGTCTTATTTCAAAAACCTGTATTCCACAAAATTAGAAGATCTAAAAAAATTAAAAAAGGATAATTTTCTTGATAGATTTCATTTACCAAAGTTAAATCAAGAACAGCTAAATCATTTAAATGGTTTTATAGTCCCTAAGGGAATAGAAGCATCCCTCAAACCATCTTACACCAAAAAAACTTCAGCACTAGATGCTTTTAACACAGAATTGTACCAAAGTTTCAAAGAAGAGCTAATACAAATATTCTACAAACTATTCCACAAAATAGAAACTGAAAGAATGTTGCCTAACTCATTCTATGAGGCCACAGTCACCCTGATACTCCAAAACCACACAAAAACTCAATAAAGAAGAAGAAATTCATGGACATTGATGCAAAATTCTCAATACAATCTTTGCAACCTTAATCCAGAAACACATTAAAAATATCACCCACCATGATCAAGTACACTTAATCCTAGGGACGCAGGGATGGTTTATCATACAAAAATCCACCAATGCAATCCACCATGTAAACAAACTGAAAGAAAATAAAACCAAATGACCATCTCCTTAGATGCTGAAAAACCCTTTGATGAAACCCCAAACTCTTTCATGATAAAAGTCTTGGAAAGATCAAAGATACATGTGCATACCTAGTCATAATAAAAGCAGTACACAGCAAGATAATTCCAATATCAAATTAAATGGTGAGAAACTCAAAGCAATTCTTTTAAATTCAGGGGTAGTACAAGGTTTCCCACTCTCTGTATATCTCTTCAATATAGTACTTGAAGTTCTAGCTAAAGCAGTAAGAAAACTAATCAAGATCAAGGGGATACAAAATGGAAAGGAAGAAGTCAAAGTATCCCTATTTACAAGTGCTACAATAATATACATAAGAAACCCCAAAATTCTACCAGAGAACTCTTATAGCTGATAAACACATTCAGAAAGGTAGGTGGAAAAAAAAGATTAATTAAAAAATCAGTATGCCTCCTTACACAAATGACAAACGGGCTGAGAAAGATATTGGGAAAACAAAACCCTTTGCATAGCCACAAATAATATAAAATATCTTGGTGTACCTCTAAGCAAACAAATAAAAGAATTATATGACAAGAACTTCAAGTGTGTGAAAAAAGAAACTGAAGAAGATATCAGAAGATGGAAAGATTTCCCATGCTCATAGATTGGTATGAGTTACACAGTAAAAATGGCCATCCTACCAAAAGCAATCCATAGATTAAGTTCAGTCCCCATCAAAAGACCAGAATAATTCTTTTTTTATTTTTTATTTTCTTATTTTTTATTTTTTTCAAATTTAAACACATTTTATTTTTATTTTCATTTTTTATTAATTTATTCTTGTTACATCTCTATGGTTATCCCATCCCTTGTATCCTCCCATTCTCCCCTCCCTCCCATTTTCCCCTTATTCCCCTCCCCTATGACTGTTCCTGAGAGGGATTACCTCCCCCTGTATATGCTCACAGGGTATCAAGTCTCTTCTTGGTGACCTGCTGTCCTTCCTCTGAGTGCCACTAGGTCTCAATTTCCAACATTATATGGAAAAACAGACAAACAAACAAAAATAAAAGAAGAGAATAGCTAAAAGATTCCTATACAATAAAAGAATTTTGAGAAGTATCTCCATCCCAAACTTCAAGCTGTACTGTAGAGTGATATTAATAAAAATTGCATGGTACTGTCATAGAAACAGGCAGGTGGGTAAACGAAATAGAACTGAAGACACCAAAATAAACACACACAGCTATGGACAATTGATTTTTGGCAAAGAAGACAAAAACTATACCATGGAAAAATGAAAGTATTTTAAACAAATGTTGCTGGTCTAACTGGATGTCCACCCATAGAAAAATGCAAATAGAGCCATATTTGTCACCCTGCACAAAACTAAAGACCAAGTGGATCAACATAAAACCAGAACCGCTAAATCTATTAGAAAATAGAATGAGGAAGAATATTGAAATCATTGGCTTAATAGTGCATCCACAGTTCAGGCTCTAAGATCAACAATTCCTAAAAAGGACCTCTTGAAATGTAAAAGCTTCTGTAAGACAAAAGACACTGTCAACATCTAACTAGACAAAACTGCTGGTAGAGAAAGGAAAACACCAACCCAGCCACAAAAACTTTGATCAAGAATTTACCCTATCTTCAGGATATTCAGGAATTAAGGTAGACCAGAGATCAAGGGAATATGCAACTGATGTCTGGTCCAACCTGAACCCAGGCACTCCATGGGAGCGTGCCTACCCGACACTATTGATGAGGCTCTACTGTGTTTCCAGAAGGGAGCCTAGTATGGCTGTCATCTGAAAGGCTCTGCCCAGCAATGGATCAAAGCAGAAACTGAGACTCACAACCAAACATTGAGCAGAACATAGGGAGCCTAGTAGAAGAGCTAGGGGGTGGAGATAGAGTGTCCCAGAGCAGATAGGAGCATCACAAAAGACCAGCAGTCCCAACTAACCTGTGCCCAGAGGGTCTTGCAGAGACTGAAGTATGAACCAAGGACCGGACATGGACTAGTCCTAGACCCTTTACAAATACATACCTGGGGTGATCAGTAACTGAGGTGAAGGGGGGCTGAATGTTGATGGAGGTAACACAGGATACTGGGAATCAGACCCCAGAGATCAGACTCAAAGGTGCAAATCTAATTTTATTGTCAAGTGTAAAGGCCTTTAAATGGTTAAAGGGCCAATCAGCCTCAAGCACCAATAACAATCTATAAGGTTGGTGTAGATTTAAGGAAATGTGGGAAATGTGGGGTATGTGGGGGGGCAAGGTCACCTTAGGAGACTTGCATGAAGAAGGAGGAAGCAGACATAGACTTAGCCTTGGATCCATTTTGAGACTTTACTAGTGTGCTAGGAATCTCTAGTAGATCAATACTGTGTGTAGTGGATCAGGCCATTCGAGGAGTCTTAGGAGCCACTGAAACTTTAGTCTTCATTCTCTGTGAGCCTCCAAAATGCTTATCTTGACACTCACCATATATACCCCATGGGCAGGTTAGCTTCCATTTGGGTCCCCCAGAAAACAGATTTGGACTGTCTCTGACATGGTCTCAGTTGCATGCCTTTTCATAACTTCACCCTGTGTGGCTGTCTTGCTAGGACACTGTGAAAGGGGGAGTGCACAGTCCTGATGAGATTTAAAATACTGGAGCAGATTTGGGGGGGGTCTCCTCTTTTCTGAGTGGCAGGGGAGAGTGATAATGGGATAAGGGAAGGGCAGAGAGAAGGGACGAGGATGAGAGGAGGGAGGGTTCTGTGACTGATATGTAAAGTGAATAAATAACAAAGAACACAATTTGTAAACCTTATGACAAAAATGAAAATGTAAAACAGGATATAAAATCAGCTGTATACATCAAAAACAGTATAAAGCTCTAAGTTTACAGTAATCAATCACTTCATCTGAATGGACAGGTCTTCCTTATATGAAACTCATTGGCTCAACTGAACTGCCTGAAAAGAACTGACTAGAACTCAGTGATTCACATACCCTTGTCTTAAGGGGTTAAAGTATGCCTGTTTTCTAGCCAAATCACACAGTGGCCTTTGGATATGGTCTCTTGACAGAGGATACATGTTCGGAATTAAAATTCCTCTACAGGCTTATACATATTGTTTTTACACTTGTATAACATTCTCAAAAGGAAAAATTTAAAAATGGATTAAAATACTCTACAAAGAATGTTTTAGATCATTGAAAGAGAGTGACTATATCACAAAATCAGTTATAGGTTTAATATTTGGAGATATAAAATTTTCTCTGCCAATATGTCAATTCAATTACCACATTTTACATTATTCTTTTCTCCAAGAAGCTTGCACATTAAATGTCAAAATGTTTCAGGATCGAGTGAGAAATTTATAGGAGAAAAAGTTAATAAGAAAGGAACTTTAGAGACATTAATGAATAATTTTGAGGGAACGCTTTTACAGGAAGATAGAAATAGTAATTGTGTGCAATTATTCTCCTTTCCTTAATAAATTTATGTGTCATGTTGGACATGAACAATAACCCAGCAGAGCTCCTCACTAGCCTGGCCCGTCTGGGACATAGACAGAGAAATAGCTGAGGAGGCTTGTCAGGCATCTGAGCAGCTACGGGTTTGGATCTCTTTCTCTGCTATCTCATCAACAGCCTTGGCCATCTGAGACACAGAGATTGAACCAGCAGAGGTAAGATGGGTGCTAGCCACAGACATAGAAGATCTGTGGGACACTTAAGAAGCTTTGGGCTTGGGTATCTCACAGCCTAATCCTCACCAGCCTGGCCCAACTGAGACACAGACAGGGAACCCAGAAGAGCTCAGCTGGTCACACAGGCTCCAACATCCATTGTTCACCCTCCTGAAGAGGCATCTGGGGAGCCCTAGCAAGCAGATTTTTGGCTTGGAGCTCTCTGTGCCTGCTCCCAGCCTGCTTAGCCCACCTGTAATGAAGACAGCCGATTTATAGGAGGTATCTCCAGGAATGCTAACACCAGAGACAATAGTATGGCTAGAGGCTAGCACAAGAACACAAGCAACACTATTCACAGTCATAGGACACCACTGGAAACTAGCAGTCCTGCCACAGCAAGCCGTGGAGATACTAACTCTCACAAAGTTCAAGGAAGAAGTTTTTAAATCTGAGGTGATGAAAATTATAGAAGCCTTGAAGAAGGAAAATTAATTTCTCAAGTAAATACAGGAAAATACATTCAAACAGATGAAGGAATTGAATAAATCCTTTAAGGAACTACAAAAAAATACAATCAAACTAGAGAAAGAAATGAAAGAAATCAATAAAACTATTCAAGACCTAAAATTAGACCTGGAATTAGAAAAAAAAAAAAACACAATCTGAGGCAACACTGAAGTTAGAAAATCTTGGAAAGAGAAAAGGAACAGCAGACACAAGCAAAACCAACAGAATTCAAGAGATGGAAGAGAGAATCTCAAATGTAGCATATATGGTTCAAACAATATATACATCATTCAAAGATAATGTTAACATTAAAAAATTTCTGTCACAAAATATCCAAGAAATCTGGGACACTATAAAAAGTTTAAACCTAATAAGAATAAGAATAGAATAAGGAGAAGACACCAATCTCCATAGTCCAGGAAATATTTTCAACAAAATAATAAGAGAAAACGTCTTCAACCTAAAGAGAGAGATATCTATAAACATACAAGAAGCCTACAGAACTCAAAAAAAAATGGATCAGAAAATTCTCCTGCCACATAATAATGAAAACAATAAATGCACAGAACAAAGAAAATATTAAAAGTTGCAAATGAGAAAGACCAAGTCATACATAAAGGCAAAACTATCAGAATGACACATGACTTCTCAACAGAGACTATAAAACCGAAAAATGCCTAGATGGATGTTATGCAGAAACTAATAAATCACAAATGCCATCCCAGTCTACTATACCCTGCAAAATTTTCAATCACTGTAGGTGGAGAAAACAGTTAAACAGTACCTAGTCACAAATTCTGCCCTACACAAGATACTAGAAGGAAAGTCCCAACCCAAGGAGGCTAACTACACCCAGAAAAACTCAGAAAATAAATAAACACACAAACACACACACACACACACACACACACACACACACACACACAACCAGCACCAACCTAAAAAAATAAAAGCAAGTAACAACCATTGGCCATTAATATATCTCAATATCAATGGCCTCAACTCCCCAATAAAAAGACACAGACTAACAGGATGGATGCAAAAACAGGAGCCATCATTCTACTGTATGCAAGAAACATACCTCGACAATAAAGATAGAAATTATGCCAGAGTAAAGGGCTGGAGAAAGGTATTCCAAGCAAAAAGACCCAAGAAGCAAGCTGGAGTAGCCAGTATCTAATAAAATAAACTTTTAATTATAATTACTCAAATGAGATAGGGAAGGACACTTCATACTCATCAAATGAAAAATACAGAAAAATGATGTCTCAATTCTGAACATCTATGCTCCAAACATAAGAGCACCCACATTCCTAAAACAGACACATAAAAACTGACATATTAATTTTTTTTTGTGATGGATAAAGTTACATTTTCAGTTTATTTATTTATTTATTTATTTATTTATTTATTTATTTAGAGATAACTGATTTTATTGTATATGGTGGAAGAGTTGGTTGCAGGCAAATTAAGTGGAGACAAAGGAGTATTGGAATTTATGACAGTACACAAGGAAGCTAATTGCCCCTCCCTCCTTTCTTTTTTATTTTTATTTTTTATTAATTTATTCATATTACATCTCAATTGTTAGCCCATCCCTTGTATCCTCCATTTCTTTCCTCCCTTCCGCTTCCCCCCTACTCCCTTCCCCTATGTCTGTAACTGAGGGGGACCTCCTCCCCCTGTATATGCTCATAGGGTATCGAATCTCTTCTTGGTGACCTATTATTCTTTCTCTTAGTGCCACCAGGCCTCCCCATCCAAGGGACATGGTCCAATATGGGGCACCAGAGTTTGTGTGAAAGTCAGATCTCCTTCTCCACTTAACGGTGGAGAATGTCCTGTCCATCGGCTAGACTGGGTAGGGGTTCGAAGTTTACTGCCTACATATTCCTTGGCTGGTGCCATAGTTTGAGGAGGACCCCAGGGCCCAGACCTGCCTGTAGTTTTCCAGGACCCTCTGGATCTTTCTATTTCCTCATTCTCCCAGGCTTCTCACACCTAAAGTCTCAATAGGATATCCTCCTCTCTGACCCACTTTCCTGGTAGGTAAAGCTTTTCATGGGGGTGTACCCCTTGGACTAGTGTCTCGATATAAGTGAGTATATACCATTTGACTCTTTTTGCTTCTGGGTGAACTCACTCATTATGATAATTTCTAGTTCAATCCATTTTTCCACAAATTTTGGGAATTCCTTGTTTATAATAGCTGAGTAGTATTCCATAGTGTAAATATACAACAGTTTCTTTATCCATTCTTCTACTGAGGGACACGTAGGTTGTTTCCATGTTCTGGCTATTATGAATAAGGCAGCTATGAACATGGTTGATCATATGTCCCTGTTGTGTGGTAGTGCATCTTCTGGGTATATTCCAAGGAGTGGAATAGCTGGGTCTTGAGGAAACCCTAGTCCCATTTTTCTGAGAAAGCACCAGATAGATTTCCAAAGTGGTTGTACTAGTTTGCATTCCCACCAGCAATGAAGGAGTGTTCCTCTCTCTCCACATCCTCGCCAGCATGTGGTGTCAGTTGAGTTATTGATCTTAGCCATGCTGATAGGTGTAAGATGGAATCTCAGTGGCGTTTTGATTTGCATTTCTCTGATGACTAAGGAGGTCGAGCATTTCTTTAAGTGTTTCTTAGCCATTTGATATTCCTCTGTTGAGAATTCTCTGTTTAGTTCTGAACCCCATTTCTCTATTGGGTTATTTGGTTTGGTAGTGTTTAATTCCTTGAGTTCTTTATATATTTTAGATATTAGACCTTTGTCAGATGAAGGGTTGGTGAAGATCTTTTCCCACTGTGTAGGCTGTCGCTTTGTTCTCTTGACAGTGTCACCTGCCTTACAGAAGCTTCTCAGCCTCCTGAGGTCTCATTTATTAATTGTTGACATTAAGGCCTGGGCTGTTGGTGTTCTGCTCAGGAAGTTGTCTCCTGTACCTATGTGTTCCAGACTCTTCCCCACTTTTTCCTCTATTTGGGTTAATGTCTCTGGTTTTATGTTGAGGTCTTTAATCCACTTGCACTTGAGTTTTGTGCATGGTGACAAATAGGGGTATAATTGCATTTTTCTACGTGTAGACATCCAGTTAGACCAGTACCATTTGTTGAAGATGCTGTCGTTTTTCCATTGAATGGATTTGGCTACTTTGTCAAATATCAAGTGACCAAATGTGTGCGGATTCATGTCTGGAGCTTCAATTCGATTCCATTGATCCACCATCCAATTGCTCTGCCAGTACCATGCTGTTTTAATTACTGTTGCTCTATAGTACAGCTTGAGATCAGGTATGGAGATTCCTCCAGAGGATCTTTTATTGTATAGGATTGTTTTTGCTATTCTGGGCTTTTTGTTTCTCCATATGAATTTGAGAATTGTTCTTTCAATATCTTCAAAATATTTTGTGGGTATTCTGATAGGGATTGCATTGAATCTGTAAATTGGTTTTGGTAAGATGGCCATTTTTACTATGTTAATTCTCTCAATCCACGAACAAGGTAGATCCCACCATCTTCTGAAAAACTGACATATTAATAATGGGAGACCTTAACACCCTACTCTCCCCAATGGACCGATCTTTGAGACAGACACTAAACAGAGAAATAATGAAACTAATAGAAGTCATGAATCAAATGGACCTAATGTATCTGGAGAACATTTCTACCAAACACAAAAGAATATATCTTCTTCTTAGTACATCATGGAACTTCCTCCAAAATCGACCATATATTTTGTCACAAAGAAAACTTCAATAGATAATCCTGCAACCTCATGGAAACTGAACAGTTCCCTACTCAATAACATCTAGGTTAGGGACCAAATAAAAAAAGAAATTATATCCTTTTTAGAATTCAATGAAAATGAAGGCACAAAGGGACACAATGGAAGCAGTGCAAAGAAGAAAGTTCCTAGAAGTGTCCTAATACAGAAATTGGAGAGCTCCCATACTAGCAAATCAACAACATACCTGAAAACTCTAGAACAACAAGAACCAAGCACTCCACCCCAAATACAAGTAGATGACAGGAAATCATCAAACTTTGGGTTGAAATCAATAAATTAGAAAAATAAACAATTCAAAGAATTAAAGATCTGGTTCTTAGTGGAAAATCAACAAGATAGACAAACCTTTAGAAAAAATAACTAAAAGGCAGATGGAGAGTATTCAATTCAGCAAAATCAGATATTAAAAGTGAGACATAAGGACAGACACCAAGGAAAACAAAAGAATCTTTGGGTCTTATTTCAAAAGCCTATAGGCCACAAAATTTGAATATCTAAAAGAAATGGACAATTTTCTTTATAGATACCACTTACCAAACTGAATCAAATCAGGTAAACAAACTAAATAGTCCTATATCTCCTAAGGAAATAGAAGAAGTCATCAAAAACTTTCCAACAACAATAACAGCAACAACAACAACAACAACAACAACAACAACAACAACAACAACAACAAAAAGAAAGCCCAGGGACAGATGGATTCAGCACAGAATTTTACCAGACCTTCAAAGAAAAGCTAGTATCAATAATCTTCAAACTATTCCACAAAATAGCAACAGAAAGAACATTACCAAATTCATTCAATGAAGCCACACTCACCTTGGTACCTAAAACTCACAAAGACCCAACAAAGAATGAGCATTCCAGACCAATTTCACTTATGAATATTGATATAAAAATACTCAATAAAATACTCGCAAACTGAATGCAAGAACACATCAAGAATATCATTTACCATGACCAAGTAGGCTTTATCCCAGGCATGCAGGGATGGTTCAATATACAAAACTCCACCAATGAAATACATCAAATAAACAAACTTGAAGTAAAATCCCACTGGGACATTTTGTTCGATGCTGAGAAAGCTTTGGACAAAATTCATTCACCTTAAAAGTCTTGGAGAGATCTGGGATACAAAGCATATACCTAAACATAGCAAAGGAAATACACAGAAAGCCTATAGCCAAAATCAAACTAAATGGAGATAAATTTAAATAAATTCTGCTGAATTCAAGAATATAACAAGGCAGTCCACTCTCTGTATCTCTTTTGTCTACAGTATTTGAAGTATTAGCTAGAGGAATAGGACAACTAGAAAAGGTCAAATTGATACAAATTGGAAAGGAAGAAGTCAAACTGTGACTATTCATGGATGATATGATAGTATACATAAGTGACCCCAAAAATTCTACCAAGGAACTCCTACAACTGATAAACTCCTTCAGCAAAGTGGCTGGATAAAAAAATGAACAGAAAAAATCTGTAACCATTCTTTATACAAAATACAAATAGGCTGAGAAAGAAATCAAGGAAACAACACCTTTCACAATTGCTACAAAAAACTCCATAAAGTATATTGGCCATTGATTGTGCCTGCATCCATAGCTTGGGTTTTCAACCTTTCATTGCAAGTGAGTCTGATGTAAGTATATAAAGAAATGATACACCAATAAGAATAGTAGAAGTTAAAATAAAAATATTTTTTAATTTAAATATAATAGAGATGCTACAATGGCTATTCTTAGATGTCAACTTGACTGTTTCTAGGTGTATCTAAAACCCAAGTGCTTGAGTACACCTGTGAGAGACTTTTTCAAAATTAAATCACTTGAAGTGGGAGGATATAACTTTAGTGCAGATATTTTCAGGCAGGAAGATCCACCTTTATCCTGGACCACATCTTCTGTTGGCAGCCTATATAAAGGACATGGAATGAAACCTTTCTCTGATCTTGACGTGCTTGCTTTTACTGGCAAATCCATTCTTTCCCTGGCATTAAAGACTGCTTGTTTAGGATTCTAGCATATACTGAAGACTATCAGAAACATTCAGAATCACAGACTGAACAACTACTATATTCTTGGACCTTTTGCTTGTAGACAGCCATTTTTGGACTAGCTGTACCACAGTCTGTAAGTCCTTCTAATGATATATATATACAGCTTCTAGGATAATATAAAAATATGCAGGACTATGTAGGAAACCTGCTATGGAAGGCAGATGTTGGTCTTCTTACCACCCACTAGAAATTAAAAGCCAGTTTCTATGCTTTTACACAGATGATACTTATGGAATTAAGACTTTATGAGGGAAAGACCATAGTGAATAAATAACATGATGTTGTCTTTGCAGTATTTTAATTTTTGGACATTTTATAATGTTCCAATATGAGCTGAGTATGAAAGAAATAGACAGTTGCAGTAGCATTGGAAGAAAGTAAAACTATATCTCCAAAGCTGTCTAAACAGTGTTGAATAAACCAAATGCTGGACAAAGGCAAATGTGCATTGTTACCATTGCCAGAACTGCATTCTATGAACAATGCCAGGAACCACAGCATGTAGTAGAAACTAGATTTGATGATTTCAAGAAAGTTGGCTTATAACTCATTTCATTATTCCTTTCATTTTTCTTTCTAAATTTCAAGTAACAAATTTGACCCTTGAAGGCATGGGGACTGATCACAATTTGTGCCAAACTATGGATGAGTTCCAAAAAGTTAATGCATAAGACAGAAGTGGTGGTGACAAGGCTTCACTCTTGGGAAACTGGGCACCTCTCCCTTGTAAGAGTGTTTAGGATACTGCATGTGGGAACAATCAGAGACAGACAAAGCAGACACAGACCTCAAGGGGAAGTAGCAGTAAGAATTGAGTCAAACTGGAAGTCTTTGCCAAGAGCTTGGTTGAAAACATGGCATTGATGGAAATTCTTTCTCTGAAAGTACAAGCAGGAGGTTGGGAAAATAGATGAATAAGCTCCAGTTTTGGGTGCAGAAAATCATGATGGAGTACCTGGAAGTAATTAAAAGTTCTTCTTTTTGCCAGGAAAGTAGACTGGGAAGATTGTTTCAGTCTGTTTTCACATTGTGCTAAGTGTTTTATAAACATATGTATGCTGTTGCATGTTCAGAGGATGTACAAATAATTAATTTATTGACTTGTTCAACATTTGTTTAGTGGTTTTTCATGTCAGTCAGCAATTAAAATATTAAGAGCTTACTCTGAACATTACACTGTGACAGTAAAAGAAGTTTTTAAGTGGAATTTAATATGGTTCTTATATAAAGACTTTCTTGTATTGTCTTTGTATAAAGACTTAAGAACTAATTGAAGACACAAGAAAATATGGATATATCATAAATCTGTTGAATCTGTTTCAGGGGAGAAATACCAACAATAGGTGCTACAGAATTTCAGAGAGAGAATAAAGTAAGCAAACAAATTAAAAAAGATAAAATTAAAAACAATATAGGCCACAGTCTGGAAATCTATGAAAAAGGGGAAAATTGGAAGAACATTGTGGAAATGAGAAGAGATGTAAGAAAATATGGGATTTAGTGAACAGAGAAAATGATTCATTGATGTATCTAATATAATTTCTAAATTTCTGAAAATTAAAATGGGAGACATGGGAAAATGTGCAGTTCAATTGTACTGTGGCAATGTTATGGAGCATGTTTTATGATATAGCATACAGTGGAACAAGGAAGTAAATGAGAGTAGGAAACAGACAGTTTTATTTGGTGATAGTTCAGTGGTTGGAAATGTGAGCCATGACCTAACCCACAGGAATGATAGAACAGTTAGATTCAATATAAGACACATGTTGTAGATAATCCTGGACAAGGAGAATTGTATTTGGAAACAAACAATCTATGCTTTAAACTAACTTGTAAATCATACAAATGTGAGAGCATATTGGAATCCTTAACCAATAATTATATCACTTGAAAAACAAAGCATATTAATAAAGCAGCATCAGATAAGGTGTTTTTGCTGTAAATTTCCATTACTCTATAGTTAAGCTGCACTTGGACTGAGAAAACTACAGGAAAAGAATATGATATAAAATGTTATATGCTTGCTAAATGCTTAATAATTTAAGGGTGGAATATATCATTAAATTATAGAATTTATTAGTTAATTGTGTAGGAAATTGTTAAGTTGGGTAAAACAAGTAAGTTCACATGTTATTATTATTTATTAAATAAGAAATAGGAAATTCAGCATTCAGAATGAGACAGATCTTAAAAATAAAAATCAATAACATCAGCTTTTGTTCCTCTTTCTAGGATATAATACACAAAAATGTTTACGTAAATTAGAACCAGGCAACATGTTCTTAGCAATCAGTAGAGAGAATAAAATTCTGTAGTGTTTAAAAAGGAACATTGTAACTCAGACCAAGAAAGACAAAGGTCACATGTTCTCTCATTTGTGTATCCTAGCTATGTATCTTGGCACTGGAGTTTATAACTTTAAATAACAACAGAAGTCAGGAATGTAGAAATGGACCATGAGGACATAGGGGAGATAGGCCTCTAGCTGGAGTTACAGGAGGGCATACATGCTATGAAAGGAGGATTGAGAACCTCCAGGACATAAAGAAGGTCTTCAAGTTGGCCCAGATAAGGATACCTCCCTAAAAGTGGGACGGGCATAATGGTCAGAATTCAAAGCAGTACCCATAGAAGAAGGCATAAATGATTCATTAAAAAAATTTCCATCATTCCAATATCCCCAAGTTGTACAAATAATAAAGGCCACTCAAGAATGCAACTCGTGGAAATCAAGGCCAAAATGTGGGAGACCTCATCATAGTGATTGCATCATTCGGCTCAGCTTTGCTGGATCTTTGTCAAGAAGCTGTGCTGGCTTTATGAATGTCACTGTTACCATTATATATGGCTGTGCCAACTTAGATTCACCTCTCTTCTTTCTGTGAATGTAATATCTAATACTTCTGTCAGAGTGCATTTTTTGCAATAATAGCATATAATTTAAAATTGATATAAACTATATGCACAAACTTGGAGCTAAAAAAACTATTTCCTTAAATGTCCTGTTAGCATGTACTTGTTAGTGTAATAAGAAAAATAACTACTAAAAATATAATTAGCTATTGCCTTAATTCTTTAATTTAGATCTTGAGATATGTTAGTCCTATGTAACTTCAATGGTGTATACTCTGAGCAACATCTCCCCATTTCCCCTATCCTACAGCTGCTGGTTAATCATTATTATATTGTATCTATATAAGTGTGAAATTTTTGTAATTGTTATATTCTGCATATATAAAATATTAACAGTATTACTTGTTCTTTGCATAATTGCACTTACCACAGTACTTTCAAGTTTTATCCACTTTGCTTCAAAAGACAGTCTATGTTTCTTTTATTATTATTTATTAATTTATTCTTGTTACATCACAATGGTTGTCCCATCCCTTGTATCCTCCCATTCTTCCCTCCCTCCCATTTTCCCCTTATTCCCCTCCCCTATGACTGTTCCTGAGGGGGATTACCTCCCCCTGTAAATGCTCATAGGGTATCAAGTCTCTTCTTGGTAACCGGCTGTCCTTCCTCTGAGTGCCACCAGGTCTCCCCCTCCAGGGGACATGGTCAAATGTGAGCACCAGAGTATGTGAGAAAGTCATATCCCACTCTCCACTCAATTTGTGGATAAATGGATTGAGCTAGAACACAGAAGTTCAGATCTTTCTAGGAAGTGAAAATTTTGTGTCATTTGCTTGTTACCCAAAAGAATAATTTCTTAGTCAAATGATAGTGATTTCCTTAATATTTTGTTTAAAATCTATAGTTTTCTATAATAAATGTACCAACTTATATTCATGTCAATAGTGTGATTTAATCATATTTTTGTCAATGCTTTAATCTCTTATGTTTTTATGATAATCATCCTTATGGGTATTATTTGATATATAATTTTTCTTTGGTTTGCATTTCTCTTATTTGGAATGTTGAACACCATTTCATATAACTCATTGCAATTACTATTCTATTTTTAAGATTATAATTTAATTACATATTTTCTTTCTTCCATTTCCTCCTTCCAAACCTTCTCATGTACCCCTCCTTGCTTTCTATAAAATTCATGACCTGTTTTTGCGTTAATTGTTGTTATATGCATATATGAGTATACATACATACTTTCCTAAAATAAAATGCTTTTTTGCATAATATAATTTTATATGTATGTTTTAAGGACTGACCATTTGGTATTGTATAATCAGTTTATATGTTCTTCCTATGGAAGACTATTTTTTGATTCTGAGCATTCCTTAATTGCCTGTTGTTCCATGTAGCCTTAAGTCTTCATGAGGTTTCCCAGTCATCTTTAGCATGTCTATTGTTCTTGTCCTTGTTAAGCTCATGTTAGCAGTCATAATTTTGAGACTTTATGGGTATATCTTCTGAGATTATTAGAGACACAGTCCCATAGCAAACTTCCCTATTCTCTGCTTCTTACAATCTTTCTGCACTTCTTCAGTGTTTTCTAAGATTTTGGTGAGGGAATCATTTTGTAGATGTATACACTGGGATTTGGCTTCACAACTTTCTTGTGATTTTCTCTAATGGTCTTCATCTGTTGTAGTGAACAGTTTTGTGATGGTGAATGAGGATTACACTTGTCTGTGAGTGTAAAGACATATGCTTAAAATATATTTAGGTCTTATGCTGGTTTAATAAAGTGGCAGCCATAAGTACCTCTTAGGGAGCCATGACTTGACTAAACCTAGGTAGTTGGCTAGGTTTCAAATACAAGGCATGATTTCCATTTTTGAGTGCCCTATAAATCTAATTACAGATTTATTGGTTGCCACTAAGATCTGTGTGCCACTAGTACACACTTAAGGTTATTACAACATCCTTGTCACTTCTGTGGTTCATAATTGTCATAATTGCATAGGATTATTGGCTATTTCTCTTCTTTGGAAGCTTGCATAGTGCCTCCTGGTACCATGAAAATTAGGCAGTCATGTCAGTTCCAGATCAGGCCTCTCTAAATCCTGTCTATGAGGACATCATGTTTATAGAAATAGGAACTTAGCTTCAACCTCTGGAAACAATCAAAGACAATAGTAACAGCCTATATGTTTGGGGGAATCTCTTGTACAGCCCATAGGACAACTCAAAAGAGTTTGTTTGGAGTGTTGTTAGTTGATTTTTGGCTCTTGGAGGAAGCATTTTCAGTCCAGATGAGAAAATTTCACTTAAAAATATATATATATGTGTATGTGTGTGTGTGTGTGTGTGTGTGTGTGTGTGTGTGTGTGTGTGTGTAGATATATCATGGGTACTATCACTTTTTTAGGTAAATAATTAATATTATAATTCATTATGACTTTTCAGAAATTCTTACTGTTAATTTTATGCTCCTCCTTACATCTTCTGTATTTGTTTGTGACCATTCCTAATTGGAACCCACCTTCTCCATTTCTCCAATCAGATCACTTGTACCCTGTTATTCAATGCTTTATTGCTCCATATTCTCCTACCCTGGAAATTTTTTTAAAACTCGACTGGTTTCTGAAGTTACTGTAAGATATGTACTCACATTGGGAGTTTTGGTACTAGTAGTCTCATATAAGAGACAAAATGTAACATTTATCTTTCTGGGTCTGGGTTTTCTCATTTTGTAGTTTCATTCACTTATCAACAAAGGTCATGATTTCATTTTTCTTTACAACTGAGTAGCAATTTATAATGCATATACACTATATTTTCATTATCCACTCATCACTTGAAGAACTTCTAGGGTATTTCTTTTTTCAATTTTTGTTGAGATTATATAATTTCCTGCTTTGGAGTTAAACAACCTTGTAAATAATCTTTTGTCAGATATAAAATTTGTTGCTATTTTCATTATTATTTATTTCCAATCTGTTATTTTCATTTTATAGTTTCTTTTGTTATCAATAAACTATTTCATTTTATGTGGCCCCACACATTCAATTTTCCTTTTTTTTTTAAAAAAACAAGGGATGGGATAACCATTGAGATGTAACAAGAATAAATTAATAAAAAAATAAAAATAAATAAAAAAGATATTTCAAAAAATATATATTTTATTAATTTATTCATTTTACATATCAATTGTTATCCCGTGCCTTGCATCCTCTCATTCCCCCCTCCCTCCCATTTTCTCCTTACTCCCCTCCCCTATGACTGTGACTAAAGGGGACCTCCTCCCCCTGTATATGCTCATAGTGTATCAAGTCTCTTCTTGGTACCCTGCTATCCTTCCTCTGAATGCCGTCAGGTCTCCCCATCCAGGAGATGTGGTCAAATATGGGGCACCAGAGTTTGTGTGAATGTCAGTCTCCACTCTCCATTCAACTATGGAGAATGTCCTGTCTATTGGCTAGATCTGGGTAGGGGTTCGAAGTTTACTGCACATATTGTCCTTGGCTGCTGCCATAGTTTGAGCAGGACCCCTAGGCCCAGATCCGCCTATCATAATGTTCTACTTGTAGGTTTCTAGGGTCCACTGGATCCTTCTACTTTGCTATTCTCCCATGTTTCTCTCATATAGAGTCCCAATAGGATGTCCTCCCCTCTGTCCCAGTTTCCTGGTAAGTGAAGGCTTTTGTGGGACATGCCCCTTGGGCTAGTATGCAGATATAAGTGAGTATATACCATTTGAGTCTTTCTGCTTCTGGGTTAACTCACTCATTATGACCATTTCTAGTTCAATCCATTTGTCCACAAATTTCAGGATTTCCTTGTATTTAATAGCTGAGTAGTATTCCATAGTGTAAGTGTACCACAGTTTCTTTATTCATTCTTCTACTGAGGGACATTTTGGCTGTTTCCAGTTTCTGGCTATTATGAATAAGGCTGCTATGAACATGTTTGAGTAAATGTTCTTTCTGTGTGCTGGAGCATTTTCTGGGTATATTCCAAGGAGTGGAATAGTTGGGTCTCTAGGAAGCCTTATTCCCAGTTTTCTGAGAAAGCACCAGATAGCTTTCCAAAGTGGTTGTACTAATTTGCGTTACCACCAGCAATAAAGGAGTGTTCCTCTCTCCCCACATCCTCTCCAGCATGTGGTGTCAATTGAGTTTTTGATCTTAACCTTTCTGATGAGTGTAAGATGGAATCTCAGAGTTGTTTTGATTTGCATTTCACTGATGATTAAGGATATTGAGCATTTCTTTAACTCCTTCTCAGTCATTGGATATTCCTCTGTTGAAAATTCCCTGTTTAATTCTGAGACCCATTTCTCAATTGGGTTATTTGGTTTGGTGGTGTTTAATTTCTTAAGTTCTTTATATAATTTGGATATTAGACCTTTGTCAAATGTAGGGTTGGTGAAGATCTTTTCCCAGTCTGTAGGGTGTTGCTTTATTCTGTTGACAATGTCTCCTGCCTTAGAGAAGCTTCTCAGCCTCATGAGGTCCCATTTAGTAATTGTTGACCTTAAGGCCTAGGCTGCTGGTATTCTGTTCAGGAAGTTGTCTCGTGTGCCAAATGTGTTCCAGGCTCTTCTCCAATTATTCTTCTAACCAGTTTAGTATCTATGGTTTTATGTTGAGGTCTTTGATCCACTTGGACTTCAGTTTTGTGCATGGTGACAAATATGGGTTTAGTTGCATTTTTTGCACAGAGACATCCAGTTAGACCAGCACCATTTGTTGAAGATGCTATCCTTTTTCCATTGAATAGATTTGGCTTCTTTGTCAAAAATCAAGTGACTCTATGTGTGTGGATTCATAACTGGGTTTCAATTTGATTCCACTGATCAACCAGCCTATTGCTGTGCCAGTACCATGCTGTTTTAATTACTGTTGCTTTACAGTACAGCTTGAGATCGGGTATGGAGATTCTTTCAGAGGATCTTTTATTGTACAAAATTGTTTTAGCTATTCTGGGTTGTTTGTTTCTCCATATGAAGTTGAGAATTGAACTTTCAATATCCTTAAAAATATGTGTAGGTATTTTTGATAGGGATTGCATTGAATCTGTAAAGAGGTTTTGGTAAGATGTCTATTTTTACGATGTTAGTTATGCCAATCTATGAGCAAGGAGGATCGTGCCATCTTCCTATGTCATCTTCAATTTCTTTCTTCAGAGTTTTGAAATTTTTTTGAACAAGTCCTCTACTTGCATGGTTAGAGTAATTCCTAAATATTTTATATTGCTTGTGGCTAATGTGAAGGGTATAGTTTTCCTAATTTCTTCCTCTGAATGATTTTCCTTTTTATATAGGAAGGCTCTGACTTTTTTGATTTAATATTGTATCCAGCCAATTTGCTGAAGGTGTTTTTCAGCTGTAGGAGTGTTATGGTGGAATTTTGGGAGTCACTTATGTACACTATCATATCATCTGCAAGTAGGGATAATTTCACTTCTCCCTTTCCCATTTGGATCCCCTTGATCTCCTTTTGTTGTTTTATTACTCTGGCTAGACCTTCCAGTACTATACTGAAGAGATATGGAGAGAGTGGGCAGCCTTGCCTTGTGCCCAATTTTAGAGGAGTTTCCTTGAATATCTCATCATTTAATTTGATTTTGGCTATTGGCTTGCTGTATGTAGCCTTTATTATGTTGAGGTATGTGCCTTGTATCCCTCATCTCTCCAAGACTTTAAACATGAATGAGTGTTTGATTTTATCGAATGCTTTTTCTGCATCTAAGGAGATGATCATGTGGTTTTTTTTTTTCAGTTTGTTTATATGGTGGATTACATTGATGGATTTCCATATATTAACCCATCCCTGCATGGCAGGAATGAAGCCTATCTGGTCATGGTGAATGATATCTTTGATGTGTTCTTGTATTCATTTTACATGTATTTTGAGTATTTTGCATCAACGTTCATAAGAGAAACTGGTCTGAATTTCTCTTTCTTTGTTGGGTCTTTGTGAGGTTTAGGTAGCAATGTGACTATGGCCTCAGAGAATGAATTTAATAATGTCCCATCCATTTCTATCTTTTGGAATAGCTTGAAGAGTATCGATATTAGCTTGCCCTTGAAGGTCTGGTAGAATTCCGCACTGAAACCATCTGGCTCTGGGCTTCTTTTGGTTGGGAGACTATCAATTATTGCTTCTATTTCTATAGGGGAAATGGGACTATTTAGCCTGTTTATCTGTTCTTCACTCAATTTTGGCAAGTGGAATTGATCAAGAAAGTCATCCATTTCCCTTAGATTTTCAAAATTTGTGGCATATATGTCTTCAAAGTAGGATCTTATGATTCTTTGTATTTCTTCAGTGTCTGTTGTTATGTCTCCCTTTTCATTTCTGATTTTGTTGATTTGGATACTGTCTCTCTGCCTTTTAGTTAGTTTGGCTAACGGTTTGTCTATCTTGTTGATTTTCTCAAAGAACCAGCTCTTGGTTTTGTGGATTCTTTGTGCTGTTCTCTTTATTTCTACTTTATTCATTTCAGATTAATGGAAATGGGAAAATTATAGTTTAATTAAAATTATTCTTTGAATTATTCTCTCTGTTTCTAATTTATTGATTTCAGCTCTGAGTTTAGTTAGTTTGAGCCATTTACTTGTCTTGGGTGATTGTGCTTCTATTTTCCCTAGGACTTTCAGGTGTGCCATTAAGTTGCTTGTATAAGATGTCTCCAATTTCTCTATGAAGGTTCTTAGTGCTACGAATCTACTTCTTAGCACTGCTTTCATTGTGTCCTGTAGGTTTGGGTATGGTGTGCCTTCATTTTCATTGAATTCTAGGAATTCTTTAATTTCTTTCTTTCTTTCTTTACTAGACCAGTTGTTGAATAGAGGGTTGTTCAATTTCCATGTGTGTATAGGCTTTTGTTATTTCTGCTCTTGTTGAGGTCCAGGTTTAGATAATGGTAGTTTGATAATAGACAAGGGATTATTTCAATTTTATTATATCTGTTGAGGTTTCCTTTGTGACTGACTATATGACCAATTATGGAGAAGTTTCCTTGAGGTGTTGAGAAGAAGAAATACTCTTTTGTATTTGGGTGACAAAATCATAGCAGCTTTATTCATAATAGCCAGAATTCACAAACAACCTTGATGTTTCTCAACCAAAGAATGAATAAAGAAATTGTGGTATATTTACACAATGGAATACTATTCAGATATTAAAAACAAAGAAATGATGAAATTTGCAGGCAAATTGATAGAACTAGAAAAGATCACCCTAAGTGAGTAACCCAGACCAAAAAAGACACACAAGGTATATACTCATTTCTAAGTGAATATTAGTCATATGATACATGATAACCATACTGCAATCTACAATCGTAAAGAAGGTAAATAACAAGGAGAACCTGAGGGAAGATGCTTAATTCTCATTCAGAAGGGTGGATAGAGTAGATACCAGAAATGGTTGAAGAGCAAGAACAGAATGGGAGCTTACCATAGAGGGCCGCTGAAAAACCCCACCTAGCTGGGGATTGAAGAAGATTCTGAGACTCATAGCCAAACATTTACCAGAGTACAGGGAGTCTTATGGAAGAGTTGGAGGGTAGAAGGAACCAGAGGGGACAGGATCTCCAAAAGGACACCAACAGAGCCATCAACTCTAGGCCCAGGGAGCCTAGAAAGACTGATGCATGAACCTAATTCTCCTGCTCAAATGTATTTAATGCTTTACAAATAATTTATTTCAAGTAATATGGAGGAGTAACATATGACATCATATAAATTCACAAAGCTCAATAATATTAAGTAATAAAAATTAAAAGGGTCTTCGACCCCATCAGAAACTTGGAAAGGAATAAAACTTCATTACCTGAGAGAAACGGAAGTGCAGGTTAGGCGCTTCCAAAATGAAAAAATGACAGACACAGTTTACTGCCTGAACAGTCACTGAAAACTCTCTATAACATTGGAGCATCTTTAGCCTTCTGGCCCAATATATCTGACAGCGTATTTGTGAGGCAGGAACTATTGAAGACTTGCTTATCCTGTCTTGGCAGAGTTTGGCCGTTGACTCTGTCTTTATCCAAGCTTGCCCTTTTTTGGCAGAATTGTGTCTGTGGCAGAAACGAGGACATTTTCCTAAGTGGCTTATTTGCCACATTTGAAGCCATCTCAATAAGGAGAGTCTGTGATGCTCATCATCTTCTTTGAGGTATGCTGGCTATGGCTAGGCGTTAACCTGTCTTTTTGTCAAAGAATTTTTATAATAATAAAAACATCTTTAAATGCCACATTCTGTATGTCTCTGAGGTTTTTGAAGACCTTATCTGTTTTACCTTGTCTTTCTATAGAATCATGTCTATCTGTTACATCTAGGATGAATATTCTTGTGATAAAAATAGACTAGTTATTGATATGATTATGGTTTGATCAATTAACAATTAATTTGTATAACTTATTTATCCTAAATAGCTTGCAATAGTACTTTCAAATTATTGGAAGTAAACCTTGTATTATAATTGAGTTGTACAGGTACAATAGCGCAAATTAGAGTAGAAGCATGCCAACCTGTAAAATATGGCCTATTTTTGAGGTATCCAGTATATTCAGTGCCTCAGATAACCCCAATAACCAAAACTTATTGGTAGAATGTGAAATATTCTGTCATGCTGAGATTTGGCACAATAGGACAAAATCTTAAGAATGGATGAATGATAATTATTTTGAGCTCATGATGACTTTAGGAAACAATTAGTACTGTTGATGTACCATAACCATAAATGCATGCTGGGCACTGTCCATTGAGTCAAGTACAAACAGCAATGGATAGATCCATTTCAATGAGTATTACTGAAATTTTAAAAAATACACCATCCCTACTAAATAATCTGTTTCTAATTGCTTCAGATTTATATTTTTATCACTTTTCTTCAGTATGTGTCTATTTAGGCCAAACCTATAAATAATTAATTAGATCAGATATCAAATTCTTCCCAGAAGGCATTCCTTTAAATGTTCACAAAACTACAGCAATGTATAAGAACAGTAGTTTTGTTGTGTGATTTGTGAAAGAAGCTGAGAAAAATCCCCATAGTTAAAAAATAAATTACCAAATAGATCTATTTTGTCTAATCTATCATAAATTTCTCTATAAAAGGTATTAATTATGTATATTGAGAATGTTAAGTATGATAATATAGACTATGCCATACTTGAAAAGAAAATCCATGCCAAATAAAATGTGTTATTTGGACATTGTTAACCAAAGCAGTGTATTGATCCTTTGAAGAAGACTTGAAAGAAATTGAAGCTTGATGGCTAACACCCAGAATATTGAAGGAAGTTTAATTTCATGACTTAGTTCAAATTATTTTCAATTGAATATTTTTTGCTTAGGTGACATGGATTCTAGTATTTCTCCTAGAGTATCTTTAGTACTTACGTTAAGTCTTAAAGTACTATAACCACATGTTTTCTTCCTTTCTACATTTAATACTCTGCTTTACTTATAATTTATAATTAAACAACTTTATCTGTGACAGGATATAATAAATGATATCTTCCAGATATTAAAAAACAAATAATCATCTCTCAGAACATAGCCTTAGCTAATTCATGGGTAAAGTTATAAATTATCATTATATTTGCAAATTTTTAATAACATAAGTATTATGAGAAATAATTTCTTTTTTATTTTTGTAACAACTGTAAAGAATGAATAGTTCAGTAATTATTCAAATATATATAATCCAGAATTATCGATATTATAGTTTATCACAATTATTATAATGATGAAGACATTTGTAATGGAAACTGAGACATCTACTACTTAGTTGATGTCTCTTTATGTATAACTCACATATTATTACAAGATGAAAGAATAATGAAAGTCTCCTTTATGGTATTCATTTCTTTTTTAAATGTACCAAAATTCTGTTTTAATTTTGCATTTTATCTTTTTCTCTTCTGAAATGCATATTCCTTAAATCAACAGGGAGAATATTTAATGTTTAAAGTTTCTTTTAAACATGTTAATGTGATCATGTATGTATTAACATGTACATGTGCATATGTTTCTGGAGACCAAAGATCTCCACTAAATGTCTCTCTCAGTATCTCTCCATATTTTTATTATTATTTGTGCATGTATATCTGATGTGTATGAATGCAGATGTGCATGGGACGTGGCTCTTTGCTTATATCATGGGTTCTATGGATATGTTGTATAACTGTGTCCTACTAGATTGAAACATTCCATTCAGCAGGAAAGCTCTTTAAGAAGGAAGGTAAACAACTCAAAATAGGTTCAAGAGAACAAGCAGGCTACTAAGATGAGACTTGATATCCTGTGACCATATAGTGGGGGAGGAGGTCCTCCTCAGACATAGACCTAGGAAAGGGGAATAGGGTGAAAGAGGTATGGAGGGAGGAATGGTAGGTTACAAGTAATGGGATAACAAATTAGTTGTAATCTGAATAAATTAATTAAATTAAAAATAAATTAAAAAAAAGAAGTTCCTGAAAAAGGTCAGATTCACTAGTCTCTTCTCTCCCAGAGTAAACTAGCCAATCAAGAAAGACGCCTCTCAGACAATCCAAAATACAAAGAAGACTCTGGAGAAAACCAGAAAGGAACATAATTTTTTTTTGCCTAGAAAAAGGAGAAATCAACTGAACTTCCTGGAAAGAGTACAACAGTCACTTAAAATGGGCACTCTCTAAATTGCTGAGGAGGCTGTGGAGTGTGAAGTATGCTCCAGGTTCAGAGATTTTGTGATCTATCACCTGTACTGGCATTGGTATTGGTCTTTGAATCATTTCTGCTCTTGTAAGTAACTCCTCATCTATATTTCTGTCACCTCATGGCTCATCAAGCTGGACTTTGGTGATATTGTTACTTTGGTCGGCCACGGGTTCCAATATGAGTGAGTAGAATTGTGTGTACTATCTTCCCAGGAAATGGTAGAACTAAGGCTATTTGGCCTGTGAAGGAAACACTTTATCCATTAAGAAGTAGTGGTAACCCTCCATTTTGGTGCTTGAGAGTGTCCGTTCCTGTACTTAGAGATCAATGTTTAGGCTGGACTAGCTGGACCAGGACCTCTTGTCTCTGTCTCCCCAAAACTGAACTTATAGGAACATGCTGCTGAGACTCTTCTCAAATGAGTGCTAGAGCTCAAATTCAGTTCATCATGCTTGTGCCCTGTTTCATCTCTACATCCTCAGATTTTTAATGCAAGGCTTATTATGCTTGTTCTTCCAAAGCACAATAAATAAAGGTATAAAGCTAATAACAGAATTATTGTACTTTCTCCATTGCATTCTTCTAATTACTCAGAAGAAATTTTATTTATAACATGTGTCTATAGAAGATGCAGACTCTCTATGTAGCCTCTAAAGTATTGTATACAGTTTCTTATTCCAGAGGCATTGATAGCTTAAACTGGGGTTTGTTGATTAAACAACCTGAAAAAATTGAGATTATTATATTGAAGACTTCCAAAATCAATTCTTGAGCTACTGCAAAAAGTAGAAAAACACAGTACTTCAATTAGTGTTGCTTTAAATTTCAGTCTTACAAAAATTAACAACGTCACAAGCTAAAAAATATACCTACATCTAAAATATCTTTTTGTTCTGGACACTATGAAAGATATCTCTTGACTTCTTCTTCTGTGTTTTTTGAGTTGCTTCTATCTTACAACTTTGTTACTAATGTATCACAAGTAAATAAATGGAAAAGAAACTTAGTTTTATTTTTAGAAGCTATATATTGGAGAT
The DNA here is from genome assembly GCA_907169655.1 of Acomys percivali. NCBI lineage: Eukaryota > Metazoa > Chordata > Mammalia > Rodentia > Muridae > Acomys > Acomys percivali. The sequence continues at coordinate 56,161,210 of OU015760.1, forward strand.
AATTTGATTCATCCAAAGAGGATAAACAAGTAAGTCATAGTTTTATTGTAGTGTCTTTGATGCTCAAAATCTTCCTGTCTCTTATGAAATATAAATTTTAGTATTTTAAAATATATTTTATTTCTTCCAGAATTAAAAAATGACCATCTACTACTTATTATTTTCTAATTCTTTCAATAAAAATAGTGAGAGCCCACTTGCTTCATGTTTTGTGGGTTTTCCTAATGATAATATGAGATAATTCAGTTTAAAGGGTTCATTGCGGTTTCATTTCAAGGCACGAGAAGCAATATGTCCAACAATGTTGATGGTGAAGATGACCACTGCTAAAAGTTCATCTTGAAAGAAGAAGCCATAATTTTACCTAATTATGGGTTACCAAATCTTTGTAAAATCTTAGAAGTTTGCCTTGTCAGTTTGGCCTAAGTGCAATTAGTTTCCTTTATTTGAGGTAAAATGTACTTAAAACCTGCACTTAAAAGGATGTAAAACAGTCAAAGAAACATAACACTTAACCTCTATTCATCTAAAATATATATTCCTTTGCAGAGAGAGAGTCTGGACAGTGTCAAATGAAACAAGCAATTAGTTGCTTTCTAACAGTGAGCAGTTCGAACTGTAACATCATGCCAGACGTGATTAAGAATGATACAGCACATCATCATTGTCAACACTATTCAGCCAATGTAAACCTTAGTTAGAAATGTACTTGTCAGAGAAAAATGTGCCTTTGATTTCTATTGCACTTTCCCAGTAATTGCTGTCATCAGTGGCAGGTTATTATTACAGTTGAATAGAGTTTCAGTAATTACTTTTGCACAGATTCTAACAGCTTTTAGATTGAAGGATATTCTGACAGTCTGAATACTCTTGACAACAATTACCTTTTTCCTGGTTAACACTGATTTAGGAAAATTAAAAATTAAATCTGTTCAGAGGAAACACTTATGTATGTCACTAGTAAGTGCGCTGATATAAAAAATGTGTAAATTGCAGAATGACTTAGATTTTTAAAAGTTCTCTTTCACTCAAGAATTTTTGAAAATCAGCATTTAGGGAGATAAAGACCATGTTGGTTAGCTTAAAAGTAAATTATTTGGAATGTCTGAAACATATCCTCAATCCAATTATTTACAGAAATGACTGTATGATTTGAATGAAATATAGATGTGCAGAGAACAGAGAACATATTATTTATATGTGCATGTCTATATCTGTGTTTATAACTATATGCATTAGAAAGAGGCTGAAGGACATTCACATTCCTATATCATTCAGAGAGTAAAAAAATATGCTATTTAAGTTGAATTTTATGGCCTTAAAATATCTGTTTTTAGGAAATGAAGGGTAAGTGTGACTACCTGGAACATTAGGTTGAAAGCTCTTTGGTTTGAGTTATTGACAAGCAGGCTATTGAGACCAGATAATTTAAGACTTAAGGGATCCAATTTACCACTTTACTTTTGTATTTAAATTTATAGGGACATGTGTAATTAAAGTCTTAAATGTTTGAAATAATTGTAAAACATTTTAGTTATTACTTCATAGAATGAAATAGTACCAAGTAGTTACTTGGGAATGAGGATGATAAAAATGGTATTAAGAATCTGAACAAAATTATAATTAATTTGATTTAAACTGTTTCAAACTCAAGAAATCATATGTGTTGAGTATGATAGCACACATCTGTAACTCAAATATTTGAAAGGATTAAGCAGGGGATGGCAAATTTGAGGCAAGCCTGGACTTCAAAATTATTTAAGTTTAATAAAGATTGAGCACGTGGTAAAATGCTTACTAAGCTGCATGTGTAAGCCAGTGTTCTTGCTTGATCTTTAGCACAGCAAAATGTAACTTGTAACAAGTCAAACATGGTATTGGGTATTGCACATTATGACATATGTTATATTGATTAGTTGCTTTAGGTAAAAGTCAACATGCATTATAAAATTTAATTAAAATTTCTCTTCTAAGCCAACTAGAAACTGCAGGGGGAAACCTTATTAGTAGAATGGAAAAAGGAGCAAGCAATATCAGGACTCAAAGATAAAGTAGTGAAATTGAAATACTCAGTCCAATAATATGATACATTAACACACACATACACACACACACACACAAACACACACACACCAAAGGAATATGCAGAAATTTTGAGACACCTGAAAAGCCAATTTAAAAGTATTTATAGACAAAAGAGAGGAATCCCTGGTCAAAGGCATAAATGATGTTTTTCAACAAGATAATAAAAAATCAGTTCCTGAAATGATAAAAGGTTTACTCATACAGATATTAAAAGTATACAGAATACAAAATTAGACAGGACCAGAAAAGAAACTCCTCATGGCATATAACAGCAAAAATGATGAAAATACAGAACATAGAAAGGACAAAAGAAAACTCATGAACCAAATATAAAAGAGACCCACCGGATTAGTTATCAATGGAAACTTTAAAGGACAGAAAAGCCTAGAGCAATGTAAACTAGGAATAAGAACACAAAAAAGGAAAAAAAATAAGACAGCAACCAACACACATACTTTTCTATTATAGCTTTAAATATCGATTAACTTAACTTACCAATCCAAAAGAATGCATTAGTTGAATGGATTAAGAAATAAAACACATCGTTTTGTTGTCTAAAGATATTCATCTTATCTTCAAGCACAGGAAGAAGGAAAGATGGAAAAATACTCCAAGAAAATAATATCAGGAAACAATCATATTTTGACATACTAATATATCTGTTCAAGTAGGCTTCAAACTACTAATAGGTACCAAGGTAGGCTTTGATCTACTGATATCTGACAAAATGGACTTCAAATAAAAATTAATCATGAAGCATAAAGGATATTTCATTCTGATCAAGAGAATAAATTTTGATTAATATATTACAATCCTAAACATGTAGATACAAAATTCTGGAGGACTAAAGTTAATAAAAAGCATACTGCTGGACTTTAGGACAGAGATTAATCCCAACTCAATAATATTGGGTGCTTTCAATTCCTGACTTTTTCCAATATACAGGTAATATGGGAAAATATAAAAAGAAATTGACTGAAATTAAATATTATTCATAAAATAGATTTAAAATATCTACAGACTATTTCACACAAATATGAAAGAATACACATTCTACTTAACAGGCCAAGGAAATTTCTCTAAAACAAATGACTTATTGTGAAACAAAATGTATCTCAACTCTATTAGTTATTTTTCATTGCTGCCATAAAATATTATAATAAATGCATCTTATAGAATATAGTTTATTTGAATTTATGGTTCTAGAAGAAAAAGACTATCATAGCAAAACACATGACAGCAAGTGGCAGGAATGCTGTCAGAGGTAAGAAGCTGAAAGCTCATATCCTCAACCACAAAGGTGATAATCTACTGGCAAGGGTGTAAGGAAATCTCAAAGCCTGGCCTAAGCAGACGGAAATTCCTCCCCCAAGGCTGCACTACCTAAACCTTCCCAATGAAGCATGTAAAGAAGAGCAGAAGAATTCATAGAAATTATGAAAACTCATGGAGAATAACCAACATACTACTGAAAGAAGAATGGGTAAAAAAAGAAATCAAGAAGAAAATTTAAAAATCCCTAGAAATAATCAAAGTAAAAATATAAAATATCAACACATTAGAAGAAACCTTAAGAGACAAAGTTATATCTTTAAGAATCTGCATATATTTAACAACAATTAATGAAAAAAAGCCATGAACTTAAAGAGAAAAAGGAGGTGCATATGGAGAGAGTTGGAGGGAATAAAAGGAAAGGGGGAATGATGTAATTATATCATAATCTCTAAAAATAAAAGAAATAATAACAATCAGAGAGACCACAAATAACAAGAAGAACAGCTAAACAAATGTCTTCTACATAGGGAGAAATAATTTTAAAAGGGCAGAAATTATGGAGTATAAATAAAAAAGAAAAACAATAATACAAAAAATCACTGAATCTACAAAAAAATAAAGAAAGACTAAGTTTGGAAAGACTGGAATAGAGGACAGAAATGGTATTGAAAATCACTTACCTATGTCCTAGCTACTTTGTCTAGGTTGCTCCTGGTAGAAAAAGTTTATGTGGATCATCAGTTGACACAAAGGCAAAGAGACTGAAAGAGTCAGCAGGAAAGCCCTAATGAGACCCAGAATCTATACCAAGAGGTGGAGTCCTCAGGGAATGAAGATAAGGAGGGAGGAGGGACTCCCCCGCAGTAGCACTAAGAGTAACTTTGGAGAGATGGAAGTGAAATAACTCAATTTTAATTTCTTAATGAGCCATTGATACTTTTTGCTGCCTTCTCTGAGGTTACTTTAATGCATTAATTGATGCAGCCATGAATAAGAAATGAGAAAATCTGGGGAGAAACTTTAGTGAGGGAGTGTAAGGAGAAGACTACAGAAAGAAAAAGAGGGAGGAGAAATAAATAGCACCAAGAATGTTTGAAAATCCACTGAGAAACCTTATTTTATAACCTTACACTGAATGGAATTCTGTTCAGCTACAAAGAAAAATAATATCAAGGCATTTTCTGGAAAATGGGAAGAATTATCTTAAAGTGTAGAAAGACTTAGATAGACACATGGTTTCTTTCATACCCAGGTCCTACACAGTGTGTGTGTGTGTGTGTGTGTGTGTGTGTGTGTGTGTGTGTGTGTG
>OU015760.1:56165888-56185869 GCA_907169655.1 Acomys percivali
TGTGTGTGTGTGTGTGTGTGTGTGTGTGTGTGTGTGTGTGTGTGTGTTTGTGTCACACATTGTATGTGTTTGTATATAAGTCATGAAACTAGAACAGCTGTAAGTAGGAATAATAGTACCTTAATAGGGAGGAAGGAATAAAGAGTGAAAGGCAATGCATTGGACAGGACAGCTCAGCAGATTCTATTATGGGAAGGAAAGTGGTTGTATTGTGATGAAAAAATGGATATTTTTGTGAATGGCATGTGAATGGCAAAGGAAGATCAATGTAAAATGAATATGTATGAAAATCCATAACGAAACTCATTGGTGCACAGTTTTAATTAAAAGTAATAAAGTATCTTAAGCACAACTCTCACAGTGCAAAGTTCCTTCTTACTATGCCAATTATTTCTGTGTACTTTATTCAATGACCTATAGGAGTAGAAAATCCTTTCATCACTGTGTCATCTCTTGGTACTGCAACTTCTTTGAATTATTCCTTTTATTATCTTGCAATAGTTTCCACAAACTCATACCGAATCCTATTCTCAGTATACTCTGGGTACTCTATACTCCAATAGTCAGAAATGCTAGTCCAGAAATTGTCTGAAGATTGAGATACTCTAGTCTCTGTCATGCCATTGTTATGTATTTATATGTACAAATATGTCTCTTCTGTGTATTGTATTCTATAAGATTTTAAAAGTTGGCATTTTTTTCTATCAATCAATGACAAGAGTCATTTGGTCTAGAATATTAATGATCCTGAAAACTATTATTTATTTGTTCTGGTCTTCATTTGCTTAATATGAAAGGGAAATCTTTATCTCACTGATGCAATTAAAATTTTGATGATTTTAAAAATTTAATTAACCTTTTAATTTACTGATTTATTATTTCTGAAACCTATATTGTAATATGAATAGAAGACTCCCTTTTTAATAGCAGAAGACAGAAAAGAAGATTTATTCAATGTGGCCACATTTCTAAGTGGTACAAATAGATATTACTGAATCTTTCAGGTCCCTCTACAGTTAACTAAGACCCCAAATACAAATATTGTACATTTTCTCTTATATGTGGGTGTTTGCTTTTAAGCCTTTTATAAGCATGATATAATCTCTATAACCACAGAGTTTAGGTATAGAGTAAGGGACTAGTGGGGAAGGGAGGATCTCCCAAGGAATGGGAAATATACTGTATAGTTTTGGGGTTATAGTGGGAGAATTAAATGAGAAAGAGAAGGGTAACAGAAAGAGTACACTGAGAGACAGCTAAAAATAATGACCATTTGGGGAATCAAAGGTGAAGCTTCTTACAAAACAAACATAAATGAAGTAAATCTAAATGGCCTCATCAAATAACAGAGGGTACAATGCCCCAACTAAACATCTTTGTTCACCAAGTGAAACCTCAGTGTCAAGAGTAGGTTACACCCAGTTAAGCCATTGACCAAAGGGGACACATGGAAAACCCTAAGCACTACTAGCAACTACCATCCATGGTTGCTGTCTACAACCACAGCTAAGACAAATCTTACATATCTCACTGAACGTGGAGGAGTAGAGCTAGTGCCTAAGTAGAACCTTTGTCCTTAGGGACTAGTGTTCATTGTACTTAAGGGGATTCTTCACACTATTGCAGGAGAGAACCATAAGCCCTGCCACAAACCCTGTGATCTACAAGAGTGACCTATCTGTATGATATGCTGGTGGAATAACAGCGCAAACGTGTGAGTAGCTAAAAACTCTCTGATTGGATTTAAAGTCCAGTCCAGGACATACAACCCATGTCTGACACTGCTTGGGTGGCCAAGAACCTGAGACTGGATAGGCCAGGAGCCTAGGGGAAAACCAAATACTATTGTTCTTCTAAAGGAACATAGCAGTAAAATGACTCAAAAAAAAATGCATTGCTATACTCAGAGTTAAGTGCTTGATTAAGCCCTCATAAGAGAATTTTCTTATTTCAGTAGCTGGCAACTAACACAGAGACCCACAACTGGATAATTGCAAAGGGAGATATTTTGGAACACTAAGTCCCAAATGGGATGTCCTCATCAAACTTCCTATCAGGGCTCAGAGAGCTATGCAGAAGAGGAAGCTGAAAGATTGTTAAGAGTCAGAGGTGATAGATGACGCCAAGGAAACAGTGTCCAGATACCTTGTTGCTTGGGCTTAATTCATTTCAAAAATAGTCAAGTTGGTGTTGTCACCAAATATTTTACTGTCAGCACAGTCACCAAAAGAGGAGGGCAGGGTTTCTTTTACTTATAAGTCACACTTTAACTGAGGGAAGTTAAAAGAGGAAGTCACGACAGAGACTTTGAGGTAGGATGTGAAGCAAAGGACATGAAGGGAAGTGTTAGTTTTCTCTGTAGAACTTAGTCTACTTTCTTATACCATCCAGGACCATTTTCATAGGGTTGGTACCACGCACAGTGGGCCTGGTCTTCCAAAACTAGTACAAGCAATCAATAGAAAATCTGATGGAGGCATTTTCTTAATTGAGGTTTCTCTACACAGACAACTCTTGCTTACGCCATGTTTTCAAAAATTCAACACATATATTATTTTATATATCTTACCACATATTGTGTTTAACATGTTTTAAAAAGAATTTAGGGGCTGGAGAGTTGGGTTAGTGGGTAAGATCACTGACTGCACTTCCAGAGGACCTGGGTTTGATACCCAAGGACCCACATGGCCGCTCAAAACTGTCTGTAACTCCAGTCTTAGGGGGCTAAATATCCTTCTATGTCTTCCAGAGGCATTACATGAACATGATTTCACAGATATCCATATAGAAATACTCTTATACATTAAATAATAAAATGAAAAATCTGAAAAAAAGGATTTAAAGATTTATTTTTTTGTGTGAGAGTCTATGTATATGTGTATGTATATGTGTGAGAGTCTATGTATATGAATTCAGTACCTATAGAGGCCAGAGTAGGGCATCAGATCTCATGGATTCTCTGTAGCTTGACCTATGGAAGTTGTAAGTATCCTGATGTGTATTTTGGGAAACAAATCTGGGTTCTCTGCAAGAGTAGCAAGTGCTTTTTTCTACTAAAGAAACCCAAAGATAAATGCTTTTTCTTGAATTCTAAATAGTCCAAGTTTAATCTGATCTGTCATATCTTTAGGTCTACAGAACAGCTGTCATCATGTGATATGCTTTTCTAAGCATCATTGAAATGATTTTTGAGTATTTTCTCAATAAATTTATTTTCCTCCTGAATACTTTGATTTACTCTTTATTGATCTTCTAAAACTTGAAGGAAATTTTTATCTTCTGTTTTAGGAAGTTCTAATTTTCTGAAAACTTGCAAACACAAAGTATGTTTAGATATTGCAATTTCATGGTATGAACACAGTAATTTATACCAGAAATAATTTTATTCAAATTTGAAAGACTGATCTCTATTTTATATTTTACTTCTAGCATAACCTTGAGAAATTTAACATTCTTACATGTTTGTTGTTGTTGTTTTTGATTTTGTAAAATTCAAGTTTTACTTTCCCAATAAGGAAATTTTTTATGTAAATTTTTTTATTATTATAATTTTTTCACATTACATTCCAGTTGTAATCTTCCAACTTTTATCTTTCTGTCTTCCCTCCCTAACTCTTCCACCTTATTCCCATCCCCTAGCCCTCTATCACATGGGGTTCTCGTCCCTCACCTTTTCACCACAGCCTATCTGGTCTCATCTGGATACCCTGCATGCCCTTCCCCAATGAGGAAATTCATACAGTTGTCTCTTTTTAAAAATATAAAAATGGGCGGGCGGGGGAGGGCGCAGGCAGCCCGGCAGCCCCCTCTGTACCCTCCTCCCAGCGGACCTCAGCGGAGCTGCTCTGCTGCATGAGATCTCACCTCTGCTCTCCTACTTGTGGCTAAGAACTTGGAGAAGATGAACTTGCTGGTGGCAGTATGGAACAATGAGGGGTCCCACACAAACAGTTAGTTACTGGATGCCAACAGTCCCAAGACAAGTGTTGCATCTTTGGTCCTGCTGTGTCACAATGGACTTGAGTGGGATCCGTCTCTCTACTGCTTAAAATGAGGCACTTTTTACCATCTGTCCCTGCCTGTAATTCATTTTCCTCACTGCAGTATTGAGAAATATACCAAGTTGGAAAGATATGAATGAATATCCTAAAAAAAGAAAAAGGAAGACTTTACACCCTTCTTGTTATTCAGATTCTTCTGGAATAAGCAGAACCCAGATGGAATCAATGGAATTTTTTCTGATCATTGTTACAGTGTCTGCTCTATGAGACAGCCAGACTTAAAATACTTTGACAACAAAGATGATGATTCTGATCCTGAGACACCAAATGACCTGCCCAAATTTACAGATGGAACCAAGGCCAGAAACAGGAATCAGAACTACCTGGTTCCCAGCCTTGTGCTGAGGATTCTAGACCACACCGTCTTCTCCACAGAAAAGTCTGCTGATGTTGAAACCTGTGATGAAGACTGTGACTCACCAGAGTCCGTGCCTCAGCATACTCAAGAAGAGAGCCCTATTGAGGTTCACACCTCCGAAGACGTCCCAATTGCTGTGGAAGTTCATGCGATTTCTGAGGATTATGATATAGAGACAGAGAACAACTCCTCCGAGAGCCTCCAAGACGAGACTAATGAAGAACCACCAGCTAAACTCTGTAAAATACTTGGCAAGAGACAAGCTTTGAACGTGACTGCACAACAGAAGTGGCCCTTACTGAGAGCCAACAGCAGCGGCCTCTACAAGTGCGAACTTTGTGAATTCAACAGTAAGAATGTTTCTGACCTAAAGCAACATGTGATCCTGAAACACAAGAGCACCGACTTGAATGTGTGTCGAGTGTGTAAGGAAAGCTTCTCCACCAACATGCTCATTGAGCACGCCAAACTTCATGAGGAAGACCCCTACATCTGTAAGCACTGTGACTACAAGACCGTGATCTTCGAGAACCTCAGCCAGCACACCACTTCAGTTACCAACTTTACTGGTGTGAGCAGTGTGACGTGCAGTTCTCTTCCAGCAGTGAGCTCTACCTGCACTTCCAGGAGCACAGCCGCGATGAGCAGTACTGGTGCCAGTTCTGCGAGCATGAGACCGGGGACCCCGAAGACCTGCACAGCCATGTGGTCAATGAGCATGCTCGCAGGCTGATAGAGCTGAGTGACAAGTGCGGCAGCGGTGGGCGTGGGCAGGGCAGCCTTTTAAGCACGATCACTTTTGACAAATGCAAAAGCTTCTTGGTGTTTCAAGTATGTGGCTGCTGGAGCAGACTGCACACGAATGTGAACAGACACGTTGCTATCGAGCACACTAAGTCCTTGTACCTAAATACCAAAATTTTGTAGTCTTTACATTTTTGGTATTTATTGTATGTGACTGAAAAGTGAAAATAAATTGAGAATGAGAGTACATACAAAAGAGATCTGCCCACCTCTGCCTTCAAAGTGCTGGGGCTAAAGGTATGTACCACCACAACTGGCTGAAGCCATATAGATTTGGGGAGAAGAAGAGAGTCTTTTTAATTTACAGATTATACAGCATTGTACATAAAAATAGACATCACCAAACTTATTTTAACTAATAAAAAAGTTAGTCATATATTCAATCTATAAAATATATATGTGAAATCTATTTTTTTCTAAACCTGAGCAGCAAACAAACAAAAATAAATTTTAGGACTCAGTTTGTGGTTTATAAAAATGGGAACACTAAGATGTAAATGTATTACAACAATCTGTAAATTCCATTCTCCAAAACTCAAGATGTTTTTCAAAGCATTTAAATACTATCTAATAAAGGAAAGAAAACCTATCTTCATGGATAATCTGAATTTGAGTAAAAAGACTTCCAAAATTCTCCACTATGTAAACTTGAAACACAGGTAGAAAGTAATTTAAGGTATAAAATTCAATGCCTACATAAGTAAAATATGATTCATAATGCAAATATAAAACATTATGCTTATGATAATTTGATATTTGGGTTAAGATATGTTTTTATTATTAAAATATTATTTTAAATATATGTACTCTTAGAAATACTAGATTATTTATATTCAGATGAATAAAATCATTCTTCTATGTTAATTTTTAGAATAAATAGCTCAAAATAAATTATAGATGTAATAGGATTAAAACCATACAACTGTTAGAAGAGTCTGGTGAACAGTGTTATGGATTGAGTAAACAACAATTTCTGAGATAATACATCAAAAACACAAATAGGAAAATAAGAAATTAAAAAATGTTTTATTTGAATTTTTCCTATTTACAAAAAATATTTGCTGAATTTCTAAACTCCGGTATTACAGAAAATAATCTCATCTGGAGATAAGATTTTTAAATTGAAATGAGATTACTAGTGTAGATGCTATCTAATACAATTGATATATTTTCAAAGTAGAGTATAAAAAAGTAGGCAATATATATATACAACAAAGACCACATGATTCTACAACAAGAGGAGTCTCAAAAGACCAAAATCTGGATGGCGCTTAGGTTCAGATATCATTCCTCTAAAAGTGTGAGCACTGAAATTTGTCCTGTACAGGCAATGCATTTCTGACACTTTGCAATGCTAGTACTAGAAAGCTAGAACCATTGGGTTATATTCGAATACCAACCTTTATGTAAATTCACAATAAAAACCATGAAATTAGAAAATATTTTGTCTGTTTTAGCTTTGATATGAAACTTTTAGATGTGATGAAATTGATCAAAATATTATAGCAACCACAATCTATAGCATTTCTATATGCCAATAAGAAAATGCACGGTGAGGTCATCTGAAAAAAATGATTGTATTCCCAAGAGCCACAATTAGTAAAGAACTTAAGAGGTTACATAACTATGGAGAAAACACATCTCATAATGAAAATTTTAAACCACTGAAGAAATAGAGAAGATCTATTAGTTATGGATTGCCAGAATTAAAATCATTATAATACCCACTGCGAAGAATGGGGTGAATAGAAAGACTCAGGCCCAGAACCCAACAAGAAGACCAACATAGTCAAATAACCAAGGCAGTGGTTGCTTTCATACTGAAGCTCTAACAAAGGACCATGCATAGACTGGATGGACTTAGACCCCTTGCACAGAAGTAACTGATGGGTAGCTTGGTCTTCGTATGGGTCTCCTAGTAAGGAGAATTGGGGATGACTCTGATATGAACTCTGTTTACTGCTTTTTAATCATTTTCCCTGATGGGACTACATCACCAGGCCACAGGAGAAGAAGGTGCACTCTGTTCTGATGCGAATTGATACAATGGGATAAGTGGGTGGGTGAGAGCTTCCTTTCTCTAAGGAGTAGATGAGAGAGTATAAGGGAAGCAGAGAGGATGGGTGGGATCAGAAGGAGAGGAGGGATAGGGCTATGACTTGGATGTAAAGTGAATAATTACTACAATAAAATAATAAAATTAAGTGAAATGGAAATGTTTGGGGGGGATCTTACAGTCAGTTATCTTACAGTGTACTCAGTCTATTGTTTAACCTGATTTTAAGATAGTAATGAAGCAACTTTATTTGCATTGGATTTCCTATGTAATATTTTCTTTACACCTTAAGCTAGTCCACAACTGCAACTCTAAGCCATGAACTCTCCCATACCCCTGACCCAGAAGAATGCATGTCTATCATTTGCTAAATACAGAAAATACAGAGGTTGATAGCAATTCTAAAACTGACATCTATCATGAATATTGAATACAATATTTAGATATTGGTTTACAAACAATAATATTTGTAGTACTATTTGTAATTTCATCAGTTAGAGTTAGTTGTAGACAATTTAATTCCTTGTAAATTATTTTAAAGAGTTCTATAAAGTATCCTATTCTTTCCTCATGTATTCTTTTTGTGAAGTTCAATAAAGACAGCTAAAAGTCATCTGTTATGGATACACAGACACATATAATGCATATATATTATTATATGCACATATATGTACACATATATGTGTATTATATATGTATATATGTATATTTGTATATATGCATATATATACATATGTATATATGTATATACACATACACATATGCTACCCATATGTGTGTGTGAGGGGAGAGACCAAAATACCAAACTACCAAAAAAAGCAAATAACCTAACTTATAAATGGGTAAGTGAATTGGGCAAACATAAAAAAGTATAATTGGCTAGCAATGTCCAACATCTTCACTATCTTGGAAATGCAATCTAAAACTAGACTGAGACAATGTATTTTTGTTAGAATGAGAATTATCAAGAAAATTGACAACACTGAGAAGAAAGTAAAATAAAGAGAAGTTCATACTATAAATGGATACAATATGGGAATCATTAAAGGTGTTAACTAATCAACAAAACACAGACTTGTTTCACTTCTTTGTACTTACACAAATCAACCAAAGACAGTTTATCATAGAGATAACTGTATATTATGTCTAATAGAGCAGTGTTAATAATAACAAATAATGGAAAACATGTAAGTATATAGATAAAAAAGTGTGTGTGTGATTCAAATATTATTAGAAAGAATAAAATTATATAGTTTGCAGAAAAAACAAACTCAGCATATATTATCATGTAAAGTAATATAAGAAGTCAGACTTTAAAAATCAACTCACTTGTGTTAGGTTGAAATGAGATCAGGTATCTATCTTTTCTAGACAGTATGCAACAAATCTAGAAATGCAGAACAAGAAAATCTGTTGTAACTCAGGCAATAATACACAAATAAAAGACATTATTCTTTGTTTTAATTTTTTAGGTTCAAGAATGAAGTTATGTAATAGTACAAGAGATTACTAAGAAGAAAATATGTAAATATATGAAATGTTTTAATAAGAAAAATATTTAAAATGCTTTAATATTGAAAGTGTGCTGGTGGCCAAGGAGAGAAAAAGAGCAAAATAAAAAAGGGAGGTTTATAGCAATCAACTCCTACTTCAAAGAAACAAGAAGCCGTAAATTAGCAACCTATTACTGCATATAAAGAAACTGTTGAAACAAACAGAAAACCACCCTATAATTAGCTTAATGAAGGAAATGTTAAGGATCACAGTGAACCTAAATGAAAATAGGAAGAAAAAATACAAAAAAATCAATGAGGCAAATGTAGAATATATCCTCAGATAGTCTAACAAAGAAAAAGACAATGAAGAGTCAAATACATTTAAATAGAGATGACGAGAGTGAAATTACTAAATACCAAAGACATACAAAAGTTCATCCAGGCTTGATAGCTCAAGCTTACAATACTTGCACTTCAAAAGTTGAGGGAGCAGAGTAGGCAAAAAAGCCTTCCTGAGTTATTTAGCAACTTCACAGACAACTCCAGTCCATAAGCAGGTAGGCCTCTTCATCCTTTCCTCCAAATCCAATCCCTCAGGCCAAATGCCCAACTTTTAGTAGACAAGGTGTTGTGGACTCCTCTTCCTCATTTTTTCCATCTGCAGATCATAATGATTATCCACTTCAATCTTCTTGTCTCCCATTCATTGCTTTATTAAAGCCCTCAAATCCTTCAGATATTCCTTGGGAGCCTGCAGGGCACTCCAGCTTAAGCAGCAGGTAGCCCAACCTCTTCATCCTCTTCTCTAAAACCAACAGACCTATATCATTTGCAACCCTGTAGTAGACCATCTGCTGCAGCCTCTCCTACCTCTCTGCCTCTACAATGGATCACAGAGATCTCCAACAATTTCTCCCCACTCATCATGTATTCCATCCTCCAACACCAGCACACCTTCCCTAGGATCCCACCAGCCAAGCCTGGCAGAGAAGCAAAGAAGCTTAAGATCTTAATTCTCCCTTGTGAGTAGGCATACTCCAACTCTCATGCCGTGTTCTGTAGCAGCTAGTTGTGGCCAAAACACAATTTCTTCTACCATTTGAAGGGAACTAAGATCTTGGTGGAAACCTCTGCTTTCATCCCCTCAGAACTTTCCACTTAGACCATCCTAATACTTTGTTTGTTTTTCTTTTAAAATTATTATAATTTAATCATATTATATTCCAATTATCCCATTGCTTGTATCTTCCTATTCCCACCCTCCCTCCTTTTTCCACCCTATTCTCTACCCCTAGACCTCTGACAGAAGGGGATTTCCTCTCCCACCATATGAACACAGCCTATCAGGTCTCATTCTTTTTTTAAAATTTTTTATTAATTTATTCTTGTTACATCTCAATGGTTATCCCATCCCTTGTATCCTCCCATTCTTCCCTCCCTCCCATTTTCCCCTTATTCCCCTCCCCTATGACTGTTCCTGAGGGGGATTTCCTCCCCCTGTATATGCTCATAGGGTATCAAGTCTCTTCTTGGTAATCTGCTGTCCTTCCTCTGAGTGCCGCCAGGTTTCCCCCTCCAGGGGACATGGTCAAATATGAGGCACCAGAGTACATGTGAAAGTCATACCCCACTCTCCACTCAACTGTGGAGAATGTCCTGTCCATTGGCTGGATCTGCATAGGGGTTTAAAGTCTACTGCCTGTATTGTCCTTGGCTAGTGCCTTAGTTTGAGTGGGACCCCTGGGCCCAAATCTGCCTACCTGATCTCAAACTGTACTATAAAGCAGGTCTCATTCTTATAGCATGCATACCCTTCATTTGTGTGCCCTCCAGTCCTCCCCACCAAGGGGTAGTGATCAAATTGCAGGCACAAGAGTTCATAGTTCATGTCAGAAGCAGTCCCCACTTCCACCACAACCATGGAGAATGCACTGTCCATTAACTATGTCTGAACATGGGGTCTTGGTTTGCTGCATGCATTGTTCTTGGTTGGTACAACAGTTTGTACATGCTCCTCTGGGTCCAGATATGCCAGCCTTGATGGTCTTCTATTGGGGCCCCTGAGCCTCCCTTGTCCTTCAATCCCCCAACTCTTCCAACAACTCTCCACACCCCAGCTCAGAGTCCATCTTCAAGTCCCATTATTTGTCTTGATCCCACCCTGAGTTGAGACTTTCAGAGGACATCTACTATACACTTATATGTGAGTATATATCATGCCTGTATTTCTGGGACTGGGTTATGTCACTATTTCTAGTTGCATCCATTTGCCTGAAAATGTCAAGATTTCCTTGTTTTTACTAGCTGAGCAGTGTTCCATTATGTAAATGTACCACAGTTTCTTTATCCATTCTTTGGTTGAAGGACATTTAGGTTGTTTTCAGATTCTTGATATAACAAATAAAACTGCTATGAACATAGCTGAATAAACGTCCTTGTTGCATGTTGGAACAACTTTTGGGTATATGCCTAGGAGTGGTATAGCTGGGTCTTGAGGCAGTCCCCACTCCCAATTGGAAATATTCCCAATTTTCTTAGACAGCATCAGATTCATTTCCAAAGTAGTTGTACAAGTTTATACTCCCATCATCAATGGAGGAGTGTTCTCTGTTCTCTACATCCTTGCCTGCATGCGCTGTCACTTGAATTTTTATCTTATCCACTATGGTAGGAATAGAATCTCAGAATCATTTAGATTTGCATTTCCCTGATAACTAAGGACATTGAGTACTTCGTTATATGTTTCTCAGATGCTCGATGTTCTTCTGTTGAGAATTCTGTGTTTACTTCTCTACTGTGTTTTTTTAATTGGGTAATTTGGTTTGGTGGTGTTTAATTTCTGGAGTTCTGTATATATTTTGGATGTTAGCCCTTTGTCAGATGAAAGGCTGGTGGAGATCTTTTCCCTTTCTGTAGACTGTCATTTTATTCTATTAACAGATTCCTTTCCCTTCAGAAGCCTTTTAGTTTTATGAAGTCCTATTTATTAGTTGTTGATCTTAGAGCCTGAGCTATTGGTGATCTCTTGAGGAAATTGTCTACTATACAGTGATTTCAAGGTTCATAAATACCTTTTCTTCTAACACAGTTAGTATGTCTGGTTCTACCTTGAGGTCTTTAATGCAATTGGACTTTAGTTTGGGGCAGGGTGATAAATATGGGTCTATTGGCATTTTTCCACTTGTAGACATTGACTTACAACAGCACAGTTTGTTGAAGATGCTATCTTCTTTCCACTGTATGGATTTGGCCTATTTTAAAGAAAATGAAGTGTCCATAGATGTGTCATTTTTTATGGGTCTTTGATTTGACTTCATTTCTGCCCCAGTCTGTTTCTATGCCAGTACCATATCATTTTATTACTGTTGCTCTATAGTACAACTTGAGATCAGGGATGGAGATTTCTCTGGAAGATTTTATATTTTCCAGAATTGTTTTAGCTATTCTGTTTTTTTCCATAAAAGTCTTTGACTTGCTCAGTTAGAGTTATATCAAGTTACTTTATATTACTTGTGGCTATTGTATAGGATGTAGTTTCACTAATTTCTTTCTCAGCCTGTTTGTCATTTGGATACAGAGGGTTGCAGATTATTTTAAATTAATCTGTATCCAGTTACTTTGATGACAGAGATTTTCAGCAGTAGGAGCTCTCTGGAGAAATTTTGGTGTCACTTATGTACACTATTATATCATCTGGGCATAGAGATACTTTGATTTCTTCTTTCTGATGTGGATCCCTTTGATCTCCTTTTGTATTATTGCTCTAGCTAGAATTTCAAGTAATATATTGAAGAGATATGGAGAGAGTGGGCAGCCTTGTCTAATTTGTAATTTTAATGAAATTAACTTGAGTTTTTCTCCATTTAATTTGATGTTGGCTTTCAGATTGCTATATACCACCTTTACTATATTTAGGTATGTGCCTTGTATCACTGCTTTCTCCATGACTTTAACAATGAATAGGTTGTGGATTGTATCAAATACTTTTTCAGCATCTAATGAGAAGATCATGTGTTTTTTTTTTCCTTTCGGTGTTTATGTGATGGATTATGTTGATAGATTTCTGCATATTAAACCATTCCTGCATCCCTGTGATGAAGCCTACTTGGTCCTTATTAATGATATCCTTGATGTAGTATTGGGTTCAGTTTATGAATATTTTATGGAGTCATTTTGCATCAATGTACATAAGAGAAATTGGTCTGAAATTCTCTCTTTGTTGGGTCTTTGTGTGGTTTATGTATCAAGATGACTATGGCTTCATACAATGAGTTTGGTTATATTCTTTCAATTTTTATTTTGTGGAATAGTTTCAAAAGCATTGGTATTAGCCCTTCTTTAAACATATCAAAGAATATATCAAGAGAATTGTCCACTTCATTTAGATTTTTAAATTGTGGCCTATAAGCTTTTCAATAAGACATAATATTTTTTGGATTTCCTCATTGTTATATCTCCCTTTTCATTTCTGATTTTGTTGATTTGGATAGTGTCTCTCTGCCTTTATTTAGTTTGCCTAAAGGTTTGTCTATCTTATTGATTTTTCTCAAAGAACCAGCTCTTGGTTTCGTTGATTCTTTGAATTGTTCTCTTTGTTTCTGTTTTATTGAGTTCAGCCCTGAGTTTGATTATTTCCAGCTATCTACTTCTCTAATGTGTGTCTGCTTCTTTTTTTCCCTCAGGCTTCCAGATTTGCTGTTAATTTTCTTGTATGATATGTTTCCAATCTTTTTATGAAGGTGTTCAATGCTATGAATGCTCTTCTTAGAACTGCTTTCATTGTGTCCCACAAGACTGAGTATGTTGTACATTCATTTTGGTTGAATTTTAGGAAGTCCATAATTTATTTCTTTATTTCTTCTCTGAGTAGAGTTGCTCAATTTCCATGTGTGTATAAGCTTCATGCTATTTCTGTTGTTATTGTGGCCCATGGTGGTCTGATAGGATACAAGATATTATTTCAATCTTCTTTTATCTGATGAGGCTTGCTTTGTGACCTACTATATGCTCAATTTTGGAGAGGTTATAATCTTTTGTGTTTGGATGAAAAGTTCTCTGGTATCTGTTAGGTCCATTTGATTCATGATATCTGTTAATGTCATTGTTTCTAGGTTTAGTTTCTGTTTTATCGACCTATCCTTTGGTGAGAAGATAGGATTGAAGTCTCCTACTCGTAATGTGAGGGGTTCGATGTGTGGTTTAAGCTTTATTAATGTTTCTTTTACAAATGTGTGTGCTCTTGTATTTGGGGTATAGATGTATGTGGCAGAATGATGACTTTTGTTTATTCATCCATTTTATTAGTTCGTGTCTTTTTTTTTTTTTTTTTTTTTGGAGAGTTGAGACCATTGATGTTGAGAGAGATTAATGACCAGTAACTTTGATTTTGAATTTGGTTGTGATAGTGTGCTTGTCTAATTTTTGTTTTGCTAAAGTGAAATTATCTATTTCCTGTGTCTTCCTAGATGCAGTTATCCTCCTTGTGTTGGAGTTTTCCTTTTAGTATCTCTGTAGGGCTGGGTTTGTAGACAGGTACTGTTTAAATTTGTTTTGTCATAGAATATCTTGTTTTCTGGTTATTGAAAGTTTTCCTGGTTGTCCTAGTCTAGACTGGCCTTTGTGTTCTCTCAGGGTTTGTAAAGTATCTGCCCAGGCTCTTTGGATTTTACGGTCTCTGTTGAGAAGTCATGTGTGATTCTGATAGGTTTGCCACTTTATATTACTTGGCCTTTTTCCTTTGCTGCTTTAATACCTTTTCTTTGTTCTTTACATTTATTGTTATGATTATTATGTGTCAGGAGGATTTTCTTTTCTGCTCTTCTCTATTTGGGGTTCTGTAGACTTCTTGTATGTTTATAGGCATCTCTTTCTTTAAATTGGGAAATTTTTCCTATATGATTTTGATGAAAATATTTTCTATGCCTTGCTTCCAGGCATCTTCTCTTTCCTCATTCCTATTATACTTAGGTATTGAATTTTTGTGGTGTCCTTGATCTCTTGGATGTTTTGTGCCGGGAATTTTTTATAGTCAACATTTTCTTTGTTGGTATCAAATTATTCCTCTGTATCTTCTACACCTGTAATTCTTTCCACACCATCTCTTGTATTTTGTTGGTGATGCTTATCTCTGCAGTTCCTATTTGCTTCTCTAATTTATCTCTTTCCAAGCTTTCCTAAGTTTGTGCTTTTATTATTGCTTCCATTTTCATCTTCATGTCTTGAACTGTTTTATTTATTTCCTTCTACTGTTTGTATTTTCCTGAATTTCTTCCAGTGATTTCTTAATTTCTTCTCTATAGGTCCCTGTCATAGCCCCTCTAATGGCCTCAATATGTTTGGCTATATCTTCCTCTATTTATTTATGGACTTTATTTCCTCCAAATCATCTTCATAATGAACTATTTGTGGTCACTTTATTGTGTTTAATTGTGTTATAATTTCCAGGGCTAAATGGGTTCTGAAAATGCCATATTATATTGGCTTTTGTTGTTTGTTTTTACAGTGACCTTTAGCCATTTCATTGTCTCTGGTATTGGGTGGTAGTTTCTGGTGTCCTTCATTGCCCATTGAGAGGAGCCAATAGGTAAGTCCTATAGGCTGAGAACCCCTTACTTGTAGGGATAAGGTACCTCTTCAGTTGGATCAGATGGGTGATCTGAGATCACACCTGGGAACTTTCCATGGATTAGCCAGGTGACCAGAGTTGAGATATACCTGTGTTCCTCACCATGGTTTCTCCTCTCATGAGGAGGACTCAGACACTGGTGTTTTTTAGCCCATAGTTCCTTCTAAGGCACAGTGCTCAGATGCTACATGCCCTCCAGGCACATGACTAAACCTTGGAGCTTGCTCCAATGCCTGCATGGACCCAGGGACTTTCCTTGGATTGTCCTGGTGACCTGTGGTGAGATGCACTTGTGTTCCAGACCATTGGGTGTCCTCTGAGATAGAAAACTTGGAAACTAGTGTTTGTAGTCTTGAGTTTAATCTTATACCCAAGGCGAAGGTACCTTGAACATGTAGGCAAGTGGCTAGACTTTGGACACTTCACATATGCCTTCAGGTATCCAGGGATGTTTCTGTGCATTAGTGGGTGGCCCAAGTCCAGATATACCTTTCCTCCACACAATGT
Organism: Acomys percivali; assembly: GCA_907169655.1. Classification (NCBI taxonomy): domain Eukaryota; kingdom Metazoa; phylum Chordata; class Mammalia; order Rodentia; family Muridae; genus Acomys; species Acomys percivali. The sequence goes on from OU015760.1 coordinate 56,181,796, forward strand.
GTACCCTTCTCCTCAGGAAACTTCCAGCACTGGTGTTTTGTAGTTTTCAGTTCAGTCCTTATGTGGTTGTGCAGTCACTGTTGTCCTGCTGACCAGATATGGTGTGTGTTTGGTGCTTCTATCTTGGATCTTTCTAAACCATCCTATTTATCAAGTGTCAGTCCCTAATACATGGAAACACATTGTACTATGATCCTCTAGTTACCAACTCAAGCAGAATCCCAGAAGATTTCCCTGTTAGGCATCACACATCTACCACACATTCCTTAGAACCATAGAGAGCAACAGAAACCAAGGAACAAAACACAAACCCAACAAAGACATGATTAAACATCAGCACTTGAATTACATTTTTCCTAAACACAGATGCCTAGACATTAGCCTAAGTATGCAATCAATGACCTCCAGGAAAATTTCTCTATTAGATCTAAGCAACCCAACTACAACAGGCTCTGGATATTGTAACATAGATGAAACACCCAGACCAGAAAGACACACATGATATACACTCACTTATAAGTGGATACTAGCCCAATAAGTTAAGATAACCATAACCATACTACAATATACAGTCCTAAAGAAGCTAAATAAGAAGGACTCAAGGAAGGATGCTTAATTCTCATTCAGAAGGGCAAATAAAATATAGACCAAAAATGGTTGAAGAGAAGACAGAGGATGAGAGCCTTCCATAATGGTCTCCTGAAATATTCCACCCAGCAGAGGATTGAAGCAAATGCTGAGACTATCAGCCAAAATTTCGGGTATAGTACAGGGAGTCTAACTAAAGAGCAGGGGGATAGAAACACCTGGAGGGGATAGGAGCTCCACAATGTGATGAATTTGACCAACAAATCTAGGCCCTATGGGGCCTGTAGAAATCGATGCACCAACCAAGGACTGTGCCTGGTTAGGACATAGACCCCTGATCACATGTAGTCCATAGGCATCACAGACTCCTTGTGGGTCCTATAATATGAGGATTAGGCACTACCTCTGACATGGACCCTGGTACCCAGTCATTGAGCATTTTCCCCTGGAGAGAGGTGGCCTTGCCAGGCCATAAAGGAAGAAGATGCAGGCAGTTCAGATGAGGCTTGATAGATTGGGGTCAGATGATAGGGGAAGAGGTCTCTCCATTTCTGAAGACTAGGGGAGGAGGGAGGGAAGATAAGGGATGGACAGTGGGAATGGAAGGAGATAGAGGAATCTACAATTGAGATGTAAAGTGAATAACTTAAAAATAAAAATAATATAAAAAGTAAATGGAAGGAAAAATAAGAAACCAAAACACACAAAAAATAACCTTTATAAAAATTATGTAGGTTGTTAAAGAGAAACTGAATAAATCCCTTAAATAAATCTATGGAAATATAAACAAACAATGGAAGAATCTGAATAAAGTAGTTTAAGACCTGAAGGTAGAAACAGAATCAGTAAAGCAAATCCAAACTGAGAAAGTCTGGAAATAAGCATGGAAATAAAAATTCTCAGCAGATATTTGCAAGCCTAATCCAAGAACATACCAAAAGGATCATCTACCATAATCAAGATGGCTTTATCCCAGAGATGCAAGGATGGTTCCAAAGGTGTAAGTTGAGAAATATAGTCTAATGTATAAAAGAACTGAATGAGAAAACCCACATGATCATCTCATTAGATGCAGAAAAAAGCCTTTGACAAAATCCAACATCCCTTAATAATTGAAGTACTAGAGCAATTAAAGATACAAAGGACATATCTAAATATTATAAGGGCAGTTTCCAGCTAGCACACAGCCAACATCAACTTAAATGTAGAGAAACTCAAAGCAATCATACTAAAACCAGGAACAAAACAAGGCTGTTTACTTCCCCATACCTATTCAATATGGTACTTGAAGTATTAGCTAGGGCAATAAAACATCTGAATTAGATTAAGGGGATACAAATAGGAAAGGAAGAAATGTAAATGGTGGGGAAACACTCAAAGAAATGTTCAACATTGGTCATCAGGGAAATGCAAATCAAAACAACTTTGAAATTTCCTTTTACACTCATCAGAATAGTTAAGACCAATAAAACAAGTGACAATTTATGCTGCCGAAGATGTGACATAAGTAGTCTACTCATCCATTACTGGTGGGAGTGCAGACTTTTACAGATATTATGGAAATTTGTGGCATTTATTCTGGAAGATTAGAATCAATGTATCTCAGGACCCAGCTATTCCTCTCTTAGAAATATATCCAAAGTTATTTCAACTTTCCACAGGGACAATTGCTCAGCCATGGTAATTGTTGCCCTATTCATAATATCCAGAAACTGGAAATATTTGCAATGTCCCCTAACAAATGAATGGATAAAGAAGATGTGATACATATTAACAGTGGATTATTACTCAGCCATTAAAAAAATAAATCCTGAAATTTACAAGTGAATGCATGCAACTAGGGAAAATCATCCTAAGTGAGGTAACACAAATACAGAAAGATAAATATGGTATGCATTTGCTTGTTTATGGCTGCTTCCTTTTATGTCAATGATAACCAAACTACAAACCGTAGAACTATAGAGGTTATGCATAGAGTAAGGGACTAGCAACACACACAGATCTCGTGAGGAAAGGGAAATAGAACAGGTAGTTATGGATTGAGGAGGAGGAGCAGGAGACTAGGATGGGAGGACGTATCAATGGAGGGTAGAGAAGAGGAAGATGAGAGAGGAAATAATGGGTACCAAGAGAACTCTAAAATTACTCACTCTGTTCAAATAGTCTCAGTGTTACTTATCACTCTTCCCTCTCTCTCTTTTTCTGTGTTATCCTCCCATCTAGTTAACCTCTGTCTACCCTTTCTTCTCATTTTCTACTTTGCAGCATCTGTGTCCTTTGATTCCACTCTTTAGAGTTTATTCTCTTCTTCCCACAAGCTCCCCTTCTACTTTCCTAACTTCTGTATTTTCCTAAAATTTAAGAATTTAGATCAAGGAGGTACAAATAAGAGAGTACATGTAGCATTTGTCTTTTCTACATTTGGTCATTACTTCATGATTTCAGTCATTCACCTGCAAAGTTTTTTATTTTATTTTTCCACAGTTAAATAGTATTCTATGGTGTATATGTACATTTTCATTTTCCATTCAGCAGTTGAAAGACATGTAGGTTGTTTCCATTTCCTAGCTATTGTGAATAAAATGCCAATGAGCTTGCCTAAGCAGCTTTTTTCTATAGTAGGAAATTGAGAATATATATATATATTCTAAGAAATAGTATAGCTGAATCATAAGGATAATCCACTTTTAGCTATTTGAATGATCCACACTAATTTCTAGAGTGGTTACACCTCAGTGCGATTGTCTTCACCAGAATTTTGTTATGGGTTCTTTTCTTGATCATAGCAATTCTGGGGTAAAATGAATTCTCAAAGTAATTTTTTATTTACATTACCCTAATTGCCAAGGATGATAAACACTCTTCAAGTTTTTTTTTTTCTGAGACAGATGTTTCTCTGTGTAATATCCCTGGCTGTCCTGGATTTTCTTTGTACACCAGGCTGGCTTCATCCTCACAGAGATCTGCCTGCCTTTTCCTCTTGAGTGCTGGGATTAAAAGTGTACACCACCACCATCCTGCCTCAAGGTATGGTTTTGGCCATTTCTGTTTCTTCTTTTTAAAGAGCTCTGCTCTCATCCATAGCCCATTTCTTTTAATTGTGTAGGAACCAGGCCCAACTGGGCTGCCTGTCTGTCTTGCTGTTTCTTGTCCTGTTTCTAGCATCTTCCATGTCTGTGTTTATCTTGGTTAGCTAGTCATGTTTACTGCTCTGAGAACGTGCCCCTCAGTTCCTCAAGACTTTTCCTCCCGTGTGTGATTACCTCTTGAGGGATTTCACCTGGGAGGAGGATTCCTGTTTTGCTGCCTATAAGAAGGCTCTTTGGAACTCCGGGAACCAACAAACGAGGAGAATACTAAACCGCTGCCGCAGCTGTTGCTGAGACTGCTGCTCTCTTAACATGAAGGACCCGCTGTGTTAGTGTGTGTGTGTGTGTGTGTGTGTGTGTGTGTGTGTGTGTGTGTGTGTGTGTGTGTGTGTGTGTG
>OU015760.1:56185879-56199355 GCA_907169655.1 Acomys percivali
GTGTGTGTGTGTGTGTGTGTGTGTGTGTGTGTGTGTGTGTGTGTGTGAGTGCGCGCGCGCGCGCGCGCGTGTGTGTGCATGAGTTAAATCCGCAGTCCCTAGCCCTCGACTCGGTACCAGGGTGGCACGGGCGCCACAAGTGGAGGTCTTACCTAGATCAGGGAAAGAAGGGAGGAAGCTGATAGATCGGATCGGCCAGGGAAGCTGGCCAGCGCCTCAGGGAGGTAGGAAATGGGCATATTGGAGATAGGTGCCGCAGGTTCGTCCACGGTTTTGGTGGGCTAGTGATTAAGGCACCGGGAAAATAGGTGCCGCAGGTTCTTCGACTGTTCTGGTGGACTAGTGATTAAGGCACTGGGATTAAGTATGAGAGTGTTAAAGATTTTATAAAAAAAAATAGAATTGAGTAGTCCTTGGTTTATGGTATCAGGAGAGCTAAATATCCAAGACTGGGATCAGGCGAAGTCTGATCTCCAGAGGACTTTATGAAATGAAAGGTCCAATAGTGTTCCTATCACTACCTTTTTGTTATGGCATCTTGTTAGAGTTGCACTTAGGAGAGAGGACGAGAAAACAAGAGAGCAGCTGGGAAGTTTGGAACTTGCCCTAAATGAAGTGCAGGAGGAGCAATCTGTAAAATCTTTGGTCACGTCTGAGATTGCCTCTGATATATCTTCTTCTAATTCTGAGGAGGAAGAGGCAACTTTAACCTCTGAGATACGGGCCCTAAAGAAGAAGGTGAAGGAGTGTAAGATTGAAGGAAAAGAAACTAGAGGGGAGTGGCCCCCGGCGTATAACCCAGATTATTAAAGTCAATTATCTTTGGCAAAGCCTTCTGCTCCCCCTCGGGGAGTAGTCTTTCCAGTAGTCTAAGTTCCTCATCCAACTAACCCAGGGCAAATGCAGAGACAGCATGAAGCCCTCCAGTTTAAAGACATAAAACAGCTTAAGGAGGCAGTTATGGCCTATGGTCCACATGCCCCTTTTACAATTGCCATTTTTGAATCCTTCACAGGACAATTCTTAACACCTAGTGATTGGCAAAAAATGTGTAGAGCAGTCCTCAGTGGGGTGATTATTTGCTTTGGCCCAGTGAATATCAAGAACAGTGTATTCAGACCGCCACACGTAATGCAGCAGCTGGGGTTCCACAGAGAAACATGGATATGCTGGCAGGCATGGGTTTGTATACTGAACTTAGTGCCCAGATGCAATATGACCCAGCTGTGTATGAGCAGATTGCAACTTGTGCCACGAGGGCTTGGAAGTCCTTACCTAATAAGGGGGCGGGAGAAAAGCTGTCTAAAGTGGTCCAGGGACCCTCGGAGCCCTTTCAGGAATTTGTTGATCACCTTATGCAATTGGCAGGAAGGAATTTTGGAGATGTGGAAGGAGCCATGCCTATTATTAAACAATTGGCCTTTGAAAACGCTAATAAGTATTGTTAGGAAGCCCTTTGGCCTTATAAATATAAAAGTGTGAATGACGATCTGAACATTTGCCAAAGTATAGATACTACTCACATAATGGGACAAGTATTAGCTTCTGCTGTTCACGGACAGTCACCTTCTGGGGGAGTCCGGCCAAAAACTTGTTTCAGATGTGGCCAGATAGGACACCTTAAGAGAGAATGTACTCGAAGGGAGACTGGACAAGCTCGAGATAGAGTTGATCATACTAAGCCAGGTTTGTGTCTTTGTTGCCAACGAGGGTATCATTGGAGGAATGAGCACCACTCTAAGACAAATAGGCAAGGCAGACCATTGCAGGGAAACAGGCCCCGGGGTCAGCTCCAAGCCCTGTCAAGACAGGTGTGCAGAGCCTTGCAGACACCTGCCCTTCAAGTGATTCAACCTGTGCATTTTTCCACAAGAGTCAGCCCAGCCTACAGGAGACTGTTTGGGCTCTGATGAAGAGCCCCCCCCCCCCATCCTGATTCCAGTAGGTCTGAGCAGACCAGTGGGGCTATAGTTGAGTAATTGCAGCCTGGGCATGGCTGCTATGCCTGAGGATTTGGAAAGGAGTAAAAATATCATAAGTGCAGCTATCTGCGATGTAGCTTTTCTTGTTGTTGTTACTCCCCCTTGAGGGGGAGACTTTAAATTGTTCCCTGCAGGTTTGCCATCTAAGAAGTTGCTGGAATGATGAGAAGACTGTCGTGGTGGTACAGACACCTGGAGTGGTTCCCTTTCCTGTGATGCATGGCGGCTGGCAAGGCCTGGTGATCTATCATGAAGGGAGAGATTTCAGGACTACTGCTGCTGTTATTGTCATCATTGCTGTAGCAGCTACTGCCGCCACTGCTGCTGCGGGCATTGCCATTTCTCAGTCTGTTAATTACTGTGCACATGATGGATAAACTCTCAGGAGAAGTGGCCAGTGCATTGGTTACTCAGAATTGTCTAAATTCTATGATACAATTAGCTATCTAAAATCTTAATCAGTGAACAGCCTTATTACAGGAGACTAGAGTTCCACCCATTACAGGGGGTGCCTTCATAAAGGGCCTACAGATATGGGAAGCTTGCTAAAAGGCTGAAGTGATGCTATCGCGCTAGGCATCCTGCTACATGGCTTAGAAGGTTTTCTGTTCTGGAGCCTCTGCCACATGAGAACACAACAGGCATTTCAACAGTTCCATGCACAACAGGTCTTTGTGCCTTTGGCAGGGGATAACCCCACTGCCGTGGCTTGGCTGAGCCTTGATAAATGAGTATCCAATGATGGGTAAGACCATGGAGGTACCTATCACCCTAAGACAGGAGGGTTTTGAAGCACAAAGCCTTTCCAATGACAGGTAAGATAGGAAACCAATGTCCTGGCAACTTAAGGCACGAGCTCATTTGTATTTCAGCCTTGATAAATGAGTATCCAATGACGGGTAAGACCAAGGAGGTACCTATCGACCTAAGACAGGAGGGTTTTGAAGTACAAAGCCTTTCCAATGACGGGTAAGATAGGAAACCAATGCCCTGGCAACCTAAGACACGAGCTCATTTGTATTTTATATAAAGGGGGGACCTGTAGGAACCAGGCCCGACTGGGCTGCCTGCCTGTCTTGCTGTTTCATGTCCTGTTTTTAGCAGGTTCCATGTCTGTGTTTATCTTGGTTAGCTAGTCATGTTTACTGCTCTGAGAATGTGCCCCTCCCTTCCTCAAGACTTTTCCTCCAGTGTGTGATTACCTCTTGAGGGATTTTACCTGGGAGGAGGATTCCTGTTTTGCTGCCTATAAGAAGGCGCTTTGGAACTCAGGAGAATAATAAACCACTGCCGTGGCTGCTGCTGCAGCTACTGCTTTCTTAGCACGAAGGACCTGCTGTGTTATTGTGTGTGTGTGTGCATGAGTTAAATGCGCAGTCCCTTGCCCTCGGTACTGCGGTGGCGCGGGCACCACATAATTGCATCATTTGTTTTCTTGACTTTTTGTTTGTGCTCTTTGTATATTCTGAGTTTTAATTCTTTATTAGATGTACAGCTTTCAGATATTTATTTCAATCTCTGTGCTTCTTCCTTGCACACTTGATGTCATCTTTCCTGTAGAGAAGCATTTTATTTATTTAATGAGGTCCAGGGAGAATGAGGTCTTAGTCAGAACATCCTTTCTTGCACCTATATATTGATATTTATTTCTAAAGTGGAGACTTCCACTTAACATGTCCCTCTAAGCAGAGTTTATTTCAAGAGATTTTGTACATTGTTTTTATTTTTAATGGCTTTAGTGATCAGCAATTTCATACATTTATATAACTAATTTTATTAAAACTTGTATCTCTTTTTATTCATCTTCAAATATTGCAAAGTTGTATATATCTCTCCTTTCTTCATCTTTTGAAAATTTTTTTATTTAATTAATTTATACAATCTACAACTCAATCGTTATCCCATCACGTGTATCCTCCCGTTCCTCTGTCCCTCCCAGTTTCATCCTATTCCTCTCCCCTAGGTCTAGAAGGGAGGAGGACCTCCTCCCCCACTTTATGGTAATTGGCTATCAAGTCACATCTTGGTAGCTTGTTTATTCTCTTTTTGAGTGCCACCAGGCCTCCTCACCAAAGGGAGGTTGTCAAGTATGGGACACTACCCCATGAAAGTCTTCACTTATCAGGAGATTGGGATAGATATGAGGGCATCCTATTGGGACCCTAGGTGAGAGAAGTATGGGAGAATAGGAAAATAGAAGGACACAGAGGGTTCTAGAAACCTACAAGAAGTACATCATGACAGGCAGATCTGGACCCAGGGGGGACTGCTCAAACTACTGTACCAACCCATGACAATACATGCAGTAAACACTGAACCCTTACTCAGATCTAGCCAATGGACATGACAGTCTCCACAGTTATGTGGAGAGTGGGAACTGACTCTGACATGAACTCTGGTGCCCACTATTTGACCAATTCCCCATTGTGGGGAGTACTGGTATCATCAGAGAAAGTTTAAGCAGGCTACCAAGATGAGATTTCATAGATAGCTTATGACCATATAGTGGGGGAGGAGGTCCCCTTCTGTCACAGACCTAGACAAGGGGAATAGGGTAAATGCAGGAGGGAGGGAGGAATGGTGGATATGAGTGAGGGGAAAACAATTGAGATGCAATCTGAATAAATTAAATAAGTAAATAAAAATAAATAAAGTCTGAGAGTTGAAAGAGGTCAAAGAGGTTAAGGTGGGAGGATTTACCGGATGAAAGGGAATATGAAATGTGAAATGATGTAATTTGTTAGTATAGTTTGAAATAATAGAAAACACACACATACATACATATATATATATACATATTCATTATTCATATACACACACATACACACACAGATATATATATATATATATATATATATATATATATATATATATATATAAGAAAAGGTTTCTCTGTGTAATTTAACTGTCCTGGTACACATTTTATAGACCTGGTTTGCCTTGAAATCAGAGATTTGCCTTTTTCTGCCTCTGAGAAATCATTTTTTAAAAGTGAAAATAGAGTCTCAGGAATTTGAGATGTAAAAAGTAAAGGAAGGGGTAGCAAGGAGGAAATATATACATACAATTCAATGGAGGAGGGGAAGAGGAAGAGAGGGAAATATGTGAAGTGTTTTTTAATCTGTTGGATATAGTTGAGCAGAAACATGTTTATCATCTTACTCTTTGTCAATCAAAGTACCAGATATTTAGTTATCACATACAACACTTTTCAAACCTTCATGTATACAGAAAATATACTGAAATATCTGGGAACGAAGTTCACTTGCTCAGTCAGGGTTAAGAGATGGCAGAACTCTATAGTATTTTATAAAATGAATTTGCATCCATTTTAAGTCTCCAATTGTTTATAGCAGTGTATGTGATCAGCCAAAATTTAATCTATGAAAAATAATTCATTAGGTAGGTTTGCTTCTGAAGATTAAATCACTTTTAGGAAGGTCATAGATGCAACTGATAAAATGTTTGATCACACATGCATTTTCAATATTTTATTCTATTCTTAGTATTTTGAAAACAGTCTTATTCTCGTCCCTGATTTCTGTGGAATTGATTTTAATTTCTCTCTGTGTAGTTTCATATTGGCTATATGTTTGCTGTATGTTGCCTTTACTATGTTTATGTATCTGCCTTGTATCCTTGATCTCTCCAAAGCTTTTGACATGAATGGGTGTTGGATTTTGCCAAATGCCTTTTTGGTATCTAAAGAGATGATTTTGTAGGTTTGTTTCAGTTCATTTATATGGTGGATTATATTGATGCACTCCCATATATTAAATTACCCCTGCATGCCTGGTATATATCCTACTTAATCATGGTGGATGTGATTTTCGGATTTGATTTGCGAGAACTTTATTGAGTATATTTGCATCAATGTCCATAAGTGAAATTGGTCTGAAATTCTCTTTCTTTGTTGTGTCTTAGTGTGGTTTAGGTGTAATGTGACCATAACCTTATAGCATGAATTTGAGTGAGATAACCCAGATCCAGAAAGACATGCATGGTATATACTCACTTATAAGTGGTTATTAACCTTATTATACAGGATAGCCATACGCCAATCAACAGACCTAAAGAAGCTAAATAACATGGAGGAAGCTTAATTCTTATTCAGAAGGGCAAATAGAACAGATACTAGTAGCAGGCGAAGAGAGGGAACAGGACAAGGGTTTACCATAGAGGTCCTCTGAAGGTCTCCACCCAGCAGGGGAATCAAGCAGATGATGAGACTCAAATCCAAACGTTGGGGCAGAGTACAGGGAGCCTTATGGAAGAATTGGGGACAGAAGGACCTGAAAAAGACAGGAGCTTCACAAGGAGACCAACAGAGCTAACCAATGGGCCTATATTGGCCTGTAGAGATTGATGCACCAACCAAGAAGCATGCAAGGAGAGCTATCTTGCTCAGATGTAGTTTATAAGCAGTACAGTCTCCATGTGGGTCCCTTAATATGGAAAGTAGGGGCTGCCTCTCACATGGGCTCTGTTACCCACTCATTGATCATTTTACTGGTGGGGTGGCCTTGCCAGGCCACAGAGGAAGAGGATGAAGGCAGTGCAGATGAGACTTGATAGGCAGTGGTCAAATGGTCGAAGAAGAGGGCTACCTTTTTCTGAGGGATAGGGGAAGGGGTAGGGAGGGAGGAGGAGGGAGAGTGGGGTAATGAGACAATGAGGAATAGGGCTACAGTCAGGATTTAAAGTGAATAAATTAAAAATAAATAAATTTAATAAAAAATAGGGCTATAGAGATGGCTCAGAGGTTAAGAGCACTGGCTGTTCTTCCAAAGGTCCTGAGTTCAATTCCCAGCACCCACATGGTGGCTCACAGCCATCTATAATGAGATCTGTTATGCTCTTGTGTCCTGCATGTATAAATGCAGGCAGAATACTGTATACATAATAAATAAATCCCAAAAAAAGAAACAGTTCTATTCAAATAACCATCATCTTTGACATTTACTACTGCATATGTGCATGTGTGCATGTGTGTGTGTGTGTGTGTGTGTGTGTGTGTGTAAGAGAGAGAAAGAGACAGACAGACAGACAGACAGAGACAGAGAGACAGAGAATTAAAATAAACAAGTAAAAGGAGGCTTTTAAGTTTAATAACTAAGTAAATTATAACAAATATGTTTTAAACATAGGAATATTGGGATATGTTGTTTTTAATATACAGGCTCTTAAATCTGCTAGTACCTCACATTTATACAACAACTTGATTCATGTAATCTATACTATAGTTACTCAATAACCACAAGTCACTAACAGATATTGTCTGCATTGATGAGCTAAGGAGACACTATATGAATATTTTTTCAACAGAGAATTGTATTTTGTTGTGATTATGCTATTCCATAAATGTAGATGTACATATCTTTTTATTTCCACAACGTCATAATTTGTGGAACAACAATATATCAGCAATTTGCAGAGGCTTCAACAGCAGCCATTTGGTCAAACAATCACACCTATCTTGGAAATCTAGCTGAGGCTACTGCAACTTCTTTTATCTCACTATTAGCTACTATTTCCTCTCATACCATATAAAATGTAGCACACATAAAATATATTGGCCTATTCATCCAATATTTACTATCTGTCATCTATCTATCCATAGACTTGAGTTACAGAATGATCTTTAAATTAAAGTGGCTATTGCATATTTCAACAGGTTTGAGAACTGGATTAATAGATATGTATATAGTATGTATAGAGAAGATAACAAACCTAAACCAGGTATATGAAGAAGCTACTACTGTAAGTCATATCTTGGAGAATGAAGACTGAGAACAATGATATAGTTAGGTGTGAAGATGAAACAGCAGATCTGGTTCAAGAGAAGGAAAGCAGTTCTAAGTACAAAGGGGTAAGCAAATAAATGAGTAGAAAGCAGTGAAAAAGGACATACAAGTTGCTGTAGAATGGCTCAGTGGTTAAGGGCACTTGACGCTCATGAAGAGAATATATGTTCAGTTCCATGCATCCATATCAGATATTTCATAAACTCCTTTCACTCCTGTTCTGGAGAAGACAACATGCTTTTATGCCCTTCATGAGGATATACAGGTATAAAGGCAGTCACATGTACCCATACAAATAAAAATAGATAAGTAAATTGTATTTATAGCAGCAACATCAACAGTGGAGACTGAGATCAACTGAAACCGCAAGGATGATTGGTAGTTCTCTTTATATCAGCCATTGACATGCATACACACTAGGTGAGCTCTGTGATGCTAGTGCTAGGAAAGAGAGTTATGATCTCCAGCTTGAAATACCCAATAAGTTCCTGGGACTTATTTCTAGAATACAATTTTAATATGCCCATGTGGACCTACAGTGTACATTTATTTTAATAAATTTATATGATGGTTCCCTTTCTATTCCCAGGAAAATGTTATTTATCAGAGAAGACAGTTGGTTTTGCTTGCAGATTCACCTAGGTCTTCAATCATCTTCCAGCCTCATGACGGAGTTCTAGAGTCTTAGTGTATGGCAGAGACTGAAAAATCAGTGTTTTCCATGATAGGAATAACTCATAGCAGAGAATAGTCTAATCTCTACATTTTAAACAATAAAAATACATAAGGAGGACTATCAAGGACCTAGTTTTGGGTGCTAGCACCCACATAAGGGTCCAGAACTTTCTCTAATTCCAATACCAATAATTTGGCACCCTCTTCTATCCTCTGATGATGCATGAACAGACATGCAGAAAACACAGTCATACACATAAAATGAGTTTTAAAATACATACAAGAAATTTATATATATATGTATATATATGTACATATGTATACACACAAAAAAGTTTTTAAATATATACAAAAAGTTAATAACTAACTTCTTAGGAAGAGGCTGGATCTCAGTGGATGGAAGGGAGAGTTATTTTACTTCCTTTTTTAATTTTGAATGTTCATTGTGTGATTATACTATTAATTTCAATAAAAGACAAATAAACAGACTGCTTGTTTACCCAATGGAGAAGCAATAAAATAAAACAGAATAGCAAGTAAGAAAAATTTAAAATATTCATAGATTTATGAAAGGTGTAGAGAAATGTCTGAATGACAGAGCCATAATACATGGTCAATGAAACTCTCAGCCTTTTGCTGCAATAAGGAATATGCTTTCTCTCTCAGAGAAAACAGATTATGTAGACAAAATCCAAGAGACACTTGTTATGCTAATGTGTATAGTATAACCTATTGTTTTAGGTAATTTTGTTTCCATAAGCAGATTAATCCCCCAGAGAAACAGTATGGAGTGGTTGCTGGTTGCATAGCAACTTAGGTAATACATTCAAAAACACTATATATTCTGTAAATGTAACTCATCATCACTGTATACATGGACATTGGTGGAGTACAACACCTCTTTTTCTCTCCAACTAGTTATTTTCTGTATGTTCTTTTTTTATCCTTCTATGAAATATAATTTATTTTTGCTAGTTTGTTTTTATATATTAAAAAGGGTTTTAAATAGATTTCAAATAAACTTTACCAAGGAAGAACTATTACCATATGAAAATGAAATTAATAATTATTGCCTATTTTTCTATGTTGTGTTTTTCCAGAGTTCATAGGCCATTTACATTGTATACATTTAAACCTTGGAGCTTTGTCAAGGAATCTAAGAGTGAAATACATAATGAGAACTTGGATGATACACCCAAATGTCTCATGGTGAGATAACTACACATTTGTAATCAGCCAGTCTATATAGGTAGTCTGGTGTGTCTATTGTAAAACTAAATGACCTTGGAGTTTCCCACCACAGAAGGATATGGAAGAAACAGGATTAATAGTTTCTTTTTGTCATTTAGGGTAAATTTAATTAGATGGAGAAAAAACCATCCAAGTTTCCTCTTATTAATTATTTGGTAGACTTTAGTAAAGAGAATTTTAGTAGCTTAAGAATGGCCACTTCTGCCTATTAACTTTATATTTCTCAACTTAGTATAATATTATTACTTTGACAACTCTATCAGCATATTTTCACTGCAGTCCTTTCAGGGAATTGTTTCTTCACATTATCTTTCCATTACACACACACACACACACACACACACACACACACACACACACCCTTTTTTTTTCTAAAGATACCATTTCATTACTTGGAGAGCATTGCTGTCTAGTAAATTGTGAAAATGGATTTCATTCAATTAATGAGCTGGAAACAGTAAAGTATTACATAGTAAATGAGGTTTACATATGATAGTATTGTATTTGTCATATAAGAGATTGCTTCTTTTCACCTCTTAGGGAAGACTAAATTTTGGTTTTATAAAGTCTGCACAAAGATAATGTAAATAAAGTTGATAAATTGTGCTATATAAACACAAGTTTATAATAATACTAATGAACAAACATTATGAATTTGTTACAAAAGCAGACCAGCACTAAACACTAATTAGATTAAAAACCAACAAAAGCCAAGTGTGAAGGAATGAGTTCTGATCATGTAGTGGTCATGAGAAATTTCACTGTGACTCTAAAATTGTGGGATTGTTTATTAAAAAAACAGCCTAGACAGCCAAAGCTACATAGAGAAACTCTATATGATTGCTACACACATTAGTAATTCTAGTACAGGATATTAGCCTGTAAATTAAAAAGTTATGTTAGCACAAAAGAGTGTGCATAAGTATTCCTGGATCTAAATGTAACTACAAAGCCTGTACGCAGTACACTACATTGATCAGTAACTGTGAGTTTATGTTATATTTTACATTTTTCTGCACTGTGATATTGCTTGAAAATAAAAACCAATTTCTGATGTGTCATGATGAAATCTCAAAATCAGCTTTTTTAGTGAAAGAAGCTTGAATATAGAAACTTTGAGAAGACAAACCTCTAGGGCAGGTTGCCAGAAGTTATCAGAAAGAAAGATATACTACAAACCATGCTTTTAAAAGGTCAGTAACTATAAAAATTTGCTATGGATTTCTTTAATTTGAAATTTTCATACCCAGGTATTACAATGTAGTATTTATTGTAACATTGGGAAATATCTGTGGGGAATTTTCTTAGGCTGAAGCTATTGTTTTATATTTAAATTTCAAACTCTGTTCTAAAGGGAAGGCTTGATAAATGTTCTGGGTTGATATAACTTTCTGTATCTGAGTTGTCATAGTGATTATGTACATACAAACCTGATAGTATTTAAAGTTTTACTCCAAGAGGAAATACATGGACAGTGGGACTAGTATACTTTTTTTTTAATGAAGATAACTCCATTAACAAGGTGTTTTCATTATCCTTTTTATAAAAGGCATTATTAGGCCTAAGAGAAGAAATTCATTTCTTTACAGATACCAAAATTAAACCCAAACCATCTTGAACTATGACAACATATACTGGCTTACTCGTGTCCCTGTTGCAATAAATCCATATTTAGATAATCACTAGTGAGTGAAGCTGAGATTCTATTTCTCTCTTTTTGTTTTACAGGTGCAACCCAATGAATTAGGATTACACTCTTTTGGGAATTTTGTTTTTGTTTTCTCCTACTCTGTGTGTGTGTGTGTGTGTGTGTGTGTGTGTATGTGTGCGTGCATATGTGTGCTGATTACTTCCTTTTTGCAATTCTTTATTATTCTTTATTTATTCTTTATTATTGTATTTCTTTTTACGTATACATTTACACATAAATAAAATAAACTACCTACCTCAAGAAGAACCATGAAACAATCAAGAAATTTATAAATGTTACATTCATAGTGATTTGGCTATTTGTATTTGGTAAACTTGAAGAAGACATCTTTCCTATCTTGGTGAGTCTGAAATTCTGAATGTAAATCAGTATCTATCATATCTCATCTTTGTCAATTTAAAATATCTATCTGGACCTAAAAACATCTTAACCCCTAAACAACTATGCTTAATTGTAAATAGAAACTATCTGATCTTCAACCCCATCAGAGACTTGAGAAGGAATAAAATGAATTACCTGAGTAAACTGGAAATGTAGTTTAGCAGCTTCCAAAATGAGAAAATGACAGAGTCGGTTTGCTACCCCAACAGTCACCTAAAACTCTCTATAACATTGGAGCATCATCTTCAGCCTTCTGGCCCAATATATCTGACTTATTTATCTGTGAAGCATGGACTATTGAGGACTTGCTTATCCTGTTTTAGCAGAGTTTGGCCGTTGACTCTGTCTGCATCCAAACTTGCCCATTTTTAGACAGAATTCTGTCGTTGGTAGAAGTGATGACATTTTGTCCAGTGGTTTGTTTGCCACATTTGAAGCCATCTCCAGAAGGAAGTTCTTTGATGCTCATCATCTTCTTTGAGGTAGGCTGGGTGTTGCTAGGAGTTGTCTTGTCAAATAATCTTTAAACTGATAAAAACATCTTTAAATGTCATATTCTGTAGGTCTTTAAGTCTTTTGAAGACGTTATTGAACTATTTTACCTTGCATATCTATAAAATCATATATGTTAAACTTAGGATGTATATTCTTGTCATAAAATAGACTAGTAATTGACATGGCCATGATTTGATCTACTAACAATTAGCTAGTATTACTTAATTACACTGAACAGCCTACAATACCACTTTCAAGGTATTGGAATTAAATTTTATATTACAATTGAGTTGTATGGGTACAATAACTCATATTAAAGTATATATATATGTATATATAATGTGTGAGTAATAATCTTAAATTTGAATTCTATTCCAATGTATCAAAATTAAAATGATTTTGCATCAATACACGAACTTCTATACCAATGAATTAAAAATAACCCCATTTGTGAGTAACAATTAAGGCCTTAATTTGAAGAGAAGATTCAATAATCTACTTTTTTGTTCTATCATCTCTATATATTTCTATATTCCCCCATTCTTTCTTTGTTTAATCCATATATCTATATCTACAAAAGAAATATAAAGAAAAAGTGAGACATCCCTGAGTCTAACCTGGTTTCTCTCTGTATAAGACCAATAAAAACTTATAACTAACTCCCAATGATAATAAGCATCTATAGCTCAAGAGAGCAAACAAAAACTTATCAGATAGGGTGTCATTCTCAAGGTTTCATCTGGCTGATTTGGGGTGAGTCATACCTTTGTAGGAGCCCCAATGAAATTGGGGACAACAGTTAAACAAGCCAGGAATAGCATTTGTTGTCCGGTTTGTAAATGTTGAGAAATTCTAAGATTAATAGGTGTCCTTTGTTGGACAGTCTGAAATTTTGGACCAATTGGGAGGGGGAGCTTTCTTTGAAGCTGTCCTGTCCTGTTGAATAACAGCAACTTAAGTGCCTGGGGCTGGAACATGAAGGATTCAGGAAATCAGCATCCAGCATGCTAAGAGGAATGAATCCTTTCAGATCTGATCCAGTCAGTTCTTTTGTACTGAAAACATATTTTCTCACAAGCATTATACAGTCCTAAAACTATACTACACTACACTACACTACACTACACTATACTATACTATACTATACTATACTATACTATACTATACTATACTATAC
>OU015760.1:56199365-56230453 GCA_907169655.1 Acomys percivali
ACTATACTATACTATACTATACTATACTATACTATACTATACTATACCTAAAACTATAAATGTATGAAGTGTGCAGAATGCTTTTTGTACGAGCAGAAATAAGACATCTGCAATTTTTTTGCATGCCATATTAAGAATGGCAACTAATAATAAGTCACAAGGATTCTGTGACAAGTAAAAAGCTTTATCTGTCCACAGACATTCATGTCTCAGCCAGTCTCAGTGCTATTCCCATGTTGTGGTATTAGCAATATAAGTTGCCTGCTTGTTCTGCAGTTTGAATTCTTTATAGCCCAATTGTAGCCCCCCTTCCTCATCACCTCCCAATTGCCCCTCCCTCCCTCATCCCCTCTTATTCCCTCCCTTTGTCCTCAGAAAGGGGAGCGAGCCCTCCTCTCCTAACATCTGAACTCAGCCTACCAAGTCTCATCTGTACTATCTGTAACACCTTCCTCTGTGCCTTTGCAAGCAGATACGGGATTGAGGCAGAGAATGGGATACCTGCCCCAATATGGGAATTAGTTTAGGGGATTATTGTCTGCTCTGGCCCATGCTAACTAAGCTATTTTAAAATATAACACATGTCTGAGTCTTCATAAATTGCTAGCAGATTAGAAAATACCACAATAATAATAACACTAAGGCTAATAATAAGCACTATTAGATCATACTTCTAAATTAACCACAGTAGCAGCTTTATGTGTAATAGCCAGAATCTGGAAACAACTAGATGTCCCTCAAGCCAAGAATGGGTAAAGAAACTGTGCTGTATTCACACAGTAGAATGCTATTCAGCTATCAAAAACAAGAGAATCTGGAAATTTGTGGGCAAATGTATGGAACTAAAACATGATCCAGAGTGAGGTAAACCAGATCCAGAAAGACACAGAGGATATATATTCACTTATAAGTGGATATTAGCCCAACATATATGTACCCTTAGAGACTCAACCCAGCAGGGAATCTGGACAGATACTGGGATTTGCAGACATGAGAAGTGTTATGAGTTGTATAGAAAAGTTGGGGGATGGAAGGAGCAGGGGGTGTTGTCAGGAGCTCCACAAGGAGACTATGAAGTCTTGCAGATAAATAAATCATCTTCAACAAATGGTACTGGGCTAACTGGGTGCTGCCATGCTGAAGATTGGAAATAGATCCACATTTATCACCCTGCAAAAACTCAAGTCCACATTGAAATTGAACAAAGATCTCAACATAACACCAGATACACTAAATCTAATAGAAGAGAAAGTGGGAAATAGTCTTGAACTCATTTATATAGGAGACAACTACCTGAACAGAATTCAAACAGCTCAAGCACAAAGATCAACAATTAATAAGTAGGACTTTATGAAACTGAAATGCTTCTGCAAGGCAAATGACACTGTCAATAGAACAAAACAGTAGACTACAAAATAGGAAAACATCTTCACCAACCCTATATCCAACAGAGGGCCAATATCCAAAATATATAAAGAACTCAAGAAATTAAACACCAACAAACAAATTAATACCATTAAAATTGGGGTACAGAGCTAAACAGAGAATTCTCAACAGAGGAATCTGTAATGGCCAAGAAGCACTTAAAGAAATGGTCAACATACTTAGTCATCAGGGATATGCAATCAAAATCACTCTAAAATTCCATCTTACACCCATAAGAATGGCTAAGATCAAAAATTGAAGTGACAGTACATTCTTCAGAGGAGGTATAGAAAGGAGATTGTTCTTCCTTTGCTAGTAGGAGTGCACAAATGTACAACCACTCTGAAAATCAATCTGGCAGTATCTCAGAAAGTTGAGGAAAAGTTCTACCTCAAGACCCAGCTATACCACTCCTGGGCATATACCCAAATGATGCTCTACCATACCACAGAGACATTTTTCTCAACTATGTTCATAACAGCTCTATTTGTAATATCCAGAAAATGGAAAAAAGCCCAGATGTTCCTCTTCCAAATAATGCATAAAGAAATTTTGGTACATTTACACAAAGGAATATTGCTCAGTTATTAAAAACAAGGATATCCTGCAATTTTTAGGCAAAAGGATAAAACTAGAAAAGATCATCCTGAGTGAGGTAACCGAGACCCAGAAAGACACGCAAGATATATACTCACTTATAAATGGATACTAGCCATATAACACAGGATAAACATACTACAATACAAATACCCAAAAAAGCTAAGTAGCAATGAGGGACCAAGGGATCATGCTTGAATCCCACTCTGAAGGGAAAATAGAACAACATTGGAAGTGGATGAGGAGAGGTAACTGGGTGGGAGAGGGTGTGAGGAGGTGAGTGAGGGTAGAGATCAGGCCTGGGGAGAGCTGGGGTGGAAGGTTCAAGAGCTTGGGGAGTAAAGGGAAATCAATTTGGGAAGGCATCTCTGAGACAAACTGGAGATCTGTGACAAGGTAGGCTAATAGGAGAGTATAAGGGTTGACTCTGGCTGAGACTACTATCTCCGGGTGACATGGAGACTGCATAGGACACCCCCTAGTTAGGTAAGACTTCTAGTGGAAGGAGGGTGACACCAACCCACCTAGAAAGCCTTGTACCCAAAATGTGCCCTGCAAAAAGACATGCAAGAATTATGATAGAACAGAAATTGAGAGAAAGGCCAACTAATGACTGGCCCAATCTGAGACCCACCCCATAGGAGAAAGCCAGTCCCTGACACTATTAATGATACTATGATATGCTTGAAGACAGGAGCCTAGCATAACTGTCCTCTGAGAGGATCCACTGGGTGACTGCTGAGACCTACAGCCAAACATTAGGGAAAGTGTGGGGAGTCTTATGGAAGAGTAGAGGTTGGGGAGACTAGAAGGTCCTGGAGGGAATAAGAACACAAGATCAATAGAGTCAACTTACCCAGGTCCATAGCGGCTTACAGAAAGTGAAACATCAACTAAAGAGCATATATGGACTGGACCTAGGACCCTGAGACAAATGTAGCTGATGGGCTACTTGGTGTTCATGAGTGTCCCCTAGCAATTTGAGTAAAGGCTGTTTCTGACATGGACTCTGTTGCCTGCTTTTGGATCACTTTTTCCGATCTGGGCTGCCTTGTCTGGCCTCAGTGGAAGAGGATGCAGTTGATCCTGAGGCAACTTGATGTACTCGGGTGGGTTTGTATGGGGCAAGGGGGCTCACATTTTCTAAGGAGAAAGGGAGGAGGAAAGGGTGGGACTTTGGAAGTGGGTGGAGAAGAGGACAGAGACTGTGATTGAGATGTAAAATGAATAAATAAATACATTTAATTAAAAATAAATGATATACAACCCCCCTTAAATTTTTCTTATACAATAAAAAAAAAAATAGAAGCAGTGTATGCTGTGACTTGACTGATCTTAATTTTTGGCATCTGGCTTCCCTTTGTCTCATAAGCTTTGTTGAAATAAATAATGTAATATGAAAAAGAAGGAAAATAGTCTTGAATTGCTTTCTTTTGGTCCTTGTATTCCATAAGTTTAACTTGTTATTATAATTATCTTTGCTTTGAATTAAATATGTTATATAAAATAAAACAAATTTTATCTTTGACGCTATTGGAAACATGATGTCAAATGATTTATAGTACATTCCTATGTGGACATTTGTTTAGTTCTGTAACTCAAAGGTGACAAGTGAGCTTTTTTGTCCTGTTAACTATTGACTAGTTAGTGTTCTGTTTAAATGTTTATGTCTTTGAAATATTTGATATATATAAGAACCTGATTCAATATTTTATTTGCTACCTAAGAGAGTATCTATTATTCATTAATAAAGTAAGTTTAGTGTATTAGCTGGTAGACACTAGATAAAGACTGGATGGAATTTGTAGGGTAAATAAAGGAAGCAAAATGTGGATCAATTAGCTAGAACGGTTGAGTTCTGTGGAATGGGCCATGAGAATGACTGGACCCCAGACAGGCAGGATAAAGGCTTTCAGTTCTTGGTGGGTGGGTTGATGGGGGCTGGGGAAGGTATTGAGAGATAAGATGGAAATCATGGCAAACAAAAGATTTCTAGTCTCAATTTTGTTCTTGCTAAACCTGCTTCAGAAGTTTCTGAAAATAGACATTTGCATCAACAAAGCTTTTATTAGACAAAAAGGTCATATTTCATGTTAAACCCATTGAGAAAAACAAAGAATTTAGCAAGTGTCCTCACCTACAAAGGCCCTTTAAATGTAGTGATTTCCTGTTACCCTAATCTGATCATGCAACTTTAGCTAGAAATAGCAAGGAAAAAAGCTCATAAATCTACTTTTGTAACCCAAACAATCCAGGATCCACTTAAGGTAGTGCAGATCTTATAACCTTCAAATTCCCATTTCATTAGTAGACTAGGGAAAACAGTGCTAAAGTGCCCTTCGGTGACACTGGAGCTGCGAGGGGTTTCCTGACTTGATTGCAGACCTTTTTGTTAATTATTAGTAAAGAGTTTTCCTCACAAAGGCTGCTGTCCAGCTGTCCAGGCTGAGGGACTTAAGCAGTTTGGATGTAGGGGCTCTCCTGAATTGGAAGTGCTTACTTCAAACATCTCACTCAAGGCTTAGAATCTTTTGTTGCTAGATAGGAAGGATCTCTGAGCTCAATGTAGAAAGACTATCATGAACTCAAGGGCATGGAATTTTTAGAATTAAAGTTCACAGACTCCATCTAGCTCAAATCAGGGTGAGAAGCTTCTTTTAACCCTCCCTGTATGTTTCAATTTATTTTAGCATTATCTTTTTAGTTACAAAGACAGATTTTTGTCTATCACACACTTAGCCTTATTTTACTATACTGTTAAAAGGATAACACAATAGGATAAAACAAAAGGATAAAAAATTAAAATTATTATTATTCAGCACAATTGGAAAAATATAATGAACTTGATATAAGGTGTAGCTGTGAGAAATTCACTTTTATAATATATTTTCTTTTCTCGGTGTTTTTAGACCCATGACACACACAAATTGCTTCTATGTAAACAGTGATGTTTTGACACCTACCCACCTTTTTAATCCCAATGCCTTTAACAATCAACTGTTCTTAAACCATAATGAACATGTTTGAATGAGAAAATGTTCATTTAATTTTGACAAGTAACTTTTCACAAGGTGTTTTCTAGTTTCTTGATAGTATATGAAGGTTACTGGCATAATCATACTATGTGGCTTCTGTTGTTTTTATTTTCATTTATACTCTTAAGAATTTTTCTTACATTTATTATTAAACACTAAAATTGTTAAAACTGTATGGATATGTACTTCAACATATTCATAATTTTTAGATAAAAGTGACAATGGAGAAAGATACTCATCTATCATTCAAAAGCCTGTCTTAGTGCCATAAAATCTATTGTTAGTGAAAGAAAATATTCTATATTGAAAAAGTTGGACTTTCATTATAAATATAGCAGAATTATATATATATATATATTATTTTAAACCAATGTATTTATATGTTTGTTTGTTTGAGAAACAGTTCCATACTTAGCCAAAGATGGTCTGGAATTAAGCATGTGATGCAGGGTGCTTCAAACTTATGACAATACTCTTAATTCAGCTTTCCATGTGTTGGGATTATAGGCATGTTTCATGCTACCCTGACAGATCATATTGGTTTAGAGTATTAACATGCTAGTAAAATGGGAAGAACAGAAGAAAAATTATTGTACTTATGGTGGTTGCAACGAAAATAGGTCTAATATGCTCAAAGAGATTGGCACTACTAGATGTGTGGCCTTATTGGAGGAAGTGAATCACTGAGGGTGGTATTTGAGGTTTCAAATATTCACACCAGGCCCAGTGTCTGTCTCTCTCTCTTCCTTCTGCACCACCGTGTTGCCTTCATACTGTCATGTTTCCAGGTTTGTAGATATAGACTAGACCTCTGTACAGTAAGCCAGCTCCAATTAAATGCTTTCCTTTATCAGATTTGCTATGGTCATGGTGTCTCTTCACAGCAATAAAAAGTGCCTAATATTCTATTCAGGGATTAGTTATAACTTTGTTAGAATTTTTATTTTTTATTTTTATATGAGTGCTCTATTTGCATGTGTACCTGCATGCCAGAAGAGGGCTTCAGACTCCAGTAATAGATGATTGTGAGCCACCATGTGGTTGCTAGGAATTAAACTGAGGACCTCTGAAAGAGCAGACAGTACTCTTATCCATTTAGCCATCTCTCCCAGCCTTCAGTTATAACTTACTTAATGCATTTTTGACATATGCTTTTGTGAAATACATATTCATAGCATCTATTCATTTTCTAATTGTGTTGATTGTTTCCACATTACTGAGTTTTGAAAGTTCTTCTAGTACCTAGACAGTAATCCTGTTAATATGTAAGTGGTAAATATTTACTCCCAGTATTCCATCTTTTCATCTAATCCATTTATTCATAGAGAAAATGTTTGAGCTACACAGAGAAACACCTATCAATTTTTATAGCATTTATTTCTTAATATATTTTATTAATTTATTTATATTACATCTCAATTGCAACCTCCCATTCCTCTTTCCCCCCCATTTTCCCCTTACTCCCCTCCCCTATGACTGTGACTGAGGGGGGCCTCCTCCCCCTGTATATGATCATACGGTATCAAATTGCTTCTTGGTAGCCTGCTATCCTTCCTCTGTGTGACACAAGGCTCCGCAATCCAGGGGATGTGGAGAACCGCAGTTCATGTGAAAGTCAGTCCCCACTCTCAACTCAGCGGTGGAGAATATCCTCTCCATTGGCTAGATCTGGGTAGGGGTTTAAAGTTTACCGCCTGTATTGTCCTTGGCTGGAGCCATAGTTTGAGCAGGAACCCTGGGCCCAAATTGGCCTATCATAATGTTCTACTTGTAGGTTTCTAGGACCCACTGGATCTTTCTACTTTGCTATTCTCCCATGATTCTCTCATCTAGAGTCTCAATAGGATGTCCTCCCCTCTATCCCAGTTTCCTGATAAGTGAAGGCTTTCATGGGACATGCCCCTTGGGCTAGTATGCAGATATAAGTGAGTATATACCATTTGAGTCTTTCTGCTTCTGGGTTAACTCACTCATCATGATCATGTCTAGTTCAACCCATTTTCCCACAACTTTCGGGAATTCCTTGTTCTTAATAGCTAAGTAGTATTCCATAGTATAGATGTACCACATTTTCTTTATCCATTCTTCTACTGAGGGACACTTGGGCTGTTTCCAGTTTCTGGCTATTATGAATAAGGCTGCTATGAACATGGTTGAGCAAATGTTCTTGTTGTGTGCTGGAGCATCTTCTGAGTATATTCCAAGGAGTGGGATAGCTGGGTTTTGAGGAAGCTTTATTCCCAGTTTTCTGAGATAGCACCAGCTAGATTTCCAAAGTGGCTGTACTAGTTTGCATTCCCATCAGCAATGAAGGAGTGTTCTTCTCTCTCCACATCCTCACCAGCATGTGGTGTTGCTTGAGTTTTTGATCTTAGCCATTCTGATGGGTGTAAGATGGAATCTCAGAGTTGTTTTGATTTGCATTTCCCTGATGACTAAGGAGGTTGAGCATTTCTTTAAGTGTTTCTCAGCCATTTGATATTCTTCTGTTGAGAATTCTCTGTTTAGTTCCAAGCCCCATTTCTCAATTGGGTTATTTGGTTTGTTGGTGTTTAATTTCTTGAGTTCTTTATATATTTTGGATATTAGACCTTTGTCAGATGTACGGTTGGTGAAGATCTTTTCCCAGTCTGTAGGCAGTTGCTTTGTTCTGTTGACAGTGTCTCCTGCCTTACAGAAGCTTTTCAGCCTGATGAGGTCCCATTTGTTAATTGTTGACCTTAACTCCTGGGCTGTTGGTATTCTGTTCCATCTCCTGTGCCAAATGTTTTCCAGGCTCTTCCCCACTTTTTCTTCTAACCAGTTTAGTATCTCTGGTTTTATGTTGAGATCTTTGATGTACTTGGACTTGAGTTTTGTGCATGGTGACAAATATAGGTCCGATTGCATTTTTCTAATTGTAGACATCTGGTTAGACCAGCACCATTTGTTGAAGATGCTATCCTTTTTTCATTGAATGGATTTGGCTTCTTTTTCAAAAATCAAGTGACCATATTTCTGTGGATTCATATCTGGGTCTTCGATTCGATTCCACTGATCAACCAGTTTGTTGCTGTGCCAGTACCATGTGTTTTAATTACTGTTGCTTTATAGTACAGCTTGAGATCAGGTATGGAGATTCCTCCATAAGATCTTTTATTGTATAGGATTGTTTTTAGCTATTCTGGGTTTTTTGTTTCTCCATATGAAGTTGAGAATTGAACTTTCAATGTCCTTAAAAAATTGTGTAGTGTTTTGATAAGGATTGCATTGACTCTGTAAAGAGCTTTTGGTAAGATGGCTTTTTTTACTATGTTAATTCTCCTGGTCCACGTGCAAGGAAGAGCATTCTGTCCTCTCATGTCATCTTCAATCTCTTTCTTCAGAGTTTTGAATTTTTTTCAAACAAGTTCTTTACTTGCTTGATTAGAGTAATTTCTACATATTTTATAAAGCGTGAGGCTAACGTGAAATGTATAGTTTTCTAATTTCTTCCTCTTCATGATTGTCCTTTGTATGCAGGAAGGCTACTGACTTTTTTGAGTTAATTTTGTATCCAACCAATTTGCTGAAGGTGTTTATCAGCTGTAGGAGTTCTATGGTGGAATTTTGGGGGCCACTTATATACACTACCATATCATCTGAAAATAGAGATAATTTTACTTCCTCCTTTCCCATTTGGATCTCCTTGATTTCCTTTTGCTGTCTTATTGCTCTGGCTAGAACTTTAAGAACTATATTGATGAGATATGGAGAGAGTGGACAGCCTTGACTTATTCCCGGTTTTAGAGGAATTTCTTTGAGTATCTCACCATCGAATTTGATTTTGGCTATCGGCTTGCTGTACATAGACTTTATTATGTTGAGGTATGTGCTTTGTATCCCTGCTGTCTCCAAAATTTTAAACATGAATGGGTATTGGATTTTATTGAATGCTTTCTCTGCATCTAAGGAGATGTTATGTGGTATTTTATTTTCAGTTTGTTTATATGGTGGATTACATTGATGGATTTCCATATATTAAACCATCCCTGCATGCCTGGAATGAAGCCTACCTGGTCCTGGTGGATGATATCTTTGATGTATTCTTGTATTCATTTTGTAAACATTTTAATGAGTATTTTTGCATCAATGTTCATAAGAGAAATTGATCTGAAATTCTCTTTTTTATAGCATTTATAGTGCCGCCAGAATTAAATATAAAATCTTTTCTCTGAGTCTAAAAACTAAAGATTTCTCCTATTTTTATAAAGTGTTCTATTTTGATGTTTAAATGTGAAACATAGTTTGAGTTAAATTATGTAAAATAGTTTTTCAAAACTTTCTGTTATTTATGTCAATTTGTGTTTTCCTCTTATAGAAGTCTAATCTTTTTCAGTACTATTTTCTTTAAAATATTACTGTTTTGTATCTTAATCAAAACTCAAAGCAACAAGTGTGATGGTATACGCCTATATTCTAGCACATTGGAAGCTGAATTTCAGGTTAAATGGGCTACACATTAGGTCCACTTTGTCGTTGGCGCTGTGTCTACCCTTTCACTAATATCACAGCCTTCATTACTTTACTGATGGTGTTGATATTATGTAGATTGTTTCATCCTACTGACTTATACGAAAACATATTCTATATTAATTTACATAATTAGTTATCCTGTTTACCATGTGTGCATGTGTGTTTGTGTGTGTGTGTGTGTGTGTGTGTGTGTGTGTGTGTGTATGTTCACAGAGGCCAAAGGTGTCATCATCTGCAGTTATAGGCAGTTGTTAACCACCTGAAATAATTGTTGGGCAAGACTCCCTCTTAATCATTTGTATTTCACCCCTGCCCTCTTTTAAATTTCATTTTTATTGTTAATTGTATTGTTTCAGCAAATGTTGACTCAGCATTTTGTCTCTGTATATTTTCATTGCTTTTTCTTGCTTGTTTTCTCAAGCAAGTTTGGACTTCCATTGTTTCATTTGAGATTGGACTTATTTTATTCATTTAGAAAATAAATTCTACCTGCTCATTATGGTTGATTCTTTTCTTTTGCAGTGTTATATTAGACTGTATAACATTTTCAAGAAAAGTTTTGTGTCTAAGATTATGATATATACTGGTGTGTACTTATCTTTTCCCTTTTACTCCTTTTCACCTGGTTTTGTTATTAGGCATTATGCACCTAATAAAATGACGTTTAAAGTGTTCTGCTCTTTCTATTTGATGAACAAGATTGTCTAAAACTGAATATATTTCATTTCTTAGTCAGATGTTGTCTTAGAAATGAATGAATGAATTAATAACTAGATTAAGAATTGTGCATGTCTTCTAAATTCTCTTTTGTTTTGCTACCCACTTTTTCCACTTAAATGATGTAAGTTTATTCATCTTACAACTGGAACAAACTTTAGTACACATACTACATTTTATTTATCATTCATTTTTATCTTAGACAACCTTTATTTTTGTTCATTAGTTAAAAATTGAATTATGGCCAATAATATAAAAATATTTGTAGATTTTTGGATATGCAAATTCTAATGCAGTATTTATAACAACAGGTAAATAGTAAAAGAAAATGTTATGTGGCATATATTGGATGGATTGACAAATAAAAGATATTTATACTATTAAATCTTGTGGATTAAGATCATAAAGAACTGCTTAAGGTAACTATTATAGGAGATTCATGATAACGACAACAATCATTTGTTTCTATAGTTTCTAAATTAGAGGAACAAAAATTAGCTGTTCTTTTCAAACATAAAACTTAGATGAGGGGGAAAAGTGAATGTGCAACCAAAAAATGAATAATTTTTTAAAAATATATTTTATTAGTTTATTCTTGTTACATCTCAACTATTATCCCATCCCTTGTATCCTCCCATTCCTCCCTCCCTCCCATTTTCCCTTACTCCCCTCCCCCATGACTGTGACTAAGGAGGATCTCCTCCACTTTATATGCTCATAGGGTATCAAGTCTATTTTTGGTAACCTGCTATCCTTCCTCTGAGTGCCACTAGGTCTCCCCCTCCAGGGGACGTGGTCAAATATGCGGCACCAGAGTACATGTGAAATTCATACCCCACTCTCCACTCAACTGTGAAGAGTGTCCTGTCCATTGGCTAGATCTGGGTAGGGGTTCAAAAAAAAACTTCCCCAATCTAAAGAAATAAATGACTAATTTGATGATGAAAAATTCTACAAGAAAAAAATAATGAGATTATTACATGTCTGTATTAGATACTTATTTGGCAATTTGACATAAACCATATTTATCTGGATAGAAGAAACTCAGGTGAGAAAACGCATATGTCAGATTGTCTGTATGTAAGTCTCTAGGGCACTTCATTGATTAATTATTAATGTGAGAGAACTCAGTCCATGGTTACTGGTGCCATCTTTGGGCAGGTAGTGATCCATGTATTTTTAAAACTTGATTTTATAAATATTTCTCAGTGGAAACATTAAACTCCAAAGGGCCTTGAGCAATGCATTCTAAGTCCTCAAATATTATTACAAACATAGACTAATATATCTAGCAAAACTGTCCACCATACTTGGAGAAAGAAAAACTTTATGAACATCATATATAAAACCACAATTACTAAAACACAAAATGTCATTGAGAATACAAACAATACCAAATTTCAATAGAACAATGGCCACAATTAATATACGCACTTTCATAATATCTTTAAATACAAATGGTCTCAATTCTCCCCTAAAATAAATACTAGCTGAATGAATTCATCAAGAAACAAAATTTGTCTATGTGTTGTCTACAAGACACACATCTTAGCACTAAAGATAGGTGCAACCCTAGAGCA
This sequence comes from Acomys percivali, assembly GCA_907169655.1. NCBI lineage: Eukaryota > Metazoa > Chordata > Mammalia > Rodentia > Muridae > Acomys > Acomys percivali. The sequence continues at coordinate 56,211,214 of OU015760.1, forward strand.
AGAAAAAAATTCTCTAATCAAGTGAGAAAAGGAAGCAAGTAGACATCATCAACCTAATATCTGACAAAACTGACTTCAATTAGACCCTCCTGAAAGCACCCACATAGACATGATCTGTCAAGATGGGCCTTCCAGGGTAATTTTAAACCTAGTCCATTTCATAATAATATCAATCATCACACTAAGAAATCTACAAATGCAGAAATAGAAATAGAAACACAGTAGACATTCCAAACCAGAAGATGATATAGGTTGTAAAACATCCAGATGGCCCATAGTAGCTCATGTATTTAATGTAATCTATCATAATCAGTATCTGAGACAGAGAGATGAGTCAATGGGTATAGTGCCAGCTGCCAAGTCTGACAACTTGAGTTCAATTCCAGTGACCTACATAGTAGAAAGAGAAAGCCCATTTTGGTCAATTGTTCTCCATCTCCCTAGATGCTACATTTTATAATTTCATTAACAATCAAACATCTTTCCAGGGTTACCCAATGCCTCAAATACTGTAAAAATTTTACCTTCTCATTTTCTTTCTTTTTGATATTAAAAATTCTGAATATTTGAGATGACATATTACAAAATTTTAGAATTGCCTTTAACTATTGATGAGCAATTTTTAGCACCTTTGCTTATATCAGGTGTCTGTGTTTTGAAAAAATGTCCATTTTATTGTTAGTTACTTTTTAGTATTTGATTGTAAGAGTTTATTCCTTATTTTAGAGTTTAATTTATATTAGATATATATCTTGCAAATGGTTAATAATATATATGTGTGTGTGTGTATTACTTCTTTTCCTTTTCATTCTTAATTATTTCCATAGCTATAGAAAATCTTTTTTATTATATTATTTATTATTATTTGTTTAGGTTTACTCACTAATTTTATCTTCGATCACATATTTTCTTTCTTTTCCGTCTTCTTTGTTTCTTTGTCTCTCTTTCTTCTTCTTTCTTTATTTCTTCTCTCTCTCTGTCTCTCTCTGTCTCTCTCTGTCTCTCTGTCTCTCTCTCTGTCTCTCTCTCTCTATGTATGTGATGAATATAATATCATTAATAGGAACAATGTTACAAATTATTTCCCTTATGGCAGTTAGGAATTTCAGAATTTCTTATATCATGGTTAAAATCTTTATTCAAGAAGATAAAATCTTTATTCAGTTTTTTGCATTTTACTATGGTAGGAGATGAAGATCAAATTATCTGGTTTCATTGCAAGCAGAGATTGAACAAACAGTGTCTTGGACTCCCTTATATATTCTTTACGTTCCTGTCCTCATGGTCTTGCTTTGCCCCAAGGACATTCTTCCTATACCTTATCTCATGCCTGTAAGTTTCTGCAGTCCTATGCCCTGCATCTGGGTCAGAGTTTGTTCCAGAGAAGAACCGCAGTTCATGTGGACCTCAACAAAACAGTTCAAATAATCCCTGCACAATCACTTTACATTATTTATGTAGACAATAGTTATTAGATAACTAAAATTTGTTGAAAGCTGAGATTATTTATTTTTCAATCTTTGGGCTACAGTAAAAAATCATTTTAAATGAAAATTTAAAGAGTAAAGATATAACAGAACCCAAGGAAAACCCATAGTGAGCCTAGCAGCATAGTTGACTAGTTTATTAGACTATAAATATGTAAATACATATTAATATAGCATATAAATATTTATATATACCATCATCTTTATATATATTTATAAATATATATTTAAATATTATTATTTTAGCGATATTTATTTTATTGTGTAAAATAAGCAAACACTTTAGTGGAAAGCCAAAAACATAAATCTGAAAATTCTTTGATGGTATTTGTAAGAGTAGGTACAAGGTAAAAAAACAAATAGAGAAGTGAAACTGGGATAAGTATTATGAACATTTACTAAGACAAGAAAACATTGAATGGTATCAGTATTTGTAGATCAAAGTGTAATTGATCTCATAAACTCATGCTGAATTGATCAAATATTCCCAATATATTGAAAAATCCTTTTAGGTGAGTAATAGGTGAACAGAGTTGGACACACAGAAAAAAATAATAGTTTCATATTTTTAAAATTAGTTGAATCAATTATGAGTGTGCTGAATCCTATGATGTGTCTGGTTTTGCAGTGCTATGAAATAAAGAGGCAAATATTTGTATGAAGTCCTAAAAGAATTTTTGTAAGCATGAGTGATAGGTATTCATTCTACCATAAGGACCAGTATGAGGAAATGAATAGTATAAAATCTGCTCTATCTAATAATTTCAACTCAATAATAGATTTTTTAAAAAGATTCCTTGTCATTTGAGGGAAAACACATGTTAAAGAGCTTTAATATGGTGGAAAAGAAATACCACACATTATTTGAATAAAATAGTGTCATTATCACTATTATATATGAGGGAAGTTGAAAAGAAAAATAAGTTAAATGAAAGAATGAACAAACATGAATCCAAGAGTAAGGCTGAGATCTTATCATTCTATGAGTGGTGGCCAAGAGAGTAATTCAAATCCAGTCTGGATGACACAGTAAAATGTTGTTTCAAAATAAATTAATAATCAACAAAAGCCTCTGAAAGACAGAAGGATAAAGACTAATTTGCTCATTTCCCTTGCAACCAAAAAAAAGAAAAAAAAGTTAGAAACATATAGAAAAAGGTAATTATCAATATGGTACATATTATTTTGATAAAATTTTCTTATTAAACATCAACAGATAATTGCTATGCCATAATTATATTTTAAGTAATTTTATATATGCATGCACAAAGTTAAAGAATATTACCATGATAAATTGTACAAATTTATTTTCTCAATATTAACATTCAATAATATAATATTGATATTGAAATTTATTAAAAGAACTAGTATGGCTTATTTTTTATATAAACGTGTAAAAATCTGCCAAAATATACATGCATTTAATTTATAGACACTCATAAATTTCAGTTTATCAGCAATAACTAATTTAGTGGGTTAAAATGTATAATGTAATAAAAATAACTATAAAGATGGAAATACAGAAAAACTCATAACTCAACCTTTGCTTCCAATATTTCCTGATTTTGACATTGTCATAACATCAGCATCATCTATAATTAGTATGATTACTCATTATCTATTTTTAATAATGGGATATGCATATATTACTATTCATGACTTAATAATTAGAAGCCACTGCCTTGTGCATACCTAAACTTCATAAAGAATTATTTTTGTTATGCTTTTCAGTTAAATCTTTAATATAGCATATTAAATCATATTACCTTAGTTTGAAAGCCATAGACAATTATGAAATGGACAATGCTAAAAAAAATTAGAACTACTATATGTCTCAGTGGTATTACTCCTGTACATATACTCAAAAGACTCTTCATCCTATATACAGATGCTTGCATGCCCATATTTATCTCTATTTTTAATGAATTTTCAGCATATCCCTGTTTCAACATGCAAAAATTTATAGCATTTATCTATAGCAACAACAAACTTGTTAGGAAAAAATTTTGAAAGACAGTACATTCATAATTGCTTTGAAAAAATACATGCCAAGAAATAAACCTAACAAATGAGGTGAGAGACTTCTACAAGGAAAACTTTTTTTAAATTTTATTAATTTATTCTGCTTATGACTCAATTGTTATCCCATCATTTGTATTCTCCTGTTCTTCCTTCCCTCCAGCTTTCACTTTATTCCCCTTCCCTAGGTCTAAGACCAAGGGGGACCTCCTCCCTCACTATATGGTCATAGGCAATCAAATCTCATCTTGGTAGCCTGCTTATTCTTTCTTTGAGTGCCATCAGGTCTCCCCAACAAGGGGACATGGTCAAATATGGGGCACCAGAGTTCATGTCAGAGTCAGTCCCTCTCTCCACATAACTGTGGAGAATGTCTTGTCCATTGGCTAAATCAGAGTAGGGATTCAATGTTTACTACTTGTATTGTCCTTGGTTAGCACAATAGTTTGAGCAGATCACCATGGTCTAAGGCTGGACCTCAACAACAACAGAAATAACAAATATCCTACACACACATGGAAACTAAACATCTCTTTACTTAATGACACCTGGATCAGGGAAGAAATAAATAAATAAATTAAAGGACTTCCTGAAATTCAATAAAAATGGAGCAACAACATACCCAAATTTGTGGGACACATGGAAAGCAGTGCTAAGAGGAAAATTCTTAGCACTGAGTCTTTATAAAGAAATTGGAAACATCCCACATAATCAACTTAATGACACATCTGGCAGCCCTAGAAAAAAGAAGCAGAAACACCCAAGAGGAGTAGGTGTTTGGAAATAATCAAACTCAAGGCTGAAATAAATAAATTAGAGACAAAAAGAACAATTCAAAGAATCCACAAAACCAAAAGCTGGTTGTTTGAGAAAATCAACAAAATAGACAAACCATTAGCCAAACTAACTAAAAGATAGAGCGACACTATCCAAATCAACAAAATCAGAAATGAAAAGGGAGACATAACAACACACACTGAAGAAATACAAAGAATCATAAGATCTTACATTAAAGGAAAACTTTAAGTCACTGAAATTTTTTGAAAATTACAGATGTTATAAAGACCTTAGAGGCTACTAAATTGTTACAACTAATATGGTGAAAATGGCTTTACTACCAATGACAATTTACATATTTAATGTAAATCTCAGAAATTTCTCAATGATACTCTTCAGAGACTTAAAATTTTGCTAACATATGAAAACACAAAAGGTAATGGGTAGTCAAAGCAGCTCAATACAGAAAGAATATTGCCAGTGATGAATTTCCTGATATGAAACTATATTGCAGAGCCACGGTGACAAAGACTACACAGTACTGGGAAAAATTGGCATATAGACTAAGAAAATATAATAGAGGAATGCAGACATAAAATTATACATCCATTGATATCTATGTTTGACATAAAGCATGCAGTGTAAAAAGATCACTTACTCAACAAATGATGCTATCAAAACTGATACCTATAAACAGAAGAATTAACTTTAGGTCCACATTCTTCATTTTTTACTTGATCAGTTAAAAGTGAACATAATATACAAACTGCCAATCCATGATTGAGACAATGATTTAAGCAGATGGTACTCAAAAAAAGAAATGTAAATGGCAAATATTTTCAAGAATTCTCAACATTACTAGTCATTAAAGAAATATGAATTCAAATTTCATTGATATTCCATTCTACCTCAGTCAGAACAACTAACTAACCTGTAGAAAACATTTGGCAAAAAATACTTGTGGGGATATGAGAACCCTATACTGTCTATGGAAGTGTAAAGTCATGCAGCCACCATGGATATTAGTATGGAAGCTTCTTAAAAAAAAAAAAAAAAAAAAAAAACAAGATTAGAACTACAATATGACACAGCGGTACTACTCCTGTGCATACACTCAAAGGACTGTTTGCCCTATATAAAAATGTTTGCATGTCCATATTTATCTCTATTCATTTCATAATAACAAGGAGATAGAAGTGTCTTTCAAATAGGAGTGGATAAGTATGATGTGGTTTGTATAAACAATAGAGTTTTATTAAGATATAAAGGGGATTCCAAGATGGCGCTGACCAATAAACCACGTATCTGATCTACTCCAAGGAGACCAGGGACATAAATGGAGCAACAGATTGCTGGACGTTGAGAACTGTAGGTAAATGGGGCCCCAAAGGCCACAGACCAAACAGGGGGCCTACCCCCTTGGGACAAGCAACATCCCGGAGGTGCTAAACGCACTCCCCAAACTCTGGAATGGAATTCACATGCGAACTGCAGCCTGCATATAAAGCACAGACTCGCTGTTTGGGGAGGGGATTTTCTGGACTCTCCACCCAGAGGAGTCTCAGTGAAGAGGGTGAACCTGCCCTAGGATTCCTCCATCCATACCACCCCAAACTGCAGAGGTCGCCCACCTAGGCCGAGTGGAAACACAGGTGGGGGGACCCAACAGAGACAGCTAAAGTGGGACTGCAGCTCGCTGGTCATCCGGGGCCCAACCTAACACTGATCAGAGCAGACTGAGCCTGCAAACAGCAGCAGAGAGAAATCAGCTTGGACTGTGCCCACAGACCTATCAGGAGACGTGGGTCTTGCCTAGAGTGATAGCTGAGCATCAGAGCCCGGCGGGAAGATCTGGTTCTATGGTGCGACCACCAGAGCTCTGCAACCCTAGTGTTCTTACCCAACCGAGCCGCAAGGCACTGGCCCTGCACTCCCTGAATGAGAGAGCCTAGCTGGGGCTCCTGGCCCAGGGAAATCAGGGAAAGAACTAAAAGACTTCCTGAAATTCAATGGAAATGATGGAACAAGATACCCAAATTTGTGGGACACATTGAAAGCAGTGCTAATAGGAAAATTCGTAGCACTAAGTGCCTTTAAAAAGAAAATGGAATCATCCCACATAAACAACTTAACAACACATCTGGAAGCTCTAGAAAAAAAAAGAAGCAGAAACACCCAAGAGGAGTAGATGCCTGGAAATAATCAAACTCAGGGCTGAAATCAATAAATTAGAAACAAAGAGAACAATCCAAAGAATCAACAAAACCAAGAGATGGTTCTTTGAGAAAATTAACAAGATAGAAAAACCGTTAGCCAATCTAACTAAAAGACAGAGAAACACCATCCAAATTAACAAAATCAGAAATGAAAAGGGAGACATAACAACAGACACCGAAGAAATACAAAGAATCATAAGAACCTACTTCAAAGGCATTTATGCCACAAAATTTGAAAATTTAAGGGAAATAGACAAATTTCTCAACCGATTCCATTTACCAAAATTGAACTAAGACCAGATAAACAAATTAAATAGCCCTATTTCGCCTATAGAAATAGAAGCAACCATTTATAGTCTCCCAACCAAAAAAATAAAAAGAAAAAAAAAAGGCCCAGGGCCAGATGGTTTCAGCACAGAATTCTACCAGTCCTTCAAAGAGGAGCTAATACCGATACTATTCAAGCTATTCTGAAAGATAGAAATGGACGGAATATTACCAAATTCCTTCTATGAGGCCACAGTCACATTGATACCTAAACCTCACAAAGACCCAACAAAAAAAGAGAATTTCAGACCAATTTCTCTTATGAACATTGATGCAAAAATACTCAACAAAATACATGCAAAGCGAATACAACAGCATATCAAAGACATCATTCACCATGACCAGGTAGGATTCATTCCAGGCATGCAGGGATGGTTTAACATACAGAAATCCATCAATGTAATCCATCATATAAACAAACTGAAAGAGAAAAACCACATGAACATCTCTTTAAATGCAGAAAAAGCATTTGACAAAATCCAACACCCATTTATGTTTAAAGTTCTGGAGAGATCAGGAATACAAGGCACTTATCTAAACATAATAAAGGCTATATACAACAAACCAACAGCCAACATTAAATTAAATGGAGAGATATTCAAGGAAATCCCTCTAAAATCGGGAACCAGACAAGGCTGCCCCCTTCCCCCATATTTCTTCAACATAGTTCTTGAAGTTCTAGCCAGAGCAATAAGACATCAAAAGGAGATCAAGGGGATCCAAATGGGAAAGGAAGAAGTCAAATTATCCCTATTTGCAGATGATATGATAGTATATATAAGTGACGACCAAAATTCCACCAAAGGATTCCTACAGCTGATAAACACCTTCAGCAAATTGGCAGGATACAAAATAAACTCAAAAAAGTCAGTAGCTTTCCTGTATATAAATGACAAACAGCAGAGGAAGAAATTAGCAAAACTACTCCCTTCACGATAGCCACAAACAATATAAAATATCTAGGAGTAACTCTAACCAAGCAAGTGAAGGACTTATTCGAAAAAACCTTCAAACCTCTGAAGAAAGAGATTGAAGATGACATCAGAAGTTGGAGGGATTTACCTTGTTCATGGATCTGGAGAATCAACATAGTAAAAATGGCCATCCTACCAAAAGCAATCTACAGATTCAATGCAATCTCTATCAAAATACCTACAAAGTATTTTGAAGATATTGAAAGATCAATTCTCAAATTCATATGGAGAAATAAAAAACCCAGAATAGCAAAAACAATCCTATAAAATAAAAGATCCTCCGGAGTAATCTCCATACCTGATCTCAAGCTGTACTACAGAGCAACAGTAATTAAAACAGCATGGTACTGACAAAGCAATAGGCTGGTGGATCAATGGAATCGAATTGAAGCTCCAGAGATGAATCCACACACATTTGCTCACTTGATTTTTGACAAAGAAGCCAAATCCATTCAATGGAAAATGACAGCATCTTCAACAAATGGTGCTGGTCTAACTGGATGTCTACATGTAGAAAAATGCAATTAGACCATTATTTGTCACCATGCACAAAAATCAAGTCCAAGTGGATTAAAGACCTCAACTTAAAACCAAAGACATTAATTCAGTTAGAGGAAAAAGTGGGGAAGAGCCTGGGACACATAGGCACAGGAAACAACTTCCTGAACAGTACATCAACAGCCCAGGCCTTAATGTCAACAATTAATAAATGGGACCTCATGAGGCTGAGAAGCTTCTGTAAGGCAGGAGACACTGTCAAGAGAACAAAGTGACAGCCTACAGACTGGGAAAAGATCTTCACTAACCCTTCATCTGACAAAGGTTTAATATTCAAAATATATAAAGAACTCTAGAAATTAAACACCACAAAACCAAACAACCCAATTGTGAAATGGGGCTTGGAACATACTGGAGAATTCTCAACAGAGGAATATCAAATGGCTGAGAAACACTTAAAGAAATGCTCGTCCTCATTAGTCATCAGAGAAACGCAAATCAAAACGACACTGAGATTCCATCTTACACTCATCAGAATGGCTAAGATCAAAAACTCAAATGACACCACATGTTGGTGAGGATGTGGAGAGAGAGGAACACTCCTTCATTGCTGGTGGGAATGCAAACTAGTACAACCACTTTGGAAAACTATCTGGCGCTTTCTCAGAAAAATGGGAATAGAGCTTCCTCAAGACCCAGCTATCCCACTCCTTGGAATATACCCAGAAAATGCCCTACCACACAACAGGGACATATGCTCAACCATGTTCATAGCTGCTTTATACATAATAGCCAGAACATGGGAACATCCTAAGTGTCCCTCAGTAAAAGAATGGACGAAGAAACTGTGGTACATTTACACTATGGAATACTACTCAGCTATTAAAAACAAGGAATTCCTGAAATTTGTGGACAAATGGATTTATCTAGAAATGATCATAATGAGTGAGTTCACCCAGAAGCAAAAAGAGACAAACGGTATATACTCACTTATATCAAAACAATAGTCCACGGGATACATACCCTGAAAAATTTCACTTACCAGGAAAGTGGGTCAGAGGAGAGGACATCCTACTGAGACTTTAGGCAAGAGTAGCATGGAAGAATGGGGAAATAGTAGGACCCACTGTGTCCTGGAAACCTACAAGAACAACTTTATGACAGACAGATCTGGGTCCTGGGGTCCTCCTCAAACTAAGGCACCAGCCAAGGAGAATATAGGCAGTAAACTTTGAACCCCTACCAAGACCTAGCCGACGAACATGATATTTTCCACTGTTGAGTGGAGAGTGAGAGCTGACTCTCACATGAACTCTGGTGCCCCTTTTCTGACCATGCCCCCCTGGATGGGGAGGCCTGAGGGCACTCAGAGGAGGGATAGCAAGTTACCAAGAAGAGACTCGATATCTAAGAGCATATATAGGGGGAGGAGGTCTCCCTCAATCACAGACATAGGGGAGAGGAGAAGGGGGGAAGTTGGAGGGAGGGAAGAATGAGAGGAAACAGGGAAGGGCTAACAATCGAGATGTAATACGAATAAATTAATTTAAAAAAAGATATAAAGGAAAAGCAATGAACTCTCTAGAGTAACTTATGGGTCTTAGAAACATTAACGTGAGAGACAAAAAGAAATGTACTGTATGTTCTCTTTCATATTTGTACCCTACCTGCTAATTATGAGCAATCTGAATCTGCATGGAAGTATATGTGTGAAAAGAACAGGAAAGTAAATATGGACTCATGTGATGGATAATAACTACTGAATCTTGGTGTGTGAGGATGTGGAAGGCAGTAGAACACCAGATGTTAGAGTTATAGTCTTGAGGGCAAAGAGATGGTGTAAAGAAAAGAATGGATCAGTTGGATTAGTAGGGAAGAGATCAGTCAAAATGAAATAGATCTGCAAGTTCCATTAGGAAACCTGCTACTCTGTAAGGTTACTGATTTCATTTCTCTTAAGGAAATTGTCGTTTTATATGTTGTTTAGTACAAGATGAGCAATCATTGTTTCTTTTGAGGCATAAGGAACAGCTATTAGGTATTCTTCACAAAATTATCCTTCATTTATTGGCTCTTTTTAGTGATATATAACAGCTAAAATCTTGATAAAATATTTTGGCTAAAAGTATTTAATGAAAACAAAGAATTAATCATCTTTCACCCAAAAGCAGGGGTTTAGAAATTATAACATATATTAAAAATATGACAAAATAAGTAGAGAAACTATATCAGTCCAAGATAAAGGACTTCTACTTCTTGGGGACTGAATGTATGATGTTCTTCCATCAGGTAGGAATAGCTAGATAGTTACATTCTATCAGTTGTTAGTCGACTAATTCTTCCATTGTTTTTTTTCTATGATGACAGAATTGACTTATCATATGTTTGTTTTAAATGTACTGCTACTTGATAACTTAATCTTAAGCCTTTAGTTCTTCACGTGTAGTCTTCTGAATGTCACTCTTCTACACTTAAAGTTAACATCTATTCTTTCATTTTTATTTATGAAATGCATATTCCTTTTCATAATTTTTGCTTCACATTTCTTTCCAGAGAATGGAAAAGCAGAATACCTAGTTTTCTGTGGTAAAGTAACATAAGGAAAGTCATAATGATCATATAAAATTTATATTTCCACTGATTTAACTAAAAAATTAATCGTAGTCTCACATTAGAATATAATTACATATTATATCTTTTCCCTCTCATCACTCCAAACACTCTCATATATCTCTCCTTCATCTTTCAAATTCATAGTCTTTAGTAATTACTACAAAATGCACATATATGATATCAAAGGAAAAATGCCTAAGAAACATATCAAAAGTGTTTATCATCATTATCAATTAAGGAAAAGCAAATAAAAGCAATTTTTAGATTTTTACCTTACCCCAGTCAGAATGGCAAAGATGAATAAAATAATATATTTTAAAGTATTTAAGAATATAGATATTTAAATATATAGACATTAATCTATATTGTACCACAGTGTTAAGACCTAAATAAATATGTTCATTATATTTTTGAATGGAATCCTTTACTTTATTAAGCCATTTTTTATTTCATAATACATTCATGCAATGACTTTTAGGTACCAGATGTTGTTGTCATGGATAAAAGTGTGAATGATATATATTGCTTGGCCCTTAAAGAGGCCATAATCCAGCAAAAGTTCCAGCCAAAGTAAATCAAAATATTATCAAGATGTATAAGAACGATTTTTCTAAAACAAAAGAAAATCAAAGCCACTTGGTTTTTAGGGTATTTTAGGGTTTTTAAATATGAAATGCAATGTAGTAAGGTGATATTACCTCGGAATCATTCTTTAAGTTCTTAGTATCATGTGAATTCATGAAGACTACATACTCTCTCTGAGCCTTAGTTCCATTTTCTATATAATAGAGGTGATACTAATACTTAATGGAAGTATTAGATAAACTAAATTTCAAGTAGCTATCAAGGAATTTGAGTGGAACTGACATATCTTACTAATATGTAAGGCTAGAGACGAAGAACATTTTTAAAAAACTGTATACATATCTCAGTATATTCACAGAAATAGGTATGCTATGTGAATCATGTATCACTTAATTTTAATGGAAAAAGAGTTGAGAACACCTAAAGTATTGGATACATAGGCTTTAAGGGTCTGTAGGAGAATCTTTTCCTTTTACACAATAAACCGCTAGCAAACATAAATTGTACAAAAGAACATATTTACACCTTATTTTTTCATTTAGGAGAATTTATTTTATTTTTTGTTCGTTTTTTTTTTCAGTTTTTTTACTAATTTATACTTGTTACATCTCTATGGTTATCCCATCCCTTGTATCCTCCCATTCTTCCCTCCCTCCCATTTTCCCCTTATACCCCTCCCCTATGACTGTTCCTGAGGGGGATCTCCTCCCCCTGTATATGCTCATAGGGTATCAAGTCTCTTCTCAGTGACCTGCTGTCCTTCCTCTGAGTGCCACCAGGTCTCCCCCTCCAGAGGACATAGTCAAATGTGAGGCACCAGAGTACGTGAGAAAGTCATATCCCACTCTCCACTCAAGTGTGGAGACTGTTCTGACCATTGGCTAGATCTGGGAAGGGGTTTAAATTTTACCGCCTGTATTGTCCTTGGCTGTTGCCTTAGTTTGAGCGGGACCCCTTGGCCCAAATCTGCCTATCATAATGTTCTACTTGTAGGTTTCTAGGGCCCACTGGATCCTTCTACTTCACTATTCTCCCATGCTTCTCTCATCTTGAGTCCCACCATCTTTACATCTGACAAAGGTCTAATATCCAAAATATATAAAGAACTCAAGAAATTAAACACCACCAAACCAATAACCCAAAGGAGAATTTATTTTTGTCAAGAGTTTTATCATTCATCTTATCACCTGATTTCTCATGCCTTTCAGTATGTGAATATTACCTATTTAAAATTATTTTTTATGTCCTTTTTTTTACATTTCTTGCACTTTTAATTTGTGCTCTTGATGTAACTTTGACAGTACTTCATTTCAATATAGAGAGTAGATTTAAAATTTTACCCTCCAGATAGATGATTTGAAAAATCTGAGACTCTTAATATTGAGATTTTATGCCACTAGGAGCCTTGAAAATACTGTAATTAGTAGAAACATGTCATTTCTCTTGCTAGCTAGTTAAAATGAGTATATACACATAAGGATTATCACACATAAGGATTATCAACTGGAAAATTTAAATATCTACATGTTTATCTGTGGATTACCAGTTATTCGTGTATTTTTACTCTTTTCCATTGAAAGTCTGCTTAGATATAATTTTTTCCTATTATGTGGGTCATAAATTTCTCAAAATCCTACAAAGGCCTTGATAATTTGTGCAGCTGTCAAAAAATAAATATTCTAGATTCTGTGGTTTAACATCAAGAATAACTGGCAATTATATTTGGGAAAATTTCATTAAAAATTCATCATATGTATATGTATTATACCACCCTCTACTTATAGATATGAAAAGCACAACTATCTCAAATAAAATAGATTTTTACTCATAGAAAATGTGATCAATAACAAAGTGATATTTTACCATCTCAAGGTTGGCTAAATATCTTTTGATGTCTTCACAATGTACTTTATATTTAGATGTATGCCTAATAGGTTTGGACATAATTCATTTCTCATCTGTATCTACATGTGCATACTAAATAAACTGATTTATTAAATCTGTTTGTTATCGTAGAGATTTCTTACAATTATATCTGCACTATATGTCTGTGTACAGACTAAATATGCTCTCTTCCTCTGTCTCTCATTGTCTCTCTGTCTCTTCCCTCCTTATTTCTCTGCATCTCTCTATCTCTGTCTCATCACCCTCTCTTTCTTGTGTGTGTGTGTGTGTGTGTGTGTGTGTGTGTGTGTGTGTGTGTGAATGCACTATAGACATGAATGTTGACATCCACTGAGGTACATTTTTAGCAACTCAGAAACATACATGATTGACAGAACAAAGCATATGGAAACGAATAAGAATCTAACCCACATTTAGATCTAAGAAAAAAATATTTGCCTGAAGGGAAAATATTAATTAGTTTGTCTACATGCTAGATAAGAGTCTGGAAGACATATCCATCAAAAGGCAGTGGAATAAACAGCAAAATGGAAATTATTTGTAAATTGACAGTAAACTTGGCAAACATTGAAGGGGTAAACAAGTTATTTGGCATGCAAAGCATTTCGAAATCACAGCCTCTGTCAGGAGGCATCTGTGCATAGATTCACTTATTTGACAGAAATTAACATTTTGCAGAAATCTTTGTTGCATGCTAAAGATTTTTTCACCCTCCTTAATTATTTTAATTGCTGCTTCAGAATGTTCTACATAAACATTCAAAAGATGCTAAAATCTACAAAGTGTGATCCAATTTTATCAATATAGGGCTACTCCAATATAGAGTTAACTAAAATACTTACTGGAGGGCTAATTATTTAAGTGATTATGTCAAACATATTTTTCAAATAAAATATAAAAGTCATATAAAACAGTGAGAATTTTTTGTGCTAGAGAAGGAAAAGTTTCTTTTTAAGTAAAACATTTAACCCACCTTTGTTTATTTTTAAGTAAATAAAATAATCTAAGAGACTAAAAGTATATGAAATAAACATTGTTTACCACATGGAAATTGGTAATCTTAAAATTAATTAGGAGATAAGTTGAAATGGGAAAATACTGATTTCAGTGGTCTCACATTTATCCTTCTAGAAGTAAAGGTCTGTAGACATTCAGTATCCTCATTAGTCAAATGAGATCTAGTTCATTCTTTTTTAAAATTTTCTCTAGCTGTAACTTACAGAATGTAAATTACCCCAGCATAAATTTTCAATATTTTTTTTTACTTCTGACTTTCAAAAAACCCTCTCTTTTTAAATGGTATCTGTTTGTGAGAGAACTGCTTATCAGCAAAATTCATAAGCTTCTCTAATATAAAAATTTTTTAAGTTTTTTCATTTTCTCTTTGAGAAAGGTGAATGTCCATTGGATTATTTGACTTGAGCCCAACTGTGAAATCTGTAATAATTTATTACTGTACTCTGTGTTTTTGTTAATTTTTCATATATATATATATATATATATATATGCACAACATATTAGGTCTCATCAGGCCTTCTTCTTGCAAAGGGGCAGTGACCAAATCATGAGCATTAGTAGGCATGTCAGAGATTCATCAGCAGACTCACCCCCACGTGGAATATCAGCTGTCCATATGCTACATCAGAACAGGGGGTCTTTGTTCTCTGCATGAATAGTCCTTGGTAGATGAATCAGTTTGTGTAGGCTTCTTTGTGTCCAGATCTACAGGCCCAGTGGAGTTCCTGCTGCCCTCTTGGACCTTCCATTCCCCCACTATTCACTACAACTCTCAGCACATTGCCCCCAGAGTCCAGCTTCAAGTCCCAGTTCTGTCCCAATCACTGATAGGTGAAATTTTTCAGAGGACATCTACACTGGGCTAATATCCACTTATGAATATCTACCCTGAGTGTCTTTCTGGGTCTGGTATACCTCACTCAAGACGATCATTTCTACTTCCTTTAATTTGCCTGCAAATTTCAAGATTTCCTGGGTTTTGATAGCTTAATAGTATTCCATTGTGTAAATTTACCACAGTTTTTTATCCATTCTTTGGTTGAGGGACATCTACGTTGTTTCCAGATTCTGGCTATTATGAATAAGGCTGCTATGAACATGGTTGAGCATATGTCCTTGTTATATGGTGGAGCACATTTGGGCATATGGCCAGGAGTGTTATAGCTGGGTCTTGAGGTAGCACTATTCCCAATTTTCTGAAAAAGTACCAGATTGACTTTCAAAGTCATTGTACAAGTCTGCACTCCCACCAGCAATGGAAGAGTATTTCCCTTTCTCTACATGCTCACCAGCATGTGCTGTCATTTGAGTTTTTTTTATCTTAACCATTCTGATAGGTATCTGATGGAATCTCAGAGATATTTTGATTTGCATTTCCCTGATGACTAAGGGTGTTGAACATTTACGTGATTTTAGTTCATTAGAGATTCCTGAGTTTACTTCCATACCTCATTTTAAAAATTGTGCTATTTGGTTTTGTGGTGTCTAATTTCTTGAGTTCTTTATATAATTTGGATATTAGTCTTATGTTGGTGAAGATCTTTTCCCAGTCTGTAGGCTGTTGTTTTGTTCTGGTGACAGTGTCCTTTGCCTTACAGAAGCTTTTCAGTTTCAGCAGGTCTCATTTATTAATTGTTGACCTTAGAGCCTAAGCACTTCAGGAAGTTGTCTCCTGAGCCAATGAGTTCAAGGCCCCTCCCCAATTTTCCTTCTAACAGATTTAGTGTGTCTGGTTTTATGTTGAGGTCTTTAATCCACTTGGATTTTGTGCAGGGTGAAAATTATGGCTCTATAAGACATCCGGTTAGACCGGCACCATTTGTTGAAGATGCTATCTTTTTTCCATTGTATGGTTTTTACTTCTTTGTCAAAAATCAAGTGTCCATAGTTGTGTGGGTTTATTTCTTGGTCTTTGATTGATTCCATTGATAAACCAGCCTATTTCTATGCCAGTACTATGCTTTTATTACAGTTGCTCTATAGTATAGATTGAGATCAGGGATGGAGTTTCTTCCAGATATTTTATTGTATCAGATTTATTTTTAGCTATTTTTTTGTTTTATTTTGTTTTTATTTTCCATATGAAGCTGAGAATTGACCTTTAAAGGTCTGTAAAAAATTGTGTAGGTATTTGATAGGAATTTCATTGAATCTGTAGATTGCTTTTGGTAAGATGGCAAATTTTTCCTAAGTCATAGAGAAACTTTCTGCACCAACATACATTAAAAATTTCCAGACAGTCATAGACCTAGAGGAGGGGAATAGGGTGAAAAGAGGAGGAAGGTAGGAATGGGAGGATACAAGTGATGGGATAACAATTGAGTTGTAATCTGAATAAATTAATACAGGATAACAGTTTAGTTGTAATCTGAATAAATTAATACAATTAAAAAATTTCAGACTGCAATTACAGACCATGATTTTAACAAGCACTGTAACATTTCAATTTGCAATATTTGAAATTAATCAAGCAGGTACATACTTAAGGCATAAATGAAGAGAGTCTGTTCATATGTTTTATTACATAAATTCATCCTGGTATGTTAATACATCACAATCTTCTAGGAACCTCATAAGAAGAATCACAGAAATGAGTTTAATGCTTCACAATAATGAACATTTTATCCACCAAGATAGAAATTAATCAGTTGCTTTTCCTAAAGCTAGATGAGTTGTATTACAAGTATTTTCATTTCATATTTGATTATATTTTCTAGTAAAAGTTTTTTTCATATCTCATCTTTATCAACTTAAAACATCTATCTAGTATAAAACATCTTAACCCCTAAACAACTAAGCTTAACAGTAAAATTAAACTATCTGGTCTTCAACTCCATCAGAGACTTGAGAAGGAATAAAATTTATTATATGAGTAGATAGTAATTACAGCAGAAACACTATGAATGTAACATTTCTGTAATTATGGATTGTTTCAGGATTCTTCTTGCTGTAGGTAGTTTATTGTACATATGTGTAACAGTATAAATATATGTGAAAAAATAAAAATAATTTTTAAAATTTTTTTCTCTTATGGATAAAAGTTTATAAAGAAAACAGGACTATATAGAAGAAAATAGATGCCAGATTGTTTGATTGAAGCATTTGAATAACTAGAATTTTGTATTTGAAGTCTTTTTATGGCAAATTAGTTCTAAGAATCCTTAATGTTGCTATAGTGGTCTCTGTTGCAAAGAGAAGCTTCTTTGATGAGGCGTGCATACACTTATCTGTGAGTACAAGGACAAATATTTAGAATATGCTTAAGAGTTACCGTGGTTTAATAAAGTGGTAGTTGTAGGCTCTCCTCCAAGATTCATGACTTCTCTATATCTGGATAGATGGCTAGGTTTTCAGCATCAGTCATGAATTCCCTATTGTGTGTGTCTTAAGTAAATTACAGAGTTTTTGGTTACTGCCGAATTTTGTGTTATACTATTGCACCCTTAAATTTATTGTGATATGTTGGTCATTATGTGAGCCATAGGAATTATAGCTAGGTAGAGTTGTTGGTTTCCTCCTTTGGAAGCTTGCATGGTGTTTTTCAATGGGAAAGTTAGATGGAATCTAGTCTGGATTCATTAATCTACCATACAACTCTCACATTTAAGGCTCATGAATCACTGAGAAAGAGGAGGTAGAAAGATTGTCAGAGTCAGAAGATCAGGGAATTTGCTGTGAGTCTGTGTCTACTAGGAATGTAGGCAACTATACCATAAAATCTTACCAATATAACTGCCTAAACATGAGCTGAACAAGAACAATAAAGGTAGACATACTAAGGTATACAGGGTAAAGCCCAAGAGGCCTCATTGCTATGCAAAGAACTGCAGAAACTAAGGAATGCTCAAAGTGAAAGAAATAGTTTTCCCTAAGGAAGAGAACACCAATACGTTCTCCAAAACCATATGGGCACTCAGAATATATAGAGCATAGTGTATTTATGTATTTAGGAATATAGTCATATAAGTATGTAACAAAAATTAATGAAAAAGTGCCATGACTTTGAAATACAACAAGGAGGGATATATAGGATGGCTTGGAGAGAGGAAAAGTAAGGAGGGAATGATGTAATTACATTCAAAACTCAAAAATATAAGATGTATTTTTAAAGACTAATTAATCAATAGTGCTGGATAGATGTCTCAGAAGATGCACATGGTGGCTTACAACTATCTATAGCTTCAGTTCTCTTTTTCACTGTTATCAGGCACACATGTGGTACACTTATAAAGTTGCTGGGAAAGCACCAATGTACATAAAATTAAACCCTTAAAAAGGAATGCTTAAATAAGTAATTAGGTTTTCAAGAATTCTTCCTGCTCAATAGTATTCATTCAATATATTATTTCATGTGATCATTATAGAAATTATCGGAGTTAATGCAGAGTAAAGGCCTGAAATTTTTCATAATTTGATTGATGTGATCTCTTACTTATATTCAGTATAGAGACTTTTACATATTTGCATATCTATGGTTTTTATGTATTTTCCTGTTAAAATAAGTAGACAATTCATTCTAATTTTCCTGATGTTTCATTGTTATAGAGGTGCGAAAAGCCAAATAAATAATTTACCTTTTTTTAACTTAAACTCTTCCTTCTTTATATTTTCTATGCAAAAGTCCTGGTTAACATTTAGTTAGAGTCATTTAGGATAAAAAAAATTTAAAATTATACAAAAGGTTGCAGGTTTTTCAGGGCAGAAAACCAAGAGCAAGATTAATCTCTTCCATTTCTTTAGTCCTGTACTCAGGAATCCTTAGTGGAATTTTTTACTGTGTGTGTGTGTGTGTGTGTGTGTGTGTGTGTGTGTGTGTGTGTGT
>OU015760.1:56230463-56249928 GCA_907169655.1 Acomys percivali
GTGTGTGTGTGTGTGTGTGTGTGTGTGTGTGTGTGTGTGTGTGTGTGAAGATAAAAAAGGATTAAACACACACTGTACATAATGAGAATCTCTAAAATACTATTTTCTTAAATACAGAGTCTCTTCAATATTTTCTCCCTCTGTCTCTGTCTCTCTCTTCCTCTCTCTGTTTCTGTCTCTCTCTGTCTGTCTCTCTCTCTGTATGTGTGTGTGTGTCTGTGTGGTGTGTGTATATATGCAATTGTGTGTTTAGATTTGTATGGGTACATTTGTCTGTCTATATATATCGGGTCAGCTTACTTCCTCTACCATTTCCAATTTCATTTTTTAGCCAGGGTCTCTCATTGAATTCAGAACGTACTTACCAATTCTGTCTAGTCTAGCTAGCTAGCTTTCTGAATATTGATTTCTTGTCTTTTCCACTCAAAGGCTGATTACAGGAGGCTACCCAACCTGCTAAGATTTCATTTGGATTCTGGTGATGCAAAATCTTTGGGAGATAAGTGCTTTGTCCAATGAGACATCTATCTAATCCAGGTTATAAAGTTTCTTTTATAGAGGATTTATGTTATGGTGACTGGGACCTGAGAGATATGAAGATCAAGAGGGTTGTGTGTAGAGGAGATTGAGTTAGCAATAATGCATTATTACACAGTAAAATCACTGAAATGGCTGACAAATACTGCTTGCTTCCTTTTATTACTATACTAATTATAATTCTGGGGGGTTCTCTTGAGTTATTCAAAGCAATGAAATGAATGAGAATTGTGTATTATATTCTTTTTGATATTTTCTCCGAAGGAATAGAAATCTTTATTATAGTTTTTGAAAATACCTTTATCTGGAATGATTCCTCAATAATTACCATTAATAGATGTAATTAAAGTTAAACATTTTCACAATACAAAATATATGCCATAGCAATATTCTGAAGCATTTGTTAGAGACAAGGCTTTTTGATGTAGATCAAGCTGGACTAGTATTTTCTATATCACCCAGAATGATTTCAAATTTGTGATCCCCCCGGTACTAGACTCTTGTAACTTCAGGAATGTGGCATCAATATTCTGATTGTTTTTTTGAAGTACAATATGATTAATTTTACAATGATGATATTAAATCAAAAATATAAATTGTGACTTTAAGATTTATAACTTTAATATGAACATAACAAAGCCTTTCTTAAAAATACATTTAATGGTTTTATCCAATCATTTATATCATTGATCCTTAATTTTCAACATGTGAAAGTCATTAAAACATAAATTTTGAAAGGGCTCATTTTGAAAACTGCAAATCACTGAAAGAAATACCAAAAAAGTTCAGATTTAACTTAGCCATATGTATTGAGCTTAATGTAAGTTGAACCATGTCATAGTGAACAATGATTGCCCCAGAGTAACAACAGCTTGTTTTTCTATTGTTTTGCAGCAAATTTTATGTGCAAAAAAAAGCAGAATTATTTGGAGTTTTATAAGAAGCAGGAACAGTCAATGTTTGATGTTGGCTCTGTTTCTTAACAATTAAACTTTATTATACAACCCAACTAGCTTACACAAGAAGGAAAAAAGGTTAAAGGGACAAAGGAGTGAACCTTCCGATATCCGTTCCACGGGATGAGTCCTTAGGTGTCTCTCTGGCCCGCGTGATAGTCCAGCCTGTTCGCTTTCTCCACACGCTCTCTCCAAAAACCCCTGGCTGAATCTGTTGTTTTTCTCTTCCCCACCTGCCTGAGTCACATGGGAAGGGTGGTCTCCTTCTCCCGTTGAGGGTCCATTAGGAAAACAATAGCCCAGGTGGGGTTCCCAGGTCTGCTTCCTGAATTCCAGGCCCAGACTGGCTCCTCTCAGTCTATCACAAGGTATTCATGGGGTGCCCCAAGGGTAAAGCCCACCAGGACTGCTTCCACCTGTGACAAAGCTTAATCTTTCCCACTTTGTTACTATACACATTTGGCTATGATGTAGTCACATTTGCCAAATCAGTATACATCAATATATTCGGTTTTGCTGCAATCTACAAGACATTCCTGTCAGTAAATACCACAATAAACTGTATTGTGGACAGTGTTTTATCTATTTACTTCTTTTTTTAAAAGTGTGCTTCAATTACACAAAATAATGGTTATGGTTTGCATTATATTTTCATTCATGTTTAAATATATATTTGATAATATTCACAAACCTTGTTACTCTTATTTGTACCCTCCCTTCTTTTGCTGTCATAGCTTTCCATGAAAATAGTTCCCTTTTACTCACATCTTTAAAAAACATACATGTTTTTCTGAGTCTTGTTTATTTCACTTAATGTGTTAATCACCAGGTCCATTTATTTTCTTTAAATAAAATAATTTCGTTTTCTTTACAACTGCATTGTATTCTATTGTTTATGCTACTATATTCTCTTTATATATTCATTTACTGATAGGCATCTAGCCTGATACAAATCTTGATTTTTGTGAACTGTGCTGTAATGAACATGGGTATGCTGGTATCTTTATTATATATTGACTTTGCTACTTTTAGGTATATACAACATATAGCAATAACTGGAGCATTTGGTATGTCCATATTTAGTTTTTGAGAAACCTCAACACTTATTTCAATGATAGTTACATTAATTTACATTCATACCAAGAAAATACAAGAAATCCTTTTCACCACATCTCAAAAATATTTGTTGTTTGTTTTTTCAAAGACAGCCATTCTGACTGGCATGAGACTCTCAGTGTAGTTGGACTTGTCTACGCTCTATGGCTAAGAACACTGAACAATTTTACTATAAGTATTGAAACTTTCAATATATTCTTTTTTTAAAACACCCAACTTGTCCTTTGTCAGTTAAATGATTGGATTACTTTTTATTGTTTAATTTTGGAAGTCCTTTATATGTACTGAATATTTATCTTTGGTCAAAGGAGAAATTGGTAAATTTTTGTTATTATTTTCTGAATTTGGGGTTATATTCATAAGGTTATTGTCTATTTCTATGTCTTGAGGAGGTACTGTATTACACATTTTCCTGATGTCATTGTCTTGTTAGACGTCATTTTGTAGTTTATCCTGTTAGCAATAACAACTAGAGCAGAGCAGTATCTAGGTCTGTAGCAGCAGTAATAGAAGCATAGACACTCTCTATGGAGGATCAGAAGGAGGGTCAAGAGTTCTTTACCTAGGATTCCAGTTATTATTCCCTCCTCCAGTTTCAAGTGGTCTTGTGTGTATGGTAGAGTACATAAGAAATAGGTTAAATAAACTAGTATTACATGATTAAAAGTGTTGAGGTTTCTATTAATGATGATGTGGGACTTTGTGGTGATGATCCTACTTAAGGGTCACACAAGATGCTATAAATAGCCTCTCATCTGTGGGCTATAAGATATTATAATAAATTCATTGTTCTCACCAAGATATACTGGATTAAATTACCACCATTTCTTGGTCTACAACATAGGATGAAATAAAAACAATGCTTCTCCTAGAGTCACTCCAGATCCTGAAACCAGACCCCCTCTGCCAGCAGAAAGTAGGCAAACAAAAATAACCTCTGACCTCAATCCTTTATATAGAAAAGGTTTGGAATAAAAGAAATCCCCTACCTCAACAACAGGGTCATAAAACAGGCCTAAGGCTTCAAAAATCTGCAGGCTGTGGAATTCTAAAAATGCATGCAACCCTTACATGTACTTTAGCCTAGATGTTGCATAAACAGACAATCTGACTTATATCTTCCACTCTGAAGCCTGAAGTTTGGAAAAAACAGACAATTTGGCTTATATCCCATTCTCCAGTTTCAAAACTATATTTTTTTTTAAAGAAAAGAAGTTTCTTTATGGGCCTGGTGAAAGCAGGCCCTTCCTGGCCCTTCCCGGCCCTTCCCTCTCCCTAGTCTCTACTATAAACTCTGATTCTCTGAACCTGTACTCTTCTATTCTCAAGTAAGAGCCATGGGGTTTGATCGTGTCAACCTCTCAGACGAACAAATTCTTCTCTCAGTTGAACAGTTTGTTTTTTTTTTATTTTCCTCTACAGATTTATTTCTTACAAGATTTAGTACTTCATACTCCTTAGACAACTTTGAATAAGATGATTTTTGTGATTTCTTTTTCAGTGTTTTCATTATTGGCACATAATGGTAATGCAGTCCCATGGGAGTAGGGGACAAGTCCTTTCCTGGGAAATGTTTCTATTAATTTGCAGTCTACTGTGCTTGTCCTATGAATCCTTCCAAAACTAAATATTCCATAATATTTTTTCGTTCTCTTTTAAAAATATTTTATTCATTTATTCATATTATATCTCAATTGTTATCCCATCCCTTGTATCCTCCCATTCTTCCCTTTCTCCTGCTTTCCCCCTACTCCCCTCCCTTATGACTGTTACTGAGGGGGACCTCCACCCTCTGTATAGGCTCATAGGGTATCAAGTCTCCTCTTGGTAGCCTGCTATCCTTCTTCTGAGTGACACCAGGCTTCTTCATCCAGGGGACATGGTCAAAAATGGGACACCAGAGTTCGTGTGAACTTGTGTCCACTCAAAGGTAGTGAATGTCCTGTCCATTGGCTAGATCTGGGTAGGGGTTTGAAGTTTCCTTCCTGTATTGTCCTTGGCTGGTGTCATAGATTGAGCAGGACCTCTGGGCCCAGATCTGCCCATCATAATGTTCTTCTTGTAGGTTTCTAGGACCCACTGGATCCTTCTATTTCCCCATTCTCCCATGCTTCTCTCACCTAAAGTCCCAATAGCATGTCCTTCCCTCTGACCCACTTTCCTGGTAAGTGAAGAATTTCATGGGACATTTCCCTTGGGCTAGTATCTAGATATAAGTGAGTATATACCATTTGACCCTTTCTGCTTCTGGGTTAACTCACTCATTATGGTCATTTCTTGTTCAATACATTTTTCCACAAATTTCAGGAATTCCTTGTTTTTAATAGCTGAGTAATATTCCATGTTCTGGCTATTATGAATAAGGCCGCTATGAACATGGCTGAGCATATGTCCCTGTTGTGTGGTGGAGCATTTTTTGGGTATATTCCAAGGAGTGGAATAACTTGGTCTTTAGGAAGCCCTATTCGCATTTTCCTGAGAAAGCGCCAGATAGATTTCCAAAGTGGTTGTACCAGTTTGCATTCCCACCCGCAATTAAGGAGTGTTCCTCTTTCTTTACATCCTCACCAGCAAGTGGTGTCACTTGAATTTTTTTATTTTAGCCATTCCAATGGGTGGAAGATGGCAGGAGACACTGTCAACAGAACAAAGCGACAGCCTACAGACTGAGAAAAGATCTTCACCAACCCTACATCTGACAAAGGTCTAATATCCAAAATGTATATAAAAAAAACTCAAGTAATTAAACACCACCAAACCAATTAACCCAATTAAGAAATGGGGCTCAAAACTAAACAGAATTCTCAACAGAGGAATATCAAATGGCTGAGAAACACTTAAAGAAGTGCTCAGCATCGTTAGTCATCAGAGAAATGCAAATCATAATATCTTTTTTAACCCATCAACCTAATTTCAACTCAGTAGGTCATTTTGGTAATCCACCAGGATATTGATGGACTAGAGTGCAATTGTTTGAATGTAGGTAAGATAAGAGATATGTTCCATAAATCTCTGAATGTTTTAGTGTATTGTTTGTTCATTAGATTGAACTCCAAGATAAGCTGAAATATGAATCTGCCATAGGGGCTTACATGTCTTCTCATGCTTAACAGTGTTGTTGCTAGTGAGACTTTTCTGCTTAAAGATATCATAAACATTTTCCAGAGTTAAGTCCAACAAGTATCCCTGTGATGAGTACAACTGTCTGGGATTTTCCAGCCACAATTGAACAGTGTATAGCTTGGGATACAATCAATGCCACAATAGTCAGGCTTACACAGTGGTGTCAAAATTTGATAATCACTTATAGAGGCCTTAAGGTTTAACTTACTGACAATACAGGAAGATGATTGATATCCTATAATTCTATAAAGGGAACTTCCAATGGTTATAGGTCTTTGGTTTATCCTCTGACATAAAATACAGAAGATCTGAAAATGAGACCTCCTTATGTAAGTTAAAACAGATAACCCCAATTCCATCTGTTTGAGGCTTCTCTGTGACTGGTATGAGCTAAATAACAAAGGATTCCTTTTTGTCAGAGGTAAATGAATAACACCATGTGTCTTCCCATTCCTGTTCACCAGGCTGCTAGTGGACATAGGACTGTAGAACAAGTGAGTCTTAATCAGGGAGTACCAAGGTAGGCTGGGTAGAAAAGGGAATTTTTAGTCCTGAGAGAAGGCGTATAATAAATAATTTAAAAATTGTGTTAAAATGTTCCACTATAAAGCAAATTGGAGTAAGCACAACAAGAGGAGATAGAAATAATAAGATCCACTATCAGAGCAATACCTATGTAAGCTACTAGTCTAGGCTGAAGCATGTAGACATATATTTAGTGGGGGGTTAAAATGTGAAACTCAGTTTTAGCTGCTCTACTGGGTTACAGAAATAACTAGAGTAAGTTGGTTCTTGGTCTTGGGACCCATTGATGTCTTAGAATCAAGAATAGCTCCTGTCTTGAGGCAGGTGTGATGGATTTACTTGTCCAGTCTTGCAGCCCATAACACTGGGTGTGTGGATAATCTAACTGGCTATATAGATTCCCCCATGGGGTTGAGTGAGGCTTCTTTATAAATCAGAAGTCTTTCCTAAGACCAAGTCTAAGATTTCAGAACAGAAAATATGGGAATCTGTTCTTCCAATATAATCTAGCTAGAAATTTTGTTAATGATTTTTGAAGTTTTGCCACTTGGGTAGCAAAGTGAAACAGTCTATCTCTACATCCAACATCAAACCACTAGTGAGAAATAACTTGGCTTACAATACTTCGAAAGGGGGCTTGCCATGGTGGCACATGCTTTTAATCCCAACACTCAGGAGGCAGAGGCAGATGGATTGTTGTGAGTTTGAGGCCAGCCTGGTGTACAAAGCGA
The DNA here is from genome assembly GCA_907169655.1 of Acomys percivali. Classification (NCBI taxonomy): domain Eukaryota; kingdom Metazoa; phylum Chordata; class Mammalia; order Rodentia; family Muridae; genus Acomys; species Acomys percivali. The sequence continues at coordinate 56,237,452 of OU015760.1, forward strand.
GTTGAGGACAGCCAAGGCTACACAGAGAAACCTTGACTCGAAAAACCAAAAACAGTTTCCTGGTAAGTGAAGGCTTTCATGGGACATGCCCCTTGGGCTAGTATGCAGATATAAGTGAGTATATACCATTTGAGTCTTTCTGCTTCTGGGTTAACTCACTCATTATGATCATTTCTAGCTCAATCCATTTCTCCACAAATTTCGGGAATTCCTTGTTTTTAATAGCTGAGTAGTATTCCATAGTGTATATGTGCCACAGTTTCTTTATCCATTCTTCTACTGAGGGACATTTAGGCTGTTTCCATGAAAGCCTTCACTTACCAGGAAACTGGGACAGAGAGGAGGACATCCTATTGGACTTTAGATGAGAGAACCATGTGAGAATAGCAAAGTAGAAGGATCCAGTGGGTCCTAGAAACCTACAAGTAGAACATTATGATAGGCAGATTTGGGCCAAGGGGTCCCGCTCAAACTAAGGCAACAGCCAAGGACAATACAGGCAGTAAACTTTAAACCCCTACCCAGATCTAGCCAATGGTCAGAACAGTCTCCACACTTGAGTGGAGAGTGGGATATGACTTTCTCACGTACTCTGGTGCCTCACATTTGACTATGTCCTCTGGAGGGGGAGACCTGGTGGCACTCAGAAGAATGACAGCAGGTCACCGAGAAGAGACTTGATACCCTGTGAGCATATACAAGGGGAGGTAATCCCTCTCAGGAACAGTCATAGGGGAGGGGAATAAGGGGAAAATGGGAGGGAGGGAAGAATGGGAGGATACAAGGGATGGGATAACCATTGAGATGTAACAAGAATAAATTAATAAAATTAAAAAAAAAGAAAAACCAAAAACAACAACAAAAAAAACAAAAAACAAAACAAACAAACAAAAACAAAAAAAAACCAAACAAAACAATACTTCAAAAAGTGACAGGCCCTGGTAGCTGGGGTTGTTCCTAAACTTTATGAAAGCCTAATTCATACTAATTCACAGCTGTATCTTATACATTGTGTCATGTTGTAATTACATTTAAGTTAAAACTCTTATTTACCCAAAATTCATTTTGAAATTACTTTACATTGTTCACAAAAAACACTGCCATATAAATGATTTTCATGTAATCCTAGATATATATAAAATAAAGTGAGCACATAATTTATAAAAGTAAATGTGGTGCAATGTGGTGTTTATATAAGAAAGACTGCTTGTATAAATTATTTTAATAGATTATAGTTAAATACATAAAAATGAAAACTGAATTCATATAATTTAAATATATGAATTTCAATTATCCTTTCCTATGACTATTAGTTTTTTGATTTCTGGCTATAAACCAAAAGCTAAGATTTCAGTTTTTAGCCTGAAAAACTTCCAAACAAAGGAGGTGGGATGGAGTCATAGATGATTAGGAATATTAATCAACTTATTAATATTAACACCTACATTTTCTGCTTTTTCAGTCTACTGGGTCTTTTAACAGTCTCAGCAGATGAAAATTGCTGAAACTTGAGATTAATAATTTTCTTAATTACATTGTAAAATATTTGAAGAATACACTTTAAAATAGTGGCCTATACAATTTAGAAAAGTAATGAAGAATAGAGATGGCTCCACATTTAAGAGCACTGGCTGTTTTTTCAGATGTCCTAGATTTAATACCCAGCACCCATATTGCAGTTCAAAACCACCTGCAACTCCAGTTCATAGAGATTCAGCACTCACGTATGGCCTCCCCAAACACTGCATACACATGGCACACAGACATACATTCAGAAAGATTAATAATACATATAACACATAGATAAATCTTTTAAAAAGAGTAACACATATTTAAGTAATTTGAGTATCATATATAATACACTTTCCAACTTCCTTTGTATAAGTTGTTTACCATGATCCAAACTACAGTTAAAATTTATGTGAGGCTCACAAGATGTCGCAATGGGTAAATGTGTGGCAGAGATGACCAGATTTTAGTTGTTCAAACCCATGTAGAGGCAAGAAGAAGGAATCTACAAAGTTGTTCTTTTAACTCTGCCTACATGTTGTGGAATGTGCTTGTATGTGTACAAATACATGTTAGTAATAAATAAATGTCAAAGATTATATGTGAAAAATATTATACCTTTTTTTAAATTCATAAATTCGGAACACAGTATTGAATAATCATCAGGTCCTCAATAAAGAGCATTTTCATTTCCTCTCTGCCTGCCACTAGCACAAAATATTAGAAACACATTGATGCAATGAATAGCCAGTCAGTCAACATCCGTCCTATGTGAGCCTGTAAGAGAACAAGGTTACAGCAAGCTATCATTGCACAGAATAGAAGAATTAATCTGAATGTGAGTGCCTGGGAATACCTGGGCAATAGTCCAAGAGTTAGTATGTTAAAGAAAAGCAGAGTCGATGGATTCCAGAGTAACTCATTGCAAAATGCTGACTCAACACAGCAAGAAGAACAAGTTTGATTTAGATTAAACACAATAAACAGAGATTGTCAGATAAATCACAGAGGAATAAAAACAATGTGAAACTGGGCATAAAAAAATCAGAAGACAGAAACTTAGTGCTTGTGTTTCTTTGGAAACCTGAAAAGGCAATCCAACCAAGCACCAAACTTCCAAAAAAGTCATTGAAAAAACTCTGGAGATATGTGTGGTAACTACTAAAATATTCAATACAGAATAATTAATTCTTTCTAAGTGCAAATGGCCTGTTCTTGTTCATTAGAGAAATCCTAAGATACAATATAGTATTTGGGTCACAGTAAGTATTTAATAAATACATATAAACATATAAATGTAAAGATGTAATCAATGAATTTACTTATAAATGATCCCTCAATAAAACCCTTATCTTTCTTCTTTGTCTTCATTCAGATAGATAAATAATTTTTTAAAAAAGTTGTCCTCCAAGAAATTTCAATATCAGAGGAATTGTAAAATACAGAGAATGTTATATTAAATGAATGGAAAACCTAAAGGAATTATGCAATCGTGAAGCTGGGGAAAAATGTCAGATGGCTATTGAATACGAATCTATCAAGAAAGAAGGGCAATTGGGAAAACAGGGAATGGGAAATTCCAGATGTGAGAAACAGCTGATTATCTAATTTGGGGAGGAGTGACACACACTAATAGGGAGTAATGAGAAATAATCAAGGAAGGCAGAATACAGAATTTTTAGAAGGATTATCAAGAACAGTTTTTATCAATACTACAAAAGAGCTGACAGATTTGGGAAGAGCAAGATGGAAAGCAGTTTTTCATTGAGCAGTATTATGACTAATTTTGCTAACTAACTTTATTTATATTAAGAGATTCCTAGATTAGTAAAGTGTACATTACATTTGTCTATAAAGATATTTGCAAAAATTATTAATGTGTAGGAAAACAGCTGCAAAGGCAATTGGCAAACTTTGAATGTGATTAGCAAAAGAGTACACATGGAACAAAAATTATTTTAAAATGGACACCAGATAGTGTGTGAAAGTTTTATTTTTCAGAGTGAGTGCCTTTGTTGCTATTGCCCTTTCTCTGGCATATCACACTCTAGGTTTTTGGCTATTTGAAACATATCTTCTGGGAGCTTTTAAGTCTTTGGCTACCAACTAAGACTGCAAAATTACCCTCCAGTTCTCAGGCTTCCATCTTCTTGGATTGAGAAAGTACTGAGTTCTCTGGGTCTGGAGTATCCATACTGCCATTGCTGGAGGTCTAGCCACCAATTTAATAAGCCAATAAAATATATTATATCTATATCTATATTAATATCTATCTATCATCTATCTATCTATCTATTTATCTATCTCTACATCACCCTTTCACATACATATATTTTGGATATTCAGTATTCAGAAGTTTTCATACTTTGTCCCTGGTGGGTACTATTGGTATAGGTGGAGGATGCATGCATTTTCTGAAGAAGTATGTCACTGGGGGCAGGCTTTGAACTTTCAAATTGATATGTCATTCCCAGTTTCTTCTCTCTGTTTCATGCCTATGGCCTAGAATATGAGCTCTCAGCTTGCTGCTCTAACCAATATGCCTGTCACTTGCTTCCTCTGTTCTACCATCATAGACTCTAACCATCTGTCTTCTAACCAAAGACATTATTGCTTCTATGTGATCCCTAGGTCATATTCTTTCAAAATTATCTTTTGAGATTGTATTTTATTTTATTTTCCCATTTTTCTATTTCTTTCTTTTCTTCCTTCTCTCTTTCCCTCTTTCTTTCTTTCTTTCTTTCTTTCTTTCTTTCTTTCTTTCTTTCTTCACTTTACATTTTTATCCTAGTCTAATCCCTCCTCTCCTCTCAGTCCTTCCTCCCCCTCTCACTCCCCCTTTCTCTTCCCTATTCCTCAGAAAAGGGGACTCTCCCTTCCCATCCATCCCAGATCATCAAGTCACATAATGACTATGCATGTCCTCTTCTCTTGTTACCTGGCAAAGCAATCCCACCAGGGGGGCAGTGATCAAAATCTGTGATCAGATTCCATATCAGAGATAGCCCCCATTCCCCTTAACAGAGGACCCACATAAAACCTGAGCTATCCATTGACCACATCTGTGTAGGTAGCCTAGGTCTAGTACATGCATGGTCCTTGGTTGGTGCTTCAGTCTCAGCAAGCCCCTCTGGGCCCTGGTTAGTTGGTTCTGTTCATCTAATTGTGGAGTTCCTGTCACCTCCAGGTCCTTTGATCCCCCCAACCCTTCTATAAGGCTTCCTACTCATTACCCAATGTTTGACTGTGAGTCTCAGTATCTGTTTTGAACCTATGATTGGTGGGAGACTCTCATAGGAAAACTGTGCTAGGCTGTTTTGTGCAAGCATTTCAGAGTATCCTTAATAATGTCAAGGGTTGCCTTTCTCCCTTGGAGTGGGACTTGGGTAGGGTGGGGCATTGTTTGGTCATTTCATCAATCTCTGCTCTATCTTTATTCCTGCACATCTTGTTGGTAAGGTAAATTTGGGATGGAAGATTTTCTGGGTAGATTGGCAAATTTGAATGCAGGCAGAGTTAACAGGCAAACTCTGCCAAACAGGGTACAAGGGAGGGGGGCATTGAGAGGGAATGAGGGAGGGGGATACAACCAGGATGTGAATTATTTAAATTGCAGAACAAGCACGTAACTTATGTTGCTAATCCCACTATATGGGACTAGTTCTGAGACTGGCAAAGACATGAATGTATAAGCATAGACAATGCTTCTTGTTGGACTCAGAACCCCTATGAAATACTATTAGATACCATACTTCATACGGCATGAATGAAGATTTACATATGTCCTTTTCTTCTGTTCATACACAGAGCAGAAAACCTGCCTTAATTGTTCTGTGCTTCATGCACACTTCATACACTTATAATTTTAGAACTGTAAAATGCTTGTGAGAAATTATATGCTTTCAGAACAAAAGAACTGGACACCAACATTGGATCAGACCTGACAGGATTCATTCCTCTCAGCATGCTGGACACTGACATCCTGCATCCTTCATGTTCCAGCACCAAGTGCTTCAATTGCTGTTCCTCATCAGAACAGGACAGCTCCCAGGACACTTTCAAAGAAAGCTTACAATCCCAATTGGTCCAGTATTTCTGACTGTCCCACACAGGACTCTAATTACGCCTGGAATTTCTCAGCATTTAGAAACTAGACCAGGTATGTGATGCCTAGCTTGTTCAACCCTCTCCCCAATTTTACTCGGGCCCCACTAGGTATTATTAATGCCAAATCTGCCAGAAGAAACCTTAAGGAAATGACACCTCATTTCCTATAAGGGGGGGTTGGGTAGATTTTTGGTTGTTTTCTTATGCTATAGAGGGTTACTATCAATGGAATTTGATTACAAGTTATTTTTGGTCTTATTTAGAAAGAAAACAAGGCTATACTCAGCGATGTCTCTCTTTTCTCTTATACATTCAAAGGTTTGGAGATAGAGATTGAAAAGGAAGAAGGGGAATATGGAAATATATAGGAAAGATAAAACAAAAAGTATATTAGTGAACCTACTCTTCAACTTAATGCTTCAATTGTCACTCAAAAGGTTATTTTTAATTCACTGGTATAGAATTTTGTATATAGATGCAAAATAAGTTTAATTCTAGATACAGTGGTATAGAAGTCAAATGTAAGTTTATCATCACACACATTTTATATATACATATAATATATATATTCTAATATGAAGTATTATACCCATATAATTCAATTGTAATAGAAGATTTGCTTCCAATGCTTTGAAAGTGCTATTGCAGGCTGTTTAATATAAATATGTTATACAAGGTAATTGTTAGTTGATCATATCATGGTCATGTCTATCACTACTCTACTTTTTTTCACAAGAATTTACACCTTAGGTGTGGCAGATAGATATGATTCTATAGAAAGATAAGCTAGGATAGTTAGATATGGTCTTTAAAAACCTCAGAGACATGCAGAATATGGTATTTAAAATGTTTTTATTATTTTAAAGATTCACTGACAATGAGATAGGTTAACTCCTGGCAACACCTACCAGCCTACCTCAAAGAGGAGGATGAGCATCAAAGAACCTCCTTATGGAGATGGCTTCAAATGTGGCAAAGAAGTCATTTTTAATTCTATTTTTAAAAAGGGCAAGCTTAGATGCAGGCAGAGTCTATGGCCAAACTCTGCCAAGACAGGGTAAGCAAGTCCTCAATAGTTCCTACCTCACAAATATGTTTGTCAAATATATTGGGCTGAATGTTATAGAGAATTTTGGGTGACTGTTCGGGCAGAAAATGGTCTCTGTCATTTTTTCATTTGGAAAGCTACTAACCTGCACTCCTGGCATACTCAGGTAATCAAGTTTATTCCTTCTCAAGTCTCTGATGGAGTTGAAGACAAGCTAGCTTAGTTTTACAATGAAGCTTAGTTATTTAGGGGTTAAGATGCTTTTAGGGCTGGATAGATGTTTTAAGTTGATAATGACAAGATGTGATGGAGATTGATCTACATTCAGAATTTTAGACACACTAAGATAAGAAAGATGTTTTTTTCAAGGCTGTCAAATACAAATAACCAAAACACTAAGAATGTAACCTTTATATAATTCCTGATTGTGTCATGGTTCTTCTTGCTGTAGATAATTTATTGTATATATGTGCGATAATATAAATGTTATGTAAAAAATTAAAGATGTTTAATTAAAAAAAAAAGAACAGGCTTCTAAGGCAGTGGCCCTCAACTTTCCTAATGCTATAACCCTATGATACAGTTCTTCATTTTGTGGTGACCCTCTCAACCATAAATTTATTTCTGTTGCTCTTTCATAACTGTAATTATGCTATAGTTATGAATTGCAATGTAAGTATTTGATATGCAGGATATCTGATATCTGACCCCAAAGGGGTCACTATTCACAGGTTGAGAACCACTGCTCTATACACTAATAATAAAATAAAACATAAGATAAAACAAAAACCATCACATTGGAGTTGGACAATGCAACCTAAGAGAAAGAAAAGAGGATAAATGGCTCACACATTCATATGCTAAGGATTTAAAAAAATACTAAATTGAAAACTGTAATATATATGTAGAGATCATGGTACAGATCAGTGTAGGTCCTGTGCTTGCTTTAGAGTCATCTTTGGGTTTTCAAGTGTATAGGTAAATAATATATTACCTTTAGGGTCATGTATTTTTTCAATATAAATAGAATAGGCTAAAGATTGAGTAAAAATTTCCGGAGAGATCCAAGATGGCGGCAAGCAGTGTGGACCGTGTTTGGAGGCTCCAGTGAACAATTTGGGGAATTGCGCAGATTTCTGAGCCAGGAACACCGGGGTCCCGACACCATGATGGCGGGAGTGCTCCACGGTTTGGGGGGACCAGGGTGCGTAGGACCTGCATGCCCCTGAGCACGGGAGGAGTGCGGATTTTCTCGGATCAGAGCAGCAGCGGCGACACCAGCGGCACCAGTGGCAGCGACTGAGGTTTGCACTCAGAGCCTCCCAGTGGAGGCGGTTAGTGTGGTGGCTGGTAGGAGTTGCTGCGGGAGAGGGGACTCCAGATGGGATTTGGGCAGCGTGGTGCAGTGTGACACAAACTGCTCTTCTGTTGTTCTAGCCATTATAAGTCTCTTGTCATATGTATATTAAGCATGTATAATTATATCATAACGTGCCTTGTTTTTGCCAGCAATGCTTTGGCCACTGATTGCTGTTTGTATAAAAATAGCCCCACTCTTGTTATATAGACAGTCTGGATCTCATTTTATAGTTATTTAATACATCCTCATTACCACTGATTTTTTTTTCTTTCCACTCATATGGTCTTTTATCAAACTTCCTTTTAGACTGACCCCATCTCATAAAATTCACTAATGTTAAATTCTTTCATGTCTCCTCCTTCAAGTATTTTCTTTGCTCAAAATATGTGATAATTTTGTTTTTGATTTCTTTTACTTCTTCACTAATTTCAAGGCTAATGAAATTTCACCTGGCTTTTCTGATACTCAAAATCCCTGTGCTGATGGAATAAAAGTCACTGTGGCTTAGATATCACGAAATAGGATCCTCGTGTTACTCATGAAAATAATGTGATAATGATAATGAAGTGAAATAAAAATAGTGGTAATTATGATGATAATAATAAAAATAATCATAAAGACAGATTATAAAAAAGAAAATTATTTTTTAAGTTAAATTAACTTTGGATGGTATTAAAGCAGTATTTTAAATCATGATTTAAAAGTATTATTTAACAACATAAGTACTAAGAAAATTTTATCACTGAAGGACACATCTTGCATTTTATATGACAGTGTATTTAGTAAAATTAGAATGGGGTCACATTCAAAGCTGGCAATTAGCTTGTATTTCCAATTAAAATATTCCTTAAATTCACATAACTATGAATTAAATAAATAAAATAAATTACATTATTTGAAAAATTCTCTATTTCTCTATTATTTTCAATAATCTATCTTGCTCTATCTTTTAAAAAGTGCTGTATGGCATCATAGTTTATGTGGGTTGTGATTTAATATTACTAAAGATTTAAAATCTTCAAGAAAATTGTATTCAGATGTTTAACAAAAGTGATTTATAAATGCATGCAAGTGTCAAAATATACTTCACTTTTATGTAAATAGAACATTTTTAGGGTCTCTGTTATAAAGACGTATATTTTTGAAATATGGTTTTTCCATGTAGCCCAGGCTGTCCTCAAATTTGTGGTTCTCTTGAAATAGTCTCTAAATGCTATGATTATAGATATTATTGGTATCATGAATGGATAAATTTCATCTTTTAAAATTTTAATTTTTCAGTTGTTTTCAATGAAGTACCTCATGTGTCCCAAGATGGCTTTATATTCATTATGTAGCCAACAATGACCTTGAATCTCAATAATAGTGTTTTAACCTCCCAAATTCTGGGATTAAAGCATGCACTAGTGTTCCTTGTTTATGTGGCATTTGGGATCAAACCCAAGGTTCCTTGGTATGCATGATGAGCAGTCTACCAATTGAGTTATATCCTCTCTCTTTATTTTCTATTTTATTTTATTTTATTTTTACATTTTCTTTTTTTTTCTTAATTTATTCTTGTTACATCTCAATGGTTATCCCATCCCTTGTATCCTCCCATTCTTCCCTCCCTCCCATTTTCCCCTTATTCCCCTCCCCTATGACTGTTCCTGAGGGAGACCTCCTCTCCCTTTATATGCTCATAGGGTAACAAGTCTCTTCTTGGTAACCTGCTATCCTTCCTCTGAGTGCCACCTTAGACCTTCTGGGTACAAAGTATTCTTAGGTTCTATTTTAATCCTACATTTTATGTGAATCTCTCTTTGCTTCTTGACATTGTTATGTATAAGAAAATGTACAAACACAAACATGACAGAATCTCAAAGGTTAACAAGGATATACAAATCAAATTGAGTTACAGAAGAATTGCAGACTATTTATAATTTAAAAATAAGTGTTTGACAGCTAATATATTTAACTAATAAAAGTAACATATGATAGACTGGCTTTGAATTTCCCATTTTTTTGTTTGTTTTTTGAGACAGTGTTTCTCTGTATAGTTATGGATGTCTTGGAACTCACTCTGTAGACCAGGCTGGTCTTGAACTCACAGAGATTCAATTGCCTCTACTTCCCAAGTGCTGGGATTTAAGGCATGTTCCACTATGCCCAGGAAAATAACCCATTTTTATACCACAAAAAATTAACATTCCTTGAGGATATTTGCTTCTATCCTAATTTTCTCACATGTATCCCAACATATTTTCTCATAAATCTTATAATTCATTACTTTTTATATGATAGTCTATGATTTTGTGTATGTGTATGGTATTATGGTGTGTGTGTGTGTGTGTGTGTGTGTCTGTCTGTCTGTCTGTCTGTGTCTGTGTACCTGTGAATGCATATGTTGAGGCCAGAGTTTAATGTCAAGTATATTTCCTATCTCACTGTGTACCTTATATTTTTCTAGATGTAGGGTCTTTCATTAAACCAGAAGGTCATCATTTCTGCTAGACTGACTGGCCACTGACTTCTGGGGAGACCGTTTTCCCTCCATCAGCATGTGAGGAATATAGGCAAGACACATTTAAGTTGCATTATTTCCTTGAATTTAACCATCAAACAATTTTTATGTACAATACAATATCTTTTCTAAATTTAATGATATTCTCTGTTTAGTAATGTGAAATATTTATCTAATTTTAAAAACTTAAATCCATTTTAAATTTAATTCCATGCATATTTTAAATCTTAGTACATACAATGAATATGTAAAAGGACATGAAAAAATCTGATGCAATACCTATGCTGAGAGAATGTATTTGGGGAAAGGCAAATGAGTCCAAGGTAGCAAATATGAAGAGATTTACTGGAATATAAATTCAGGCAAGTAGTTTGAGGCTAGAATTTGGAGAGCCTTAGATTCTTACTTGAGGATTAAGAATTTATTATTGAGTCAATAGAGAATCACTGAAGGTTTTAGAAGAAATGTCATGGTTTATGTCATTTTGAAAATGTAACTCCGATAGAAATGTAAAGTTAGAAATGAAGAGAATACTTAGAAAGCCATTTTATATTCTAGAAGCTATTTGGAAGTACACATATTTAAAGTAGATTAGAGTATATATAAGACAAAGAGATAAATGCAGATAAAAATAGACTTTCATAGAAAAGAGTTTGTAAGGAATCTGGTGTTTAGATTTTCTGAAAAGTGTCCTGTCTTCATGGGAATCAAGCTTCCATTTAGACCCCAAACATTTGCTTTTCTAGAATTCCAAGTTTTTACCATCAGCAACATTTTGAACTATAATTTATAAGTATGTTTTTTTTAAATTCCATGTATCACCTGAAACTACACTGATAAAATTTTCTCCATGAAAACATTTCCAAAGTATCTATGTGGCTCACTTCAATAAAATCTATCCTCAAAATCTGTAATGTCTTACCTATAATCTTTCATTAAATACCAAACTGTGGAGCGACACAGTCAGTCCTTATGCAAGTGCTCTTTGCAACTGAGCCATCTTGCCAGCCTAAGTCTCTAAAGTTTTATTTCCTCATGGCACATCCACATGAAGACTCAGAGCCATTACATCACTCACTCTCATAACCCCTTAATCTATTAATCTGCAAAAGATTAACCTGTTCATTAGTACAGACCTTTTGTGATTAAATCCCATGGCAAAAGTGTTTAGAAAACCAAATTTCCAAAGTTAGGAGACACATTTAAACCACAATCTTACATAATTTTAGATTTAAAAAAATTTCTGCATGATTTTGAGTCTAGCTGACAAATATGAGCGAAAGTATGTAAAATCTATGAGATGGTTGAAAGAATTAAATAAATTTGATACTGTGCCTAGCACATCATTGAGTTTGTCTTTACTGCTAGTTTTTGGCCAATGTGATAGACGAATCCTAAGCAAGATTTTAAGAAATTTTGCATACTCTTGCAGACTTTTCTTTGAACCGTGTTGTGATTTTTGTAAGAAGGGTGGTTCTAAGGAATCTGTTGCTTCCTCAACCTGGATTACTTAATAAAACATGTGAAACAAATCTAAAATTTATGAGCAGAGATGGCTTAGCAGGTAAAGATACTAGTCACCAGATAATGAACTGAGTTCAATTCCTAGAATTTTCAAAACTGTAAGTGGAAGGAAATAATTAAGTCCACAAAGTTGTTCTCTGATCTTTATATGTATGCCATGGCAGGTCCGCAAACACACACACACACACACACACACACACACACACACACACATACATACACATACACAAACACACTCACACACACACACACACACACACATACACACACACACTACAATGGAAAGAAAAAGTACCTAAAAATTTACAGAAATTTGGAAAGCTTCATATGAAGCAGAGAACTGCAACAGCTAGTGTAGAACTGTAGAAAAATTAAAGATTCTTTTTTCAAAGAAAATTTTATATTGGGTATGTGTAGGTCTTTATA
>OU015760.1:56249938-56281278 GCA_907169655.1 Acomys percivali
TTTTTTCAAAGAAAATTTTATATTGGGTATGTGTAGGTCTTTATATTGGGTATGTGTAGGTCTTCATGTATGTCTGCACCATGTTTATGTCGTGCCTATGGAGATTAGAAAAAAAACATTAAATCGCCTGTAATATGACTTACAGATGGTTGAGATCTACCATGTCGGTGCTAAGAATCAAACCTGGGTCCTATTAACTGCTCAGCCATCTCTCAAGCCTCCAATATTTGTTATTTTTTAAATTGTTTATATGAAGTGTTTTTGTAAGAGTAACTGAGTTATAATATTACTTGGGAGGGAGGGAGGGAGGAATGGGAGGATAAAGGGGATGGGATAACAATTGAGATGTAATATGAATAAATTAATAAAATATATTTTAAAAAGAATTAAAAAAGATTACATGATTCACTGTATTTTTTATACATACCTTATCTATTTATTTATTTATTTATTTATTTATTTATTTATTTATTTATTTAATCACTTTACAGACTGATCCCAACCCTCTTTTTTCTCCTCCCAGTCCCACCCTCATGTCCCTCCCCTGATTACCTCCCCTTCTTCTTCTCAGAGAAGAGGAGACCCCCCAAGGGGTAGCAACCCACCCTGGAATATCAAGTCCCAGCAGGACTAAACATTTTCTCTCTCACTGAGGCTTGATAATGCAGCCCAGCTAGAGGTAAGGGATCCAAAGATAGGCAACAAAGTCAGAAACAACCCCTACTACCATTTTCAGAGGACGAACATGTTGGCCAACCTGATACATATGAGTAGGTGATCTAGGTCTAGCCTGTACATGCTCTTTGGTTGTTTATTCAGTCTCTGAAAGGCCCCATGGGCCCAGGTTAATTTACTCTGTAGGTCTTCTTATAGTGTCCTTAACCTCTCTAGCTCCCTCAATCCTTCCTCCCACTCTTCCACAAGATACCCAGAAGTTGGCCTATTGCTTGGCTGCAGGTCTCTTGTTTTTATCAGCTGCTAGATGAAGCTTCTCAGAAGACAGTTATGATAGGGTCCAGTCTGCAAACATAGTTGTCATTAATAGTGACAGGGGTTGTCTCTCTCCCATAGGATGGGTCTCAATTTGGGCCAGTGATTCGTTTGTCATTCCTCCAATGTCTGCTCCATCTTAACACCTACATTTCTTGTAGGTAAGACAACTTTTGGGTGGAAGGTTTTATGAGTAGGCTGTTATCACCCTCCATCTACTGGAAGTCCCACATGGCTACAGTGGGTAGCAACTTCAGGCTCTTTAATCTGCTGCTCGAAGTCTCAGCTAGAGTTATTCCCATAGACTCATGGCAGCCTCCTCTGTCCCAGATATGCCCCAAGCCAATTTCTGTTCTCATCCATTCCCCTCCCCGACTCCAGCTCTCCTCATACCTGAAAACTTTCTGAAAAGATCACTGATAGCTCAGCCACTATGATCAATAATTAACAAATGGGACCTCATGAAACTGAAAAGCATCTGCAAGGCAAAGGACTATCACTAGGACAACTCAACAGCCTACAGAATGTGAAAAGATCTTCACCAACCCTATATTTGACAGAGGGCTAATACCCAAAACACATAAAGAACTCAAGAAATTAGACACCACAAAACCAAATAGCACACTTTTAAAAATGAGGCACAGAACTAAACAGAGAACTCTCAACTGAGGAATCGCCAATGGACGAGAAACCTTTAAATGTTCAACATCCTTAGTCATCAGGGAAATGCAAATCAAAACTCAAGTGACGCACATTCTGGCAAAGATTTGGAGAAAGGGGAACACTCCTCCATTGCTAAAGGGAGTGAACCTTGTACAGCCACTTCAGAAATCAATCTGTCATTTTTTTTTTCAGAAAACTTGGAATAGTTCTAACTCAAGACCAAGCTATTCCACTCCAGGGAATATATATAAATGATGCTCCACCATACGACAAGGACACTTGCTAAATTATGTTCATAGCAGCTTTATTTTAATTGCTAGAAAACTAGAAACAACCTAGATGCCCCTCTCCTGAAGAACAGATAAAGAAACTGTGGTACATTTATGCAGTGGACTACTACTCAGCTATTAAAAACAAAATCATTATTCAATTTACAGACAAGTGAATGGGACTAGAAATGATCATCTTGAATGAGGTAACCCAGAACCAGAAATACACTGGTATATACTCACTTGTATGTGGATATTAGCCACTTAGTACAGGATAACGATGTTACAATCCACAGAAACAAAGAAGCCAAATATAGCCAAAGAATTTTACTTAGAAGATGAAATAAAATAGACATCTGCAGTAGATGAAAAAAGGAGACTGGGTGGAATAGAATGTGGGGAAAATAACAGGGGTAAGGATCACTATCTTTAACAAAATGTAAAATGACTGTATTGGTTTATGAAAAAGTATTTCAAATACTTTCAAAGCCAGAATAGAGACAGTAAGATAAGTTAAATATAGTTACCCTCCTCATTGAAGAGACTTGAAAATATGGCAAAACACAGATGGACACTTTGAGTCATGCAAAAGGTACACAAGAGTTTGAGGAGGCATCTATTTTTTAAGTCATGATAAAACATGTGGAATATCAGTATTTAAGTTGAAATTTGCAAATTAAAATAATTTTATTGGAATGTACTGCTTTAGAAATCAAGGTATTTAACTCTACAAATAACAGATTTAAAAATACCAGCCAATTTGGAAAAGACACAGGTATAGTTCCTATCTTAAAGATCAAATTTACTTTCCTGTTTCAGTGTGTTTGGGAACCAGAAACCAGGAAGAGGTGAGGGAGACTCTCAAGACCACCATCAAGTACAGAACTACTTTGTTTTTTATCCATAATATATTTATTGCTCAATAATATATTTTCTGTTACAGACATTTTGTACATATATATTATAATTTGCTATGCAGTAGCAAACATTTTTTTCTTCTTTTTTCCCTTTTATTTATTAGTTTATTCTTGTTACATCTCAATGGTTATCCCATCCCTTGTATCCTCCCATTCTTCCCTCCTTCCCACTTTCCCCTTATTCCCCTCCCCTATGACTGTTCCTGGGGGGGATTTCCTCCCCCTGTATATGATCATAGGGTATCAAGTCTCTTCTCGGTAACCTGCTGTAGCAAACATTTTTTATATAGCCTTTGAACCAATGGGAAATTAATACAAGTTCTATGGTAGCTAGTCATGTCACTGTCATTATGAGGAGATGCCAGACCTGCTGTCACCCAAGAGAACTTCTGTTCAGACAGAGAAAGCATCTAGTGTCCTGTTCTGGGCCCAATTTGAGGCTCTACCAGTTTTTCGGAATCCTCCATTTGTGTCACACAGTTTGCCAGAGGGCATGGCACTTGTACTATAGAGCAGTACAGAAGCCTCCCACACTGTCCACAGGGCAGTGTTTGCCTTCCCAAAAACTGTCTTGATCAAAAATAAATTTGCCTTGTCCAGACACTTAAAAATCAAAACAACAACAAATGAACAAACAATCTCAAAGATGTTTTAAAAATCAATTCATTAATTTAACAGTTTTCTGTCTCAGAGTTAGGTACTTTTTCTATCCTGATTCCTATTCAAAGAGAAAGAGGGGAGCAAAAACACAAGATTTGTGTGCATGTTTTGATAACTATTTTGTGAGTGCTTGTTTAATTATGGTTCTTAAATGTAAAGAAAAAGAACAAAATCAAGTGGGACAGAAAGAGCCCAGAAGCGACAAAACAATAGAGTCAGACAACGCTTAGAGTTTTAATGGTTGTTGTCTGAAATTTACAACTCCTCAGTATATTTTAAAAGAGCTGAAAGGGAAAGCTGCTTATTTATTTGCGAATGTCTCATTTGTTTTATTTTATTGATTTTTGTAATAAGATTGTTGTTTTGCAAACAAGTCATCTTGGTGGCTTTGATTTAAATGTACATAAGATGTTAATTGTAGAAATTGTAACCTACTTTCTGAAAATACTTGAGGCCCTTTGGAACAAACCTCAGTTCTTTTGCTTTTGAGAAGCTGCTAAATTGCAACATAAATCTCACACTACTTCTCTTTGTGTGTGGGTGTGGTAAATGTTTATTACGTGTTTGTGTCTCCTAGGATAGGTAGTGAAGAAAAAAATTAGAGAAATAGATAATGTGATATTTTACATATTCTAAACTTTCCTGGGATATCTATGTGGCTCTCCATAGACTATTTTCTCTCTATCTTTTAGGCTACTTAATTACATTTTATATTATTGACATCATTACTCTTAATATTACTGCATCTAATTTTTATTGAATGATTAATTATACTTTATATAGAATGTCTATTGTATTTATAATATGTCAGTGAAAGGAAACTATATTTTTCCTGTAATTATACATAAATTGTTAGACTTATAATGCCCAAAAAGTGTGCTACAACTCACATCTTTAATAAGTTGCTGAATGATAACATACTCTCAGCTATATATAAATAAGGAAGCAATTCTCATTATTCTTTACACTGCAGTCAGATATGCAGAGAATGATGAAAGTGGCTCACTAGTGAATACAGTCTTTGTTGCTGGATAGCTAGAAAAGTCTCTTGCTCATTGCAGTGATTACATTTAAACAGAAATTTAGAAACCAATAAAAATTTAATAATTTATAAACTCTAATAAAAGACATACTAGATAGGCTCATTTTACTAGCTGCTTCACTGTGGCAGAAATGTGTATGGCTATGGGACAAATATTGTCAGTTTTAATTTTGTGTAACTTTGAGGGTTATATTAATGCATTGATTATACAACATTCTAAAATGCTTTATATTTGTCTAAATGTGTCCTTTCCACTTTAGCCAATAAATATTCAATGTATGTTTAATGCTATTCTTTAATACTATATATATCTCAGTTATCATATAGTGTGTGCTCATTATGATGCCTTAACTGTATATGCTATATTCTGAATACAAATTCCAAGAAAGAAAAACCAATTTTGATATATGCTAATGAATGTCATGACGTTACTTTTCCTTAAGAGATGAGAACAAATGCCTTTTTGCCTTGCATATGGCACAAGGAAGGCTTTGAACTAAAGATGCCATCCAAGTTCAAATGTGTGAAACTGAAATTATTGGTCTTACTTCCAGGATCATGGGTGTGATACCTTTAGAATCAACTGAGAGATGAGCCTGTGGACATGTGTGGTTAGAATAATTAGTGTGGAAAGATCTAACTGAATTATGAACAGGACTCTGTGTTTGGAGTCCAGGGCTGTGGAAAAGAAAAAGAAAAGAACCTGAACTGACAAACAGATATTCTTTTTAAAAATATTTTATTAATTTATTCATATTACATCTCAATGGTTATCCCATCCCTTGTATCCTCCCATTCCTCTCTCCTTCCCATTTTTCCCTTACTCCCCTCCCCTATGACTGTGACTGAAGGGGACCTCCTCCCCCTGTATATGCTCATAGGGTATCAAGTCTCTTCTTGGTAGCCTGCCTTCTTGGTAGCCTTCCTCTGAGTGTCACCAGGTCTCCCCATTCAGGGGACGTGGTTAAATATGAGGCACCAGAGTACGTGTGAAAGTCATACCCCACTCTCCACTCAACTGTGGAGAATGTCCTGTCCATTGGGTAGATATTGGTAGGGGTTCGAAGTTTACTGCATGTATTGTCCTTGGCTGGTGCCATAGACAAACAGATGTACTGATCAAAGACAGCTTCTTAGAGAATAAGCTTTTTGTTTTTAACCTTCAACATTAAAAGTGAAAAGGCTACTGCTGCTAGTAACACATTGAGGCCAGGAAATGTATAATCCAATCATTATACAGTTATAGTCCCAGTAAAAAAGCATAGAAAGGAAAAGTTGAGAAGGTGAAGTCTAATGTACAATGGAGAACGTAAGATGTTGCAGATGCAGAGAGCATGAGATAGCTGTCAATTATAGCTGGATGCATGGGATAGAGATTATGCAGAAAAGTAGTGATACTGCTTCAAAAACCAGAACTGAATAACTTGGACTGTTGATGTAGATTGGAGTCCAGATGTTACCATCAACCCAATGTACACAAATAGATAGGTAGTATTTAGTGAAGATCTTGCTGTGCTTGGTCTCTCTTTCATCTGTTATTTCCAAGTTACATCACAATTATTAATTTTTAGAATGGGAGCATTTATTTTGTGTCATTGCATATTTGAAATGCTTATTTTTTATATTGTGAGATACACAATTAAGAAATTATCTAAGTTTTTAAAAAGGATTTTCAGTCACCCTTGGAGTATTTCTGAAACAAGTTATTGAAGACTTGGGCTTTTAGAGATGAACTAAATGTGTTTTGCATTATAAAATGAATGTGAGATCTTAGAGACTCGACCTAGAATGTTTGTGAGTGATATAGTTGAGTATCAGGTTGACACAAGGTGGGCTTGTGATATTTAATCTTACTTGTCGTCTTCACGATACTTACAAACATATAGGAGACAATGTTCTTGGTATATAAGGTACTTCCAGGTATTTAGGGTATTTCCAGAGAGATTTAAAAGAAGGGAGCAGACTTATCCTGAACATGGGTAGAATCATTAAATGAGCTTATGTCCCAATGGAAACTAAATCAAATCCTTCTATCTTTAAGTTACTTTTGTCAGATATTTTATCACTGTAGTGAAAAAATAAACTAAAACTACTAGGTTATTGTTTGATTATATTGAAACCCAGATCACAATCCATTTCATTTAGAAGTTGCTTTGGGACAAACTTATCAGTTGAGTAAAGATGCTAGTTTATGTTAATTATAAATTTGGAACAAATAATTTTAGTCTATTGTTAATCATTTTAAGTGTCTAGATATTCACCGGGCCCATAGTCATTGCCATTGTGATGAATCTAGGAATTTTAGAAGTGTTTGTAAGCTTCCAAGTACTGCTAAATGATTTATATTTTATATTTGTTGTTTCAATCATGAACAAAACCATTTCATGCACAAATAATATGTATAAATTAGTATTTGAAAAATTATGATCATAAAACAACAATGAAATATATTTCACAAGTCTCTATGAATTAAATCAAATCAAGAAATTTAAAATGTTATAACCAAAATTTTAGTAACATTTTAGTTTCATTGATCATGGTCCTTCTATGGAGGACTATTAACAAATAAACAGATGAAAAGTGATATGATCTACTGAAGTATTCAACTTTGCAATTAGTGTGGTGACACAAGTCATATTCATCTGGAAACCAAACCAAAAAAAAAAAAAAAACGTCTAATGAGCATAAAGCTTGCAACCACTCAGGCTTGCCATCTATTTGATATTCCTGCAAATCAATTGTTAGATATTCCTATGAGCACATCATGTGTTCCTTTTCACTAAGTAATTTCCTTAATGTATTCAGTTACCATGCGTTGAGAATTGGCAACATCAGCTCTGTTTTAATCAAGCTCTCAGTAATAATAAAATAAGGAAAAACAGTAAGTGCTACATTTTATTTTGTTCAGCACAATACACAAGCCTTAAGTTTGGAAAGAACAAGATGATGTTCTAATAAGTGGCTTTCATGAACCTAAATTTTCCTATGCAATTGTTAAAAGGAAACACATATCTTTTTGTAGCACTAAAATATCTAATCATTGGAAAATCTGAAGATGTTTCTCAATTTATAGATTAGCTTTAAGTTCCATACATCCAACTTCTGACTGTCACCAATATGAGCCAACAAGAGCTCTATTAGAAATCAATTTATCCTTATATATGTCAAGATGAATAATTTCACTTACATAAAATTTTCATCTCTAAATAATGAAAATATTCTTAACACTTTCAGGGAAGATTATTCAGAAAGCAATAATGGCCTAGGCCAAATAGTGTGGGGGTCCCTGATGTAGAACACAGGTGATTTTTCCTAAGTAGGATATCTGGTTATTTACAGAAGTATGAGAATTTGCTATGGGCAAGATAGTGTATGCTCATTTAGATTTTCTGGCAAATAAAATCAATGTATCCACATAATATCAAGAGAAGAGGGGCCCCAGGACCTACTCCAAATGTCCATGCTACACAGCCATACATGTCATTTCTACTCACTCCACTTAAAGAATTATCTGGGCTCTGCTTCTCCTACCTGGGAACTTTACTAGGAATAGCTGATTGCCTCTGAAAAAATTATAATTAGTGAGTTAATCTAGACTTGTGGCCTTGTTGAAGGAGATGTATCACTGGAAGTGTGCTTTGAGCTTCCTCTCTCTCTCTCTCTCTCTCTCTCTCTCTCTCTCTCTCTCTCTCTCTCTCTCTCTCTCCTCTCTTTAAGCCTCTAGATAAGATGTAGACTCTAAGATATTGTCATTCCTCCCTCACTGCTGCAGTGCTTTCTGTCCTGATGATTATGACACTATCCATATGGAACTGTGAGCTCCAATGAATGTTCTCTCTTTTGTATTAATTTCCTTGGTGCCTCATCATATCAATAGAAAAAGTAACCAGACATCCTGACTATGGATTGTTGTCAAAGTCCAACTCATACCACTCATGCTACTCATACCACTGTACTCAATACTCTAAAATGTTTATTTTTTTAATACTTTTGCAAGTGTGTATGGTGTGTTTCACCATGTATTTCCACTATTTCTTTACTTACATTTCCTCATCTATTGTATAGTATTTCTTTCATATTTTACATGCTTCTATATGTAAACACATTGAGTCTATTTAGTGGTACAACTACATACCTTGATATAGGACCATCAACTCTTTTGTAGGTAGCTCCTTAGAGGCCACATCATTACACAAAACATACTTTCCTTCTTCCAGAAGCCAACAATTCCCAATATCTCCTCAGCTAAAGGTAGGACTTCATGACCACCACAACCTGTTCTTTCTGTACTAGGATTTTGCCTAGCTTGATCTTGTATGGGCATGTGCATGATATCACAACCACTGTAAGCTTATGTGTGAAACTGAGCTATCATGTGAGACAAATACTGTTTTGTTACTGAAATATTTATCCTCTGTAGTTTATAATGTTCTCTTTCTTCCATAATCATCCCTGAGCATTAGAGATAAGGGAGTATGATGTAGATGTCTCATTTAGAGCTGAGCTATCCTAGTGTTTCTACTGCTGTGATAAAATACCATGACCAAAACAACTTGCTGAGGAAAGAGCCTGTTTGGCTTAGGCTTACAAATCACAGTTCATCATTGATGGAAACCAGGACAGCAACTCAAATAGGACAGAATCTGGAAACAGAAACTGATGCAGGGATGTTGCTTACTAGCTTGCTCCACGTGGACTGATCTGCCTGCTTTGTAACAAAATCTATGACCACCTGCCCAAGGCTGGTCCCACTCACAGTGGGCTGGTCCCTACCTCATCAATCACTAATTAAGAAAATGACATCCAGGCTTGCCTACAGCCCAATCCTATGGAGGAATTTTCTTCGCTGTAGTTAGTTCCTCTCCAAAGACACTAGCTTGTGTCGAGGTCAAGTTGGCATAACTAGCCAGCACATTTCCCTGCAAGTATAAGCGCCACCTAACTTCATGCCTGTGTTCCCTTTCCTACCTTGTTCTCTCTCTCCAACCTCTTTTGCTGTCTATTTTAATTCACCTTCTGAGTGAGAATTAAGCATTCCCTCTAGATTCCTCCTTGTTACTTAGTTTCTTTGAGTCTGTGAATTTTAGCATAATTATCTGGAAACAACCTAAATGTCCCTCAAGCATGGAATGGATAAAGAAACTGTGGTACATTTACACAGTGGAATGCCACTCAGCTATTAAAAAAAGGGACATTTTGAAATTTGCAGGCAAATGGATGGACCTTGAAGATATCATCCCAAGTGTGGTAAACCAAACCCAGAAAGGCAGACATGATATGTACTAACTTATTTTTTTTTGTACTCACTTATAAATGGATTTTGGTCATATAATATAGCATAAATATACTACAATGCACAGACCCAAAGAAGATAAGTAACAAGAAGGATCTAAGGGAGGATGCTTAAATCTCACTCAGATGGGAAAATAGAATGAACAGAGGTAGTAGATGAAGAAAGGGATCAAGGTAGGGGAGGGAGCACAGAGATATGAGGGTGGAGATCAGATCTGTGGACATCTGGGGCAGGAGACCAGAAAGCCTTAGAAGAGAAGAGAGGCCATAGGTGGGGAAATTTTTGTGACAAGCTGGAGATCTAAGTCAGGGTTAGAATATGATGAGTATTCTGGCAGAGACTTCTAGCAGCATGTGTCATAGAGACTGAAGATGGCACTCTCAAGCTAGACAAGTGTCTTAGTAGAGCAAGGGGAAAACCAAACTTCCCCCTGCCCCCCCCCGATATACACAAAATCTTTGACCCAAAATTCAACCTTCATACATGCTGTGCAGTGATAAAGATAGAGGAGACAGAGCAGAGATTGAGGGAATGTCTAATCAATGCCTGGCCTAACCGAAGACTCTCCCCATGGGAGAGAGCCAACCCCTGACTCATTAACAATGTTATGCTGTGCTTGCAGACAGGAGCCTAACAGAATTTTCCTCTGAGAGGCTCTAACCAGCCTCAGTTTGGAACAGATGCTGAGACTCAAAGCCAAACATTGGGCAAAGCATAGGGAGTCTTGTCGAATAGTCAGGGAAGGAGAAAAGTACATGGAAGTGACAGAAGCTTCACAAGAAGACTGACAGATCCAACTAACTAGATCCCAGAGGGACCTCTTAAGAATGAAGCACCAAATCAAGGACCTAGACCCCCTATAAATATTTAGCAATGGACAGCACAGGCTTCATGTGGATCCTCAAGTAAGGGGATCAGGGCCTATCTCTGACATGGACCCCTTCCAGATTTTTGTTCACTTCCCTCTAGTTGGACTCCCCTACCAGGTCACAAAGGAAGAGGACACTCTTAGTCTTGATGCAACATGATGAGGTGGGGTGGATAGAAAGAGGCAGTCCTATTTTTTGAGGACTAGGAGAGGGTTGATGAAGAAGGGAGTGTGGAACTAGGAAGTGAGGAAAGATGTGTCTATGACCAAGATGTAAAGTGTATAAATATATAAAATAATTTTTACAAGTAAAAATAAAAGAAATACAATATATACTCAGAGAAATTTGCCACCCCCCACTCATGACGTACTTCCTTCAGCATGGCTACACCTCCTGAAAGTCCCATATTTTCCTAGAACAATGTCACCAGCTGGAGACAAAGTATTCAACTTCATAGGCCTGTTTGTATGGGAGATATGCTTCTATTCAAGCCAGCACTTCCTTCTTGTGGTCATTTTTATTAAAAATGAGTCAATATATTTTCAAACATCTAAATATTTATTTCATTGATCCTCTGGGTTATCTTTTTATTACCATTTAATTATTCTCAGTTTTGATCTTTATTAGTTTTTTCTTAATTTTGGATTGTTGTTATTTTTTAAATTCCATGTATGTGTGTGTCCATGTTGTTATGTGGAAGTATGAATACGGGTACCTGTGGAGTCCAGAAGAGGGTGTGGGGTTCCGTGATGCTGCAGGCACAAATGCTTATAAACACCCAACTTGGATGTTTGGAAACAAACTTGAGTCGTCTGTAAGAGTAGTATTATGCATGCTTTATGATTAGCTGAGCCACACCTCTGCAGTGCCATTGGTTTACTTTTATAAGGTTGGGTTGTACATCATTAAATCTTTGATTAAGATCTAATTTTTAATGTAGGCCTGAAGCTATAATCATTTTTATTATATCATTCATTCTTATATCCCACAAGTTATGCTTTATTATGCTTTTGTTTTAATTCAATTCTTAGTCTTTACATTTCTTCCCCAAGTTTTTCAATGAATGATGGTTCAAAAGTGTATTGTTCAGTATCCTTATATTTATATAATTTCTATAGTTTGTTTTGAATTGGATTTCCAGTTTTATTCTTTTATCCTATTTAAATTATTGAGATTATATACACTCTCAATATTGCCAGAAAATATTGCAAGAGATAACTAAAAGGGGAAAGGCACTATTGCCTGAAATTTATTATGGTATTTCAAACAAGATTGAAGGGTCCTATGTTGCCATTAATGTTGGTTACATATTATTTCACTTTCTTTCTTAGGTAACTCTGATTAGAGTTCTTATAGGATAGATACATTTATCATAATAACTTAATAAATGTCTTTCATTTTTGTAATTTAGGCTCCAGTTAATGTCCATCTTCTGTATAGAAGATGTCCATTTTTGGTCAGGCATGGTGGTGCACACCTTTAATCCCATCACTTGGGAGGCAGAGGCAAGCAGATTGTAGTGAGTTCGAGGCCAGCCTGGTCTACAAAGTAATTCCAGGACAGCCAAGGCTACACAGAGAAACCCTGTCTCGAAAAAAGAAAACAAAAAACAAAAACAAAAAAAAATATGTCCATTTTTGTATACTCTTGCACTCAGGGGTCAGCCTGCTAAATTTTATAGGTGCAATGGGTAGAAAAATGCTAGTAAAATGTTTCATCATCTATTAATAATTGTTGTGATGAAAAGGATTACAGTTTTCCTAAGTTAACAAGTTACACTAAGAAATATCAATTTCTAGTTTTTGGTAAATTACCAGATTGATTTCCAAAGTGGTTGATCAAGTTGGCAATCCCACGAGCAATGGAGGACTGTTCCACTTTCTTCCCATTCTCAACAGCATGTGCTGTCACTTGAGTTTTTGATCTTAGCTATTCTGACAGGTGTAAGATGGAATCTCAGTCATTTTTATTTAAATTTACCTGATGAATAGGTATGTTTAGCATTTCTTTAAGTGTTTCTCAGCCATTCAATATTCCTCTGCTGGGAATTCTCTGTTTAGATCTGTACCCCAATTTTTTAATCTGGATTTTATTTTTTATTTAATTTTATTAATTTATTCAGATTACAACTCAATTTTTATCCCATCACTTGAATCCTCCCATTCCTCCCTCCCTCCTGCTTTCACCCTATTCCCCTCCCCTATGTCTATGACGAAGGGGGGACCTCCTCCTCCATTATATAGTCATAGGCTATCAAGTCTCATCTTGGTAGCCTGCTTATTCTTTTTCTGAGTACCATCAGGCCTTTGGTTTGGTGGTGATGCTCAACCAAACTCCGGCGTGGAGTACAGAGAGTCTTATGGAAGATTTGGGGAATAGAGAGACCAAGAGCGGTCAGGAGCTCCACAAGGAGAACAATGGAGCCAACAAATTTGGGCAGAGGACAGGGGTGCTGCAGAGATTTATTCACCAACCAAAGACCTTGTATGGTGATGACTTAGACCCTTTGTTCAGATGTAGTAGATAGGCAGCACCATCTCCTTGTGGTCCCATAATATGAGGAGTAGGGACTAATTCTGACATGGACTCTGGGATCCTCATGTTGATCACTTCCCTCTGTCACAATGGCTTTACCAGGCCACAGAGGACAAGGATACAGGCAGTGGAGGTGAAACTTAATAGGCTGAAGTCAGATGTTAGGGGAGAAGGTCTCCCCTTTCTGAGGACTGGGGAGGGAGGGAGAGGGTATGAAGGGGAGAGGAGGGATTGGGAGGTGAAGAGAGAGGATGCTACAATCTAGATGTAATGTGAGTAAATTTTCTAAAAAAATTAAAATTTCAAAGTAGATTGTCAATATGTGTTTGGTAGTCATCCCTAAGGCTAGCTATCTCATTAATTGAAATTTCCCTACATGAACGTGTCCACAAAATTGGATATTGACACAAGTATCAAAAAGTGAAACTTTTTTCAGGCTTACTAGAATATTTAAGAAGAATACTTTCTTGACATGTTATGAGCTGTATTGAAAAGGAAAGAAAATCACTGGGTGGCAAGAAGTTAGAGATCCAGAAGCATGACTCTAGTTTAAGTAATTGTATACATTCTTACTATTAACCATTTTGTAACACTCTTGGATTGATTTTTTTATTTGATATCTGTTTCTTTTTATTATAAGTTTGGTTCTTTACTTAGAAGAAAATTGTGTTAAATTGTAAAGTACCAGACATATTTCCCAATTTTCCAGTATTTCACAAACAAAATTTATCTGTAAAATAGAAAAATACTTCAATGATAGAGTCTCCTCTCTTTTGTGTTGTATAAACATCTTCTTATCATATATGTAGTTAGGCAAATCTTCTAGAGTTGTAATAAGGTTTCGTGATAGAATAGACTTGGTAGTTGCCTTTGCCAAGTACAGTAAAAAAAAAAAATCTCCAGATATCCCTTTCGTAATTCTATGCACTTCATATATTTTTCTTGATATTTGGTACAATTAAAAAGGACTATCAAATATTCTCATCAAAATCAATAGACCCAAAGTGTTGAAGTAACAAAAAAAGAAGAGTAAGTTCCAACATACTCTGCTGAAGGTCCAAT
The DNA here is from genome assembly GCA_907169655.1 of Acomys percivali. Classification (NCBI taxonomy): domain Eukaryota; kingdom Metazoa; phylum Chordata; class Mammalia; order Rodentia; family Muridae; genus Acomys; species Acomys percivali. The sequence continues at coordinate 56,264,239 of OU015760.1, forward strand.
GATCTACCAGTAATAATTCAAAAGCAGGTAAATCCTAAGGCCGTTTCTCTGCTTCAATACATACTACTAAAAAGCATCTGATGTTGTCCTAAGGTGAAAAGATATAAAATCTTCTACTAAATTAATGTAAATACATTTCTGGGTTCTAGCTGCTGCTCCAGCTCCTGTGCTGAATTGCTGTTTTGTTGTTTAATGGGTCTGCTGGAATCACTCCGAATTGAGTCTAAAAAGGTCTACTTCTGTTTCCATTAGCCTCTTTTCTCTCCTAAGGTAGGTGGGTTGGAATCTCATTAAAGAACCCCAACTAAAGTAGGTTTGAAAAATTTCAAAGTCTACATGTGGCATCCAGTGTGGGGCATAATAGGTAAATTAACTTCTAATGCTGCAGAGGTAACTACAGGCTTTGAAGGTATAAAGACACAGTTTCAGGATGTCAGCAAAATGGCAGATATTAATATAGGTTATTTCCTTCCTTGAACCCAGAGCAAATTTTCTGGTTTTGCTTTGTCTTCTTTCTGTACTCCATTTTTAAAAAGATTGGAAGAAAGACTGATGTGATATGAAAACTGGAAGTGTCACTAAACTCTATAGTTCAGGAAAAGATTTCAGAGTTGGTTGTACAACAAGATAGTTTACAGGTAGAGATGGAAGCAATTGAGAAACAAATAGCACCACTGATAAATGGAGAAAAATGTGTTCAGATTTGGTGATAACTAAAAATGGGAGTTCTCTACACTTGCTGCCCTGCTCTGCTCCAAGAGCCACCACTTCAGAACACCTGTGTGAAGAATAAGGCAGAGAAAATATGGGAAGGTGGAGAGGCCAAAAGAACTACAAAAGAACAGGAAGCTGGGCAGGATAAAAGGTCTTTGGAGGCAAGTGTGCCACTAGAAGATTTCTCTAGGGCTACACAGACATCATCAGCTTTTCCAGTCTTTGGCTTTTCCAGTCTTTATACAACATATCCCAGCTAATGATGATGGTGAGGCTAATGAGGAGGCATGGTCTCCAGTAGATATGCTAGATTTAAAGCATTTTAAAGAGTCTATTGTGTAGCATGGAATGGATTCATATTTTATTCAACAAATGTTAAGTAACTGGGCCACACAGGATAGACTTATTCCCCAAGATTGGAAGGAATTGTTGTCAGCTGTGTTTGAAGCTGGTCAACAGTTAGAGCAGTTGTCATGGTGAAGAAACAAAGTCATGTAAATAGGACAAAAAATATAACAAGAGGGATAAATGTTAATTATCAATTGCTTGGTGAAGGGCATTATGCTGACTTATAGGAGTAAATTCAATCTGAAGATGTAGTACTTGACCAATGTCATGTTGCAGCCTTAAGAGCTTGGGATATGGTTGAGGAACCTGGTAAAACAACCAACCACCTTATTTACTAACGTAATTCAAGTCCCTGGACAAGCCTTCACAGAATGTTTACAGAGATTGAATTCAGCTCTAGATAGAGTAATACCAGACCCTGAGACCAGATAGGCATTGACACCGATGAGAATGCAAATACTGAATATAAGAGAGCAACTAAAAGCACAAAGAGCCCCATTAGATGAATGGATAAGAGAGACAGCTAATATTGGTTTTCAGGAGCATCAAGCCAATATTATAGGACAAGCCATAGTTAGAGGTCTCAGATATCAAAACACCCAGTGCTTCTCAGACATTTGATATTCCTCTTTTGAGAATTCTCTGCTTAGCTCTGTACCCCATTTTTAATTGGGACATTTAGTTTGGTGGTGTTTAATTTTTTGAGTTCTTTATATATTTATGATATTAGTCCATTATAAGATGTAGGGTTGGTGAAGATCATTTTTTTCCAGTCTAAAGGATGTTGTTTTGTTCTCCGGACAGTGTCCTTTGCCTTACAGAAGCTACTCAGGTTCATGAGGTCCCATTTATTATCTTATCACTTGGCAACAAGACAAAGAAATAATTAAAAAGTGTCCTACATGTTCTCTCTATAACCAAATTCCATTGGCTCCCAGAAGTAACCCTAGGGGTACCAAAAGTAATGAAATCTGGCAGATAGATATGTTTCATACCATTTATACATACTCAGGGTTTCAAAGTGCAACTGTTTTAATTTCTGTAAAGGCTGGTTATGTAATTACAGATTTATTGGAAATAATGGCAATTATGTGTATGCTTGCCCAAATTAAACCTGTAAATTCTCCCTCATATATATCCAATGAGATGGAGAATATTTTGCATATTATAATATATAGCCCATTACTGGTATACCAGACATTCCTACAGGACAAGCAGTTGTAGAAAAAGCTAATTGTACCTTAAAAGAGATGCTTACTAAACAAAAAGAAAGGGGCAGAGTAAATAATGCTCTGTTTACTTTAAACTTTATTAATGTTGATGAAAAAAGGACAACAACTGCTGAGAGACATTTGGTTATAGAAAAAAACAGAGTAACTACGACAACCAAGATACTATATGGATTTCTTGATAATGTAATAGAAACTTGCAATAGTTTTGAGATGGTGATGTGGTTATTCTTATGTATCTACAGGAAATGAAAAAATATGCTTACCACAAAACTTCTGAAGATTAAGTCTGACCAGGGAAGACCTTCTACTATCTGAAATATGAATGTCTTCACAAAGCAAGAGAATCTATGGGCTACCTGATCCTCATGGCATTCCATCTTTTCATATAGCATGGATATTACAGTTCAAACAGACTTATAAAATTGATAGATACCTTTCACCTGCTCAAAAATAGGCAAAAATAGGGCAGACATTTATCTTTAGCTGTTTTGTACACCTTGCATTATAATCTTTTAAATTTTGTTTGTTTATTTTCAGAAAAAAAGACCAAAAAATAATGATGACAAAACAAGTAACGCAGGTGAATTAACTTCTCAGACTGCCTCAGTTACTGTTTCCTCAAAATTTTCATGCATGTCAACTTTAAAAATACTAGCCCAAATGATTGATCCCACAGAGACTGGACAGAAAAAAATACAGCTAGCATTTCCAGCACTTGGACAATATCTTAATTTTCTAAGGGTAACCAAAAGATTTTTACCCCTGGAAAGCAAAAGTTAATTTAAGAACAGGACAGCTTCATTCCCAATAGGTGAGGTGGTTGTTTTGGTGCGTTACCAATGGTTGTTATTTTCTAGGTGGGTTGGCTATAAGTTAGTAATGCTTATATTTAGTTATTTCTTGCTTTGTCCCCTCTATCCTTCTTTCTCTCTTATTTTTCTGTCCTATCTAGTGTTAACGGAAAGGAGGAGTAAAAAGGGAATGCTAAAATGGGGGACATAGAATTATAGGTTAAAAGATGTGTTATTGAATCTATTAGCCTCAAGTATTTTAGACTGGTATTGCATATTGATAGAAATTAAATATTATTTTGTTCAACTTTTGCTTAAGTATTGTACATATGCAATTTGAAGTTGTGATGTAAAGTTCTAATCTTATGAAAACTAACTATTGCAAAATTCTCAGGATGGTTGGAAATGTAAGTTAGTAGGTAGTCACCACTAAATAGTACTGTAGTCTTGTTAGATACTAGTTTAGTTAATTACAGAAATAAACATTATTAAGTGTATTATATATGTTTTAAAGATTAAGAAGATAGTATATAGCCAGAAACAAGCCTTGTTTGTCTATTTAGATATACCAAAATAGATAAATAGATTGATCAATAAATTGAGAGACAGATACATAGATAGATCAAACAATAGATAGATATATATGATTATGCACTATAGTAAATAGATAGTCTTCAAACACTTCAAAGATCTACAGAATATGGCACTTAATAATAAAAGGGTTTTTCTGACAGAGAGATACACATCTGCTCCTGGCAGCACCTCCAAACTACTTTAATGAAGATGATGAGCATCAAAGAAACAAATGTGGCAAAATAGCTCTTGGATCAAAAACTGTTCTTATCTCTACTGCTGATAATAAGCTGACTATTCAAACTGTGAACAAGCATGATGCTGGGAAATTGAATATCCAACTTTGCAGAGACTACGTGGGACAATCCTTCAAATTTTATGATTCACAGAAAAGTCTGTCAGATATTATGGGACAGTAGGCAAGATGGATGGCCTAATGATACAGACAAACCTTCTGTGATTGTCCAAGCAGACAACTGTCTATGTCATATCTATACTTTTAGAAGCTGCTTGCTTGTACTTCCTACATATTAGATAATATTTCCTTCTTAAATCTGTGATAGGGTTGTAGACTAGATAGCCCTAGTATTACTACAATTAAGCTTTAGTTGTTTATGGTCTTAAAACATGTTTGTAGGTTGATAGATGTAAGTTATGATAAGAATGTTATATAAGAAGATTTGGACACTATGCTAAGACTCACTAGAATAGGATAGAAGTATAATACTTTCTCCAAGATTGTCAAAAACAAATGGACTGGACATTATAAATGTAACTTTTACCTGATAATGCTCATAATTATTCGTATTCTATATAATTTAATTTTAATAGAAAAGGGAATATGTAGTATGTGTAAACATGTTTTTGATTTGATCCTAAGTGTGGGATATGAAATAGACCTGTTTGAGGATGTGCAGTGTTTGTCTGTTGGAAACAGAACTTGTGAGAGAACATATGGTGTTTTTCTACTAGAAGAGGAACTTCCTCTTGCAGAATCATGTTCTTTGCCAAGTGACAAACATCCTAGTACTGACTCTGAGAGGATATATATATATTAATCAAGCTAATTGGGCGTGTTGCTACTTTTTGAACAACCCCTTGTCGTCACTATTCTTTCCACAATAAATGTCCATTTCTCATGTCTAAGTCCTCCTAAATTTTCAAAGTTTTGCTAATTTTATTCTTCTGTATTAAGAATTAATTTTTCTGGTACTCTTGTATCTCTTGAACATTTAATGTTTATTTTTATTGATTTTCATAGAAGTTAATATTTCTTATTGGTATAGTTATTCATATATTCTGTTCTACTTTGCTACTAGAATGTATACACCTTAGAGAAAACAGACAAGATTTCATGCATATTCATATATTAAAATATAGAAACTAAAGCATTTTACATTTAAATTTTAATATTTTAGTCTCTGTTTTAATAAATGTACTTGAATAATTTTCTTTTTAATATTTTTATGCATTTGTGGCACAGGTGAAATATTTCTGCTCTCTGTATTGTGGTTTTATTAATTAAATCCTTCTGCAGATAAATTATTTCTGCTTTCTGGACTGAAAAATTTCCTTAAGTAGCATATCATTACTATAAAATTTCTTACTAACTTATTTTGTTCTCTACTTAAAACAGCATCAATATCTTCTTTTTGATTTTTAGCTTATTTCCTAAACATGTTCATCTGAGAGTGAAAATTTAAAAGTTAAAATAGTTATAGATACAAATTTTTTTCTGTCATAAGAAAATATATAGCTTTTACTTATATTGGGATGTTGAGTCACAAATTTGAAAGGTTAATTTTAGCTATCTATTTATTTATATACTCTTTTTCCCACTAAATTACATAAGATTCTGGTAATATATGAGGCTGTTACCATCATTAATCATTTCATAATAAGAATACATGACTTTTTGATCTTCCAAAAAAGATAAAACTTTTATTTATGAGGTTTTTTCCCTGTCAACTGTGTACAAATATTTTCATAGTAATCTCCTATGGAAGTAAAGACCCCACCTTATCATTTCTAGTTTGCAGTCACTTTCTGCATTTTGCACAGTGAAATTAAACCAAGTCCTCCCCACTTTGCATGTGCCTAATCTTCAAGGCCTATTTACATTTCATTGCAATGTGACAGCGGGGGGAAAATGCAGCCAGATGTAAAAAGGCTCAGCCACATTGTCAAGCAGAAGGTTTGACTTACGTTTTTAAAAATTATAAAAGAAACGAGAGAGGAAGAAAGAGAAATGGAAAATATTTCTTCCACCTAAAACAAGCAAAATTCTACAAGTTAATATTTTAAAAGAATAGGGTATTTTAGTGTAAATGTTCATCTATCTAAAAGACAGTCTTATTTTAAATTTAAATCCCTCTGAAACCTAGAGCAGTGTGTTTATAATAGGAGAACAGCGGACAGACTTGCCCTTCACTGGAGGGCATGTCATATAGTCCTCGCCTTCTCTGCAAAATCATCAGGCTGGCAGTAGTGACAGATGAACAGCTTACCATTAATTTCCCCTCTTTCATGCCTTCAATCCAAACGGTGAATATTCTCCATGGGGAAGCATCAAGGTCTTTGCCTTTATTTCTCTTGCATACTCACAGTGACTTATAAATCAAGTGCAGATAAGAAGAGAGGGCAAATATCAATCTTTATTTTTTCTCCTGGCCTGTGCCCACTGGCACGCTCCTGAGCTTTGACTGAAAGGTTCTTCAAATCATCCTGTGATTCATAAGCTAGGGAGCTCTCAGAGAGGACAAAAAGACAAAGGAAATGTGTGAGAGAAATTTGGTATACCTTCTCTTAGAAGTGAGAGGCTCTGCTCAAACAGTATTTTCTGCATCCATTGTAGAAAAAAATTGGAAAGTCATCTGCATTATTTTAACATTGTTTATAAAGAAGCAATCATTAAGATTTTTTAGTTTTAATATAAAGAACCAATTAAAAATAAAACTTAAGAGCATGGTGCAAAGCAGATCCTCTATTATGACTGATTTGTTTCAATTTAATCAATTTATTTTACATTGCTTTAGAAAGAAATATTTCACTGAATGTATTTGAAGTTGAGGCTTGATTATATACAGCTTATTGTTAACATTTTTATTAATTTGAATGTATATAAGTACATATATATTGTATGTACATATATATATATATACACACACACACACACACACACACACACACACACACACACACACTGGTTCTCTGAAGCCATCTTAAGAGTTCAAGATTTACCTACAGTGTTCACTTTATAGTTATGTCTTTTAAAAGATTTGATTTTTAAAATATTTTTTCAAAAAGGTATATTATGTTCCCTTAAAAAAAGGAATATTTACAATTTTGTTAGTGCATTCAAAAGAGTGAATCATTGACATGGAACAAACTACATTAACATTTTTAAACTTAAAAGAAATGGACTTGCAATAAAATATATTCAAAAGCACCAAGTGGTATGGTATGATTTTAGCTGAAAAACTGATATTATGATTATTAGCAAATTAAAATATTATTTTCTAGCTATGAAAGAAGTGTTAATTCTGTTAAATGACTGCAAGTGTTGATGTTCAAGGCTGCCTGCTGGCCTTTTGCAGGTGACATATCTAGGGATCAGAGCTATTTCATTTTCTATCCTTTTTTTAAGGCTTCAGGCCTCAACTATAAATTACAACTGATGACAAAAGTGGAAGCTAACAGTGGCAAAATTAGGCCCAAAGGCAAAATAATTATATATACAGCCTTCAGCAGTGAGGGAGAGAGCCATCAATCAGCCCCCAATTATTCACTAGTTAATCAGCTCTGCCCTTCCTTTATTGAAGGGTTACAGTGTAATTAAGTTGGCAGCATCCTTTTAATTCATCAAACATACAACACATGGCGGTGTTTGCTGCAATTGAGGGACAGCACCTTTGTGAGTTTGACCCCTAGCACTGCTGCTGTAGATGAGGAAAACTTCAGAGGTAAGAGAGAATATTTATGCGACAGCACGGCACCAGGGTGGTGGTGTCTTCATACACAGCCTTGAGCTTAAAACAACTAACTGAAAGGAACATTACAGAACACATTCAAATCCATATTCCATGAGGCATGTGGTAAATACTCACAATGCTAACCTTGAATATGTAAATGATATTCATGTCTGTGTATATTTATGGATGTGTGTGTAAATGGCACATATAAAAGATGTGATTATAAAGAGGTATAGCTGATTTCTGACATGCAAATGAGCAATGACACCTTCAGAATAGCAGCTTTAGGAAGATACCCACTTATACCATTGAAATCACCACAGCCAATACCATTTTGGAGGCAGGCGATCCTGTAAACTTTCCCTGAGAGCCATTTATGTGGCACATCAGAAAATGAGAAAAATGTCATTACAGTCACATCTTTTTGGAACAACTTCATTTTAATTTTGTATTTTGCTGAAACTGGTGCTGTTGTTTTTGTCCAGTGAAATTCAAAATTAATGTGGTCTTTTACAAAGACTGTCTTGAAAAATGCATCTCTAGAATGCTTTTTAAAAGTTTGAAAACTATCTCTAATGACTACAATTAGCTTGCTGCTGTCCACATGTAGATTCATTTATTGAGGACTACAAAAATAATAGTGTTGTGATACTTAAGATATAATGCTGTTTCTCTAATTGGTTTCCATCACTATCTTATATGGTTCAAAAGCTATATAGGCAGAATTAATTCCTAGATAATTTATTCCATGTCATTGCATACAATATGCATTTGAAGAAAAATTAGTATTTTGTAACTGAATAGTACCATAAGTCTGAGAAATTCAACATGAAAAGATGTGGTTTTATATCAAAAGTATTGCCATATTTGTACTAAGGACAAATGAAACACACACCTACCTCCACATAGAAAATGCTGGAACTGCTTATTGAATAAACTACCTGAATCATCGTGAACAACATACATGAAATACTAAAGCTTCCTTATACCTTATTTCTGGATCAATATTTTAGACTGTCTTGTTTATGCTCATTTTTGTGTGGACTTGTTGGTTATTGCAATTGAATTACTTATGGGTCCTTTCTTTGATGGCATTTTAAGAAACTTGAAAACAGAATGTTTATGAGGCCCTTTCCTGACTGTCAGTTGCTAGCATGAGAGCTTGCACATAATAGGGAGCCAAAAGCTTCCTTGATGAATGGACATAAATAATGCATGCAAGACTATCAGTACAGCAGCCACTAATAATAACCTAAGGAATCACTTAGGTCAGTGCTTATGTGGCAGATGTACACAACCTAAAACTAAATTAAAATCAAATGTTCACAAAATTACTTAAGCTAGCAGCAAAGATAGCCCAGAGACCAACAGTTTCTTCTCTTCTAAAAACATAATACATCATATTTTGATTCTAAAATTTGAAGCAATTTTGAATTTTAAATACATAAATTAAATGACCTGCCTTTGTCCTTAAATAATTTGATATAATTGCATTTTGCTTAACTTAGCATGCAATATTTTCTTTTTCTAGCTAATTCATATTATAAATTATCCCCTAACATTTTTGCAGATATGCTAATTGTATATGCAGGTTCTTGGTCATTTTTTAAAATTGGGAGAAAAGGAATATGGTCCCCTTATTCAATGTATTGAAATAATTTCCCTTTGACTTTTGCTTCTCTGCTTTTCTTTTTTCCTGTCTTTTGAATTGTCTTTTATAGTTCATAGTTGTTTTTCTTTCTTTTCTGTAAAGACAGAGATTTTAAAAATAAACATTACAATCCATTTCCTTTGGGGAATCATGTATTATGAACGTGCCCTTATCATTTAAAGGGCAACCTTTTCTCTGATCTTTGTCTTGCTCCTGATAATTTCCAAGAAGTTTTCCTTGCTGATGTTCTGCAAGTTGCAACTTTGTTGTGGTTTTCACTTTTGTGATTATCCTAGCCTTCACATTCTTTCTTGGTTGGTTGAAGTAAGTGCAGAATCTAGTATATACATATAATTACATTATACATATATATGCTAATGGCCTTTTAATCTATTATGCATCATATATACTATATAAACATGTATATATATTTTTTAACATGCTAAAATACTGTATAGGAACTTTAAAAATAATCTTTATATGGTACTTAAAATGCTTTTACCCAGAAATACCAACTTCCTGGGTTTGATTATATTTCCAAATTCTTATAAATTTCATTTAACAGTATCTAAAAAAAAGTAAGCAAATTAAAATTAGTGGTACAAAGTTAAAAGTTGAACGATAAGGATTACTCAAGAGAAAATATAACAAAAAGAAACACCTACTTTTGCCTGGTTAATTCACAATAAAGCAGATTTAAGTTCTTTCTTGACTGAGGCATATCCATAGATGGGCAAGAGCTGATTTCTTCACTTGACAGTTGGAGTCTAGCAAAGCTATTTTTTTCTGTTCGTCAGACTTGTAGCAAATCAAGCACATTTAAAAACATAGTTAATAAAATGAAATATTTGTTCATAAATAGACAATAATGGGAACACAGTTTTCCATGTTCCTTCCCAGCAGCATAAATTGGTTATTAGCATAAGCTCCTTTGCAATAATATTGGTTTTGTTAATACAAAAGAAGCTCCAGAACATCATCCTCCCTGAAACCATTTTCCATCCCTTAAAAGGAATTTTATATTTAATGTTCAGATTAAACTCTGTAAAATTGGTTGCTATGCAGAGGGAACTAAGCAACGAAATGATCTTCCTAAATGAAATGATAATGATTCCTGCAATGCTAAGTGTGAAACAGGTAGCAGTGTGGGAGAAGCAAGGAGTACATAATCTTGCTGGGTTATTATCTAGCTCAGAAAAACTGAAGAATGAATATTGTATAAACTATTTCTTCAGCTTCCATCGAAGAGAGTTGGATAGTATATTATGGTGCAGTTTGTAAATACCATCACAGACACTGTGGATCATTAAGGAGGAATAATTTGTTTCTTCCTTGTAGACACTTATATTTTATGTTTAGAATGCCTTTTCTTTGCTAGATAACTGTCCTATGCCTGGTTTAACATTGAATTGAGAGGAACAATTTGGCTTCCTTTCCTTAAACAGATACTTAATGTTTTGGCTCAATAGCAAAATGTTGTAGCATGAGATAATCAAATTTGGAAAATCACTAAGAAATATAATGCCAGATGAAACATGTTGGTGTTTATGTAGTGCTTATGTTTCCTTAAAATCAGGAGAAGTGGGAAGCCTTATATTTATCCACACTTTCCCAAGTTTTAAATACACTCTCATTCAGCTCTTATTCTGTGAATCCGACAACTCTCAGCAAGAATGTGGCTACTCTTTAATTCAGTCCTTCTGACCCCCCATATCAGGGAAATAAAGGAGTCTCATTTTTCTCTCTTTTTATTAGTACTCTTGCAAAGAGGCCGTGGATGCATTATTACTTTAAAGATATATAAATTCTTTAACATTTTCCCCTCTGGGGACCAAAAGGTCCAACGCCACCCCTTTCAGGGTCTAAAAAGAATACAATCCATATTTTAAGTGCTCCTAACTGGAGAAAATACAGTCCTCAGTAGTTCACTGTATTTAATAGGCTGATGAGTCCAACTTTTTAAGAATAAGAGTAATACTATCTGTAAAATTTGATGATTCAATTTAGTTATCAAAGAACTCATATAACAATCCCTATTCTAAGCATTATTATAGTCATTAACTCAAAATGTATTCATATATAATATACATAAAACCCTTTGACATAGCCATTATTACCTCTGCTCAACAGATGAATTGGCCAAGACACAAAGAAGTCAAATAACATGTTACAGAGTAAATCTTTATATGGAGGTAGAAATCTAAAATCAGACATTAGGATCCCAGATCCCTTAAAAGGATTATGCTATTAACACTTGTGCCCTCCTGCCTCTTCAGAGACTTCTACTAAGTAACTGCAGATAATACACATTTCTTTGATTATGTTATTGAAAATAATATTTGGGGTTGATTTTATTCAATGTCAGAATAAAATAATACTAATATTTTGATTCATATGCCAAAATATTACATTGCCATTTCATTTGCTATGTAGAGTATGTATACAAATACATGTTATACTTGCTAGCCAGTTATCTCTACATATGTCTGCAGCAATCTCTTAAAAGGGCAATAGTCAGAAAAATATTAAGTAGTCAGTCTCTTCACTAGCCAAATAATAAATAAGTTTCTTTTCATGTATGTTGGACTGGTATAGCAGAGATGAAAAAATCTTCAGTAATGCCATCACATTTTTATTACTTTGATTTATGCAAAATGCAGAACTGTTATCAGCATCAGTTGTCAGTAATAGATTATACACAAAGGTGAGCATCTAGGTCCATTAACATAAAAGTATATATTCTTTTAATCAGCACTCAACTATTGCAGTGAGTTAATATGAAACTACTTTGTTAATTGCAAAGTACTATAGGAATATTTTTGTTAGCTGGCAGTATTCTTTATATTTACCTAATGTTGCTTGGTTTTTAAAAATGTCACTTGCTATGCAACTTTCATATTGTTACACGAGTAGAAGGAAGTATTCACACAATAGTTTTGTAAATGTTAAGGTATTTTGGGTCACTGTAAACTGCTACTAATGATGCTACATCCCTTTTGCATCATTCTACATCTAGTTAATCTCACTATGCAATACCTATTCCTTCATGTTTTCCCTTCCTTCAGCAATTCTATTGTTCTTTGATTTTTTTTTATCTGTCACTTTTTTTTTCTGTCTTTTTTTTTTTTTTTTTTTTTTTTTTTTTTTTTTTTTTTTTTTTTTGGTTTTTCGAGACAGGGTCTCTCTGTGTAGCCTTGGCTGTCCTGGACTCACTTTGTAGACCAGGCTGGCCTCGAACTAACAGCGATCTGCCTGCCTCTCCCTCCTGAGTGCTGGGATTAAAGGCGTGCGCCACCACCACCCGACCTATCTGTCACTTTTTCTAATCAAAGAACTTACCTAAAATCTTTTGGGAGGGTATAAAAAGTAGCTGTAACTTGGTTATTATTGCAAAAATGCTCTATAATTATGATACTTTTTATCATTTAGAATCAAATTTCAGTTGTAACAATAACATTTCCTTCCATGTACTATATTATTACTATCCACAAAGTTACTAAACTCAAAGTCACCTTGATTCATTTTTTTCTTTTCTTTATCTTGTTCTTCTGTCTTAAATTTTTCACTTATTGAGCACCTACTATGTACTAACCAACATTTTAGAATGTAAGAAGATAAAGCAGGCAAAAATCGTTGCAACACTGGAGCTAGCATTTCATTTCTAAACTTTACATATATTTGCAATTTTTAACACATATTAATTCATGAATTAATGAGATTCACTGTAATATTTTATACACAAATATTCTGTGCACTGATCTTGTCCATTCATTCTTTTCCTTTCATTCACAAATACACCTTTCCAATTAACTAGTCATACATATTCCATTTTTAAATTAACATAAGTTTTAGACTACTTTTTACATAAAGAAGATAATTGAACATACTTATTTTTCTGTGACTGGACAGGATCACTTCATTTAGCATATCTTTCCATTCCATACATTTTTTGGCTAATAATAGGATTTCAGTTTTCTTTTATTAATAGTTTTATTTATTATTTGAAAATATCATACATATAGACAAAGGATCTTGATTATATCCACTCCCCAACTATCCCCAAAACCCCACCACTAAACTCCAACTTTATGTCCTCTTTTTAGTTGCTTCTTAATAACCCACTGAGTCTAATTACTGATGTGCATAATGGCATAAGTTTGGACCACCCAAAGGTTTGAACAATCTGTCAATGACCACATACCATAAAGAAAAGTGACCCTCTGTCCTACAGCATCCATCAACTTTTAATACTTTCTAAACTGGAGGTGAGTCGTAGTATACTCTTTCCCACCTATCCTGAGATTTTTAAAGGACTGATCTTGTGCAGGTAATGACAGATGATATGAGTAGACAGGTTTCATACAGCCCTTCCATATCTTTTAGCTCTTACATTCTTCTGCTTCTCCCTAGATGTTCTGTAACCCTTGAGTGTGTAAGGAACTGTTTTTATAAATGACCTATCAACAGCTGAGTACTCACAGTCCTTTGTCCTTAGCACCTTGAACATATATAAGTCTCTGCACTAACTACTACTCACTACAAAAAGAACCTTTACTAACCAAGGCTGAGAGCAACACACACACACACACACACACACACACACACACACACACACAGTTTGACTATATTAACATTTGACAAAGTAACAACAGTAGGTTGGCCTCTATAATATATATTCTTTCTAGATATGGTTGTAGTTTTTATAACCAGTTTTACAGTATGAGGCATGAATTCCCTCTTTTGAGCAGGTACTAAATCCAGTATAAAAGTTGTTGGTTACCCCTGAAACACTCATGGCACTATTAGACCAATGGGCACATCTTTCTTGACAGATTGATATTAAAGTATACAGTGCCCAGCATGTGGGGTAAGATAATATTTCCTTTTAATTTTTAAAAATTTATTATACATTTTAAATTAAAATTCAATTACATCACTCTCCCCTTTCCCTTTCCTTCATCCAGCCCTTTCTAAGTTCTTACCCGTTAACGCTTTCCATGTCAATGCCTTAGTATCTAGATGGAGAGATAAATGTACATATACAAAAATATATAAATGCAAACCATTAAGTCTGATTTGGTTGTTTGTATCTATATAGTTCCACTGATTACCACTTTAACTGGACAACCAATTAGATGTTCATTCCTGAGAGTGGTTATTTCTCAGGGGTGGTTTGAATGAGAATAGCCCCTATTGGCTCATATATTTAAATGATTGTTCCACAGTTGGTGGAATTCTTAGGGAGGATTAGAAATTTTGCCCTTCTGGAAAGAGGTGTGGCCTTGTTGAAGGAGGTATGTTAGCAGGGATGGATTTTGAGGTTTAAAAAGTACTAGGACTTCCAGTTGTGTTGTTAAGATGCGTATGTGCAATGTTTCCAATTTCTTTTTAAAGGCACTTAGTGTTATGAATTTTCCTCTTAGCACTGCTTTCAATGTATCCCACAAATTTGGGTATGTTGTTCCCTCATTTTCATTGAATTTCAGAAACTCTTTAATTTCTTTCTTTATTTCTTCCCTGACCCATGTGTCATTTAGCAGAGAGTTGTTTAGTTTTCACATACGTGTAGGCTTTTTGTTGTTTCTGTTGTTGTTGAATTGCAGCCTAAGAGCATGGTGATCTGATAGGATACAAGGTATTATTTCAAACCTCTTGTATTTGTTGAGGCTTGCTTTGTGAGCTGGTTCTTTGAGAAAATCAACAAGATAGACCATTAGCCAAACTAACTAAAAGGCAGAGAGACAGTATCGAAATCAACAAAATCAGAAATGAAAAGGGAGACATAAAAGGTACATACCAGGCCTCATCTCTATCTTTCTCTCTTTGTCTTGCTTATGTGTCAGGATGTAAGGTTTCAGCTACTGCTTCAGAGTCATATCTTCCTGCATGCTGCCATGCTCAGCTGTCATGGATGACCCCTCTAATGTTTTAAGTAAACTCCCAACTAAGTAATTTCTTTTATAAGTTGCATTCATAGTGTTTTTTCTTATTAACAACAAAAAGTTACTAAGAAAGAAGTTGGTAGCAGGGAATGGCTAAGAAGTGATTGAATGTTGTAAGCAGAGATTAACAGGCTATCTTAGAAAGAGTATGAAAGACAGTAGTGCTGAAGGCAATGTGAAATATTGACTCCAAGTACAAGAGGTTTTTAGGGAAGAAAAATATGAGCTACTAGTCTAGAGACCATTCTTGTGGTGTTTTGAAAAGAATAGGCCTAAATTCTGCTCTTCTTCTAAAAGTCTCTTGGAGGCTAAATTGAAGAGTTAGTTTGGGACTAATCTCATTAGAGAGGAGATTTCAAGACAACCAAATACTGACTATGTAACATGTTTATTTGTGATCTCTTTTATGCAGCTCTACAAGGAAAAGAATCAAGAGGGGCAAAGAGAAATACAAAATTTCACAGTTGGAGGAAAAAAAAAGAGTACCAGGAAATGGACTGTTGCAAACCAACTCCTGTGATCAAGAAGAGGAGACATATAAAGAAAGGCCTGATGCTAAATAGAATAAAGGGA
Organism: Acomys percivali; assembly: GCA_907169655.1. Classification (NCBI taxonomy): domain Eukaryota; kingdom Metazoa; phylum Chordata; class Mammalia; order Rodentia; family Muridae; genus Acomys; species Acomys percivali. The sequence goes on from OU015760.1 coordinate 56,280,034, forward strand.
ATGGTAGCCTAGGGACAAGATCCCACCCAGTTAACCCTAAAAACCTGTGAGATGAAAGGGCAAAACAGATTTCTTCTGTCTAATAAAGCATCAGTAGTCAAAGTTTATGCAAATTTAACTCACCAAGGGGCATAGGTTCCAACCTTAGCAGGCAGCACAACATGACAATTTGACCATCTGGTTTTGGCTTTATCAAGAAAGATACAGTAGGTCTAGATAGATGTTTTAAGTTGATAATGACAAGATGTGATGAGATTGACTTACATTCAGAATTTTAGACACACCAAAACAGGAAAGATGTTTTCTTCAAAGCTATCAGATACAAATAGCCAAAACATTAAGAATGTAACATTTATATAATTCATGATTGTGTCATCATTCTTCTTGCTATAGGTAGTTTATTGTATATATGTGCAATAATATAAATGTGGAAAGACAAAAAAAATTTAATTAATAAAAAAGTGGAAAAAAGAAGGGTACAGTAACAAAGGGGTTGTGGAATCATCCTCCATGGTTAAGAAAAGCCACTGAAGTTACTCCTGTGGCAGGAGAGCTCCATGAATGTGAAGCATGGGTTTCCTTGGAGACCCAAAAATGTTTGAAATGACAGAGTCTCATGGGATTTCTGCTGAGAAGAGTTACAAACAATGTGTTGAACAAGCCCAAGAGCAAAGAATGTTGCAGTCAACAAAGGTGGAAAGAATGGGAGATATAAAGAGCCTATTTAATCTTAGATATGGAGAAACATGATTTAGAATTTGTCCTGTCAGGTTTGGTCTTGTTTTGGTTCAGTATTTCCTCACTAGGCTCCCTTTTCTCCCTTTTGAAGTGGTAATATGTATTCTGTGTCATTGTATATTGGAAATATTCAATCTGATTTTGCTTTTAAGTTTTCACAAGTGATTATAATTAAAATTTTACCATGGGTCTCAAAAGAGATTTGGACTTTCAATTTTAAACATTTTTGAGACTGTGAAGAAGCATTCTAGGGACTTTGAATTTGGATTAAATGCAACTTTCATTATGATATGAGTAAAAACCTACAGGGAACATGAAGTGGAATGTGGTGATTTTGATTAATAATGACTCCCATAGGCTCACATATTAGTTTTGTCTTCAGTGGGTATTCACACATACACACACTCCTCTAGTGGTGAAAGCAATGTGAACTATTGAGGCTTTCTCTCTCTCTCTCTCGCTCTCTCTCTCTCTCTCTCTCTCTCTCTCTCTCTCTCTCTCTCTCTC
>OU015760.1:56281288-56314616 GCA_907169655.1 Acomys percivali
TCTCTCTCTCTCTCTCTCTCTCTCTCTCTCTCTCTCTCTCTCTCTCTGTGTGTGTGTATGGTGAGGTTCCCATGATCTGTTCTTCCCTGCATTTTATCCAGTTTCATTTTTTAATGCCAGCTTCAATTGTTATGAAGAGAAATACCGTTAATGAGGTGTGATAACTACACTTGTATTATTGAGTATAAAGGTATGATGTAGAATGTAGTGAAAATTATGTTGGGTGTTCCCTTCTGCAGTACATATACTAAAAAATTGGAAAGATACAGAGAAGGTTAACGTGGCTCCTGCTCAAGAATGACAGGCAAATTTGTAAAAAATTCTGTAATTTTAGAAACAGAACAATGCAAAGAATCCATGAAACCAAGAGCTGTTTCTTTGAGAAAATCAACAAGATGGACAAACCTTTAGCCAAAATACCTGTGCTTGTGGATGGGAACCTAGCATGACTGTTCTGAGTGGCTCCACCTAGCAGCTGATGGAAGCACTTGCAGAGAAACACAGCAAAACATAGGGTACAGTGTGAGGAATCTTGGGGAAGAGTTAGGGGTAAGGATGGAGGTCTCAGAGGGGACAGGAGCTTCATGGGAGGGCCAACACAGCCAACTAACTAGGGCCCAGGGAGCCTGTGGAGACTGTGGCTCCACTGAATAGACCTAAGCCCCCTGCATAGATGTAACCAATGGGCAGCTTGGTCATCATGTGGGTACCCTAGTGAGGGAAGTTCGGGCTGCCTCTGACATGGACTCTGCTGTCTGCTTTTTTTCTCAAGTTCCCCTGGAGGAGCTGCGTTGCTAGGCTACAGATGAAGGGGAAGCCCTCATTCCTGATGAGACTTGATATGTTGGGGTAAGTGGATGTGGGCTGTTCCCCTTCTCTGGAGAGTAGAGAAGTAGGACGAGGGTAACAGGGAGGGAGTATAAGACATGGGGGAATGGAGGGAGAGGGGTCCAACCAGAATGGAAAGTGAATAATTAATTTAAAAATTAGTAATAAAATGACATAGGAATTATTTCCACCTTTTTGGTAAAACTTTAATTTCTTTTTACTGTCCAGGAATTTCTACTTTAGAGTTCATTGATTAATCTATTTAAGTTTAATCTTAAGTCTTTCGATTGTTGTAGCTGTTAAGAATGGAATGAAGACAATTTGTAGAGACTGAGAAACTTTGGAACTCTCAGCCCTAAATGGGATGTCTTAATCAAATCCCTCCTCTCTGAATGAAGGAGCTCTGCAGAGGAGGAAGCAAAACAGTGTAAGAGCCAGAGGGAGTGGAAGACACCAAGTAAACAAGTCCTTCTAAATCAACATTACCAAAGCTCATATGAACTCACAGAGACTGTGGCAGTATGCAAAGGGACTGCAAAGGTATAATCCAGATTGAGTACCAGCACTGAGAGAAGAAATGGACAGACGTCCTCATTCTTAAGCCAGAAGCTAGTTCCAATTGATAACCACTTGCACATAAAAATATAGTTATATTCAAGGTATTCTCACTGGAGAAATAAAGCACTCATCAGTGTTGAAAAAGAGCAAAGAGGACTATAAGGAAAGGTTTGGAGGGTGAATGTGAAGGGAAAAGAGATGTACTTATATTATAATCTCAAAAATAAAAGAGAAAAAACTATTTTGATTTCTTCTTTTCCTGTAACAAATAGGAATATTCCTGTTCCTATTTGTCATTTGACCAAGTACTCTGGCTAAACTTTTAGCTGTCATACTAAGAGTGATGAAAGTAAATATATTTGCCTTGTGCTTCATTGAAGAGGATACACTTTGAACTTTAATTACTTTAAGTAAGATGTTGGCTATGATTTTGTTGCACATACTCTTAATCATATTGAGTTTCATTTCTAGAATTTTTTTTTGAAGAGAACCAGCATTTTATTTTTCCCTGGGATACTGACGGCTAAGGCCCCGACGTGCTCCCGAGGCTTTCTTATGCTTCTAGTCCAGCACCCGGGCCATGTAGCTCTCCTGTTGCTTCTGGATCCGGAAGTCAGACATGTGATTCCTGAAAATCTGTTTCTGCTGGCTGATAACTTGCTGCAACTCTTTAATCTCATTCTCTTTGCCATTAAGTATATCTTCTTGCTTTATAATGTGAGACTCAATTTCATTGCACTTGGTGATGAGTTGGTCCTTCCTGCTAGACTCCTGCAGGACTCTGCCCTTGACACTGGAGAGCGCTTTCTCAAAGGCCAACTTCTCTTTCTCCAGCTGCTTGGACAGCACCTCCACCTCTCCAAGGGCAAACTGCAGCTTCTCCTCTTCCTTGGCCAGGAGGACTTTGGTTTTCGCATGAGCAGCCTTTTCTTCCACCAGTTTCTTCTCTATTTCCTGGAACTCTTCTTCACTGACAAAATTTTCATCCTAGAGAACCATCACATTCCTCAGCTGGTGGATCAGTTCCTCCTGAGATTCAATCACGTCCTGTAGTTGATCAAAGGCGAGCTCATTTCTAGAATTTTTAGTCTTTCATTACTTTTAGCATGAATGTTTGTGGAGATTTATCAAATGTATTTTTACCTCTATCAAGACGATCTTATAATATTTAATATTTATTATATTTTTATGTATATTTATGAACTTATGCTGTACAATTTTTGTATTTGCAGTACTAATTCTCTTTCATGTTTAGTATATTATTTCATTTTCTTTACTACTATTTTGTTGAAAGTGTATGCATTTATGTTCATAAGAATTTTATTCTACATCTACTTTTGCTCATATCTTTTATTATTTAAGCTTTATGAGTTTTAGTTACATAGTAGTGCTGGCCTTGTTGATTAGGTTTTGAGGGCTATCACAATTTTATTACATGGAATAGTTTGATGAGAATTGATGTTAATTCTATGAAACATTTATAAACCTTAATCAAGACAACTATCTGTACCTGAACTTTCCTTTGATGGGAGATTTTTATTACTTTTTTGGCTGTTCAGCTCTTTACATAACCAATCAAAATGTGATGGAGAACAATGCATACAGAATACTAATGACCCTACCAAAGTCAGGCCTGCAAGCAGTTCTCTGCAAGCTCAGAAAACAGCATTTGATTACACAGTGTACAAAAATACTCCAATATCTTCCCCTTTGAGTCTCTTAAAATAATAAATTATATACAATAGGAGCAATTATAAAAACCATCAGGTAAGAAAGCTCATTCTCCATGGTTGTGGGGAGAGCAGGGACTGCCTCTGATGTGAACACTGGTGCCCCCAATTTGATCACTTCACTTTGGTGGGAGGTCTGGCTGCATACAGAGGAAGGGGAAGTAGGCTAGCCAGATGAGAACTGATCGGCTGTGGTCATATGGTGGGGGAGGAGGTCCCCTTCTGTCAGAGATCTAGGGGAGGGGAATAGGATGAAAGAAGGAAGGAGGGAGGCAGGGAACAGGAAAATACAAGAACATTTTTAAATTCATTGAATAGGTACAATATTTTAAACATGAGTTGAAACATACAAATATACATATCTAATATGTTGTAGCAAAATGTAACCTTAAATTTGTATCGACATACAAAATTTCACAGCAGTGTAAAATCTGGACCCGAGCTTTCCTTTGATGGGAGATTTTTATTATTTTGACAAATATCTTTGCTTATTGTTAGTATACTTGAGGATTTATATACTGTTGCATCTTAGAGTATGCATCCTGTATTCAGAAATTTGTTCATTTTCTTTTATATTTTCTAATGTGCTTTATAACTTTAATAATTCCAATATCTGTTCTGTTTTTATGACATCAATATGCTTAAAATATGGTCAATCTTGTATATTTTTCAAGGAATCCACTATTTAATTCATTAATACTTTTTAATCATTAGACTCTACTCATTTAATTTTGCTCAGATATTTATTATGCCTTCTCTTCTACTAATTTTGCATTTGGTTATTTCATTTGGAGGTAATATTGTGTTTCTCATACCAGTATCAAAATTTTGTTCTTAATATTGTCATTTACCAAGTTTTGAAATTCAGTGCACACATTATCACATTTACTTTTTGGTTCATAGGAATTTCTAGGATCATGCTACACACATTATGGTGCTCAAACATTTTAGTTTGTGTGATCTAATTAAGTTTACATTGAATACAATAGAACAGCAATTATGCTTGATATTTTGCCCTATATTTTTAACTGTTTTGGTATGACAATGTCATTAAAGTGCTGATGCCTTGTACATTGCTAGTGGGCATGTAAAATAGTACAGCTGTGAAAAATAGTTTGACAGTAATCAGGTTAAACCAGTAATTACCATATGACCCAGTAATTCCATTCCTGTTTATATATCTAAAGGTATTTAAGAGAAATCATTATTCCCAGGCCTGGTGGCACATAGTTATAATTGCAGATATCAGGATATAGAGTAAAATGTTCAAAATTTTCTGTCAAGCCTTATATATATAGTGAGACACATAAAAACTAATAAAAAAAAGAAATACCCCTTGATAGCAAAGTAACTTACAGAAATGTGAATATAAAATTAGATAAAACTCAAATGACTTTTAACCTATAGGTGGATAAATAAAATACGGTATACCCATATACTAGTGAATTTTTTAGCTGCAAAGAGGAGTGAAATTCTGAAACAGGGCATACTATGGATGAACTTTAAAAATATTGTGAGAAGTGAAAGAAGCCATGTGTAAAATGCTATATATTTTCTGTCATATTCATATGTGATAAATCCACACAAACATAAAACAGATAAATTGTTGCTAGGGTCTGCTGCAGGTGAACATGGAAAATGACTGTTTAATTGCTATTTGCTTTCTTTGGGAGTAATATCTACAAGTAGATCCTGTTGGTGGCTTTATAGCATTGTAAACAAACTCAATGCAACTTTATTACAAGTTCAAAGTTATTAAAATATTGACTTTTATATTATATGCATTTTAACTGATACTACTTTTAAACCTAAAAAATGACTGCTAATATATATATGTGGCCTAATACCTACCATAAAATATCTTACGAGATCCTGGTTTCAGAAGTTTTAGTCTGAAATTGTTTCCGCTGATTTTGGACCTTGCTGGTCGGAGTACTCGTATAGCCTTTATACCTCATGACCAACAGACCACACACACACACACACAGACACACACACACACACATTAGAAAGGAGAACCAAGTATAATCTTCAAAAATGATGCCAATAATCTATATTCTTTAGAAAGCCTCCTAAATTTTCAACTACCCCTGAAAATAGTATAACAAGCTAGAGACCAAGTACTTAGGACATGATCCTGTGAACCTATTATGAGTTCAAAAAAAAAAAAGTTCTGCTTTTGCTCTCAAAAGACTTTTTTAAAATATAGTAATACAAAACCATCTACTCTATTTCCAAAGGTCCTCCAAGTCAAAATTTATTACTCTGTCTTCCAATATGAAAAGAGATGTCTTAGTTGTACATCCCTGTGAAATCATAAAGAAAACTATGCACTTCTTAAATGGTATAAATTAAATATCCTCATTTTAAAATGAACAAATATAAAAATAGCAAAATAAATTGGACCTACAGAAGACCAAAACTGAGAGTGGAAAATGCTGTATCCTGAGTTTCATGCTTGGTATGAAGCACATGTGTTGTCAACACAGTGTCCACTCTATGCCTATGATTTTTGCAGCTTCATGACTTGTCCCTTGTGCTGGATTTTTCTGATGCTTTTGGCATATGTTGAACATATTCCTGGTATGTTCAACAACCTGGGGTTTTCACTGCATCTTCAAGTTTACCCTCCCAACTTCATATATGAATCTCTGAGGAGACCACGTGCAAGCATCATATCCCTGTCACATATGACCTGAAGTTTCAGACTCTGGCCTTTCTTTGAAATCTCTTTGGATGTCTCCATTACCTTATATATTTTGCATTCTGCATGTTTGCAAAATGAGCTTCATGTGTTAAACATCAAAGTCCGCTGTCAACTTGAGCTGTAACTGGACCTCTTTGCATACCACTATATTTGCACATGAATGCTTGGGCAGCTGAACACATTGAAATGCATCCTAGGAAATGAATTTCCTTTGTGAGAAGCATTTTTACTTTTCTATACTCTCAGACCTGTGGTTGATAGGGACTACTCAATGTCTAAGGTACTCTCAAGGTATCTCTTTCCTATTCCTCTAATACAAAGAACTTGGCTTCTTTTTAACTGTCCTAATGTCTTTACAAAGCATGATTTCCATAAACCAAACTTCATTCTAGATTTTCTAGCCAATCTGTAATTATTTAGAGTCTTTCTATTCTGGATTCTCACCATAAACTTGCCTTCTTGTGGCCAGCAGTAATCATGGCACAAAATGAATGTTGTTTGGGCTGCTTGAAATATTTTACACTAAATTCATTAGACCATCACCTTTCACACAGCCTCCTATCATGTCATATGTTTAAGCAATTACAGCAAAGATTTCATTTTTTAGTACCTGTTTTCTGTGTTTGTCACCTTTCCTCTTGTTATAACAGAATGCCTTATGCCTGATTTAAGTTATTTGTATTCTTTCAGAGGTTTCAGTCCACAATTCTTTTTTTTTTTTGTTTGTTTGTTTTTTGAGACAGGGTCTCCCTATGTAGCCTTGGCTGTCCTGGACTCGCTTTGTAGACCAGGCTGGCCTTGAACACACAGCGATCCGCCTGCCTCTGCCTCCCGAGTGCTGGGATTAAAGGCGTGCGCCACCAAGCCCAGCCCCACAATTCTTTTCATCATTGATTATGGCTTTCTGATGAGGCAAAACAGAATGGCAACAGGAACATATTACAGGGAGTATTTACCTCTTGGTAGACACATAGCAAATAGAAATCAGCCAGAGTCTGATATGACCCTCAAAAGCATTGCCCCATTTTCCTATTTCTTTCTTTCATGTGTCACCTCGTAAAGCTTCCAGAATCTTCCGAGAGAGATTCAGTAACTGGGAACTGAGTAGTAAACACAAGAAGCTTTCCATATTCAAGTTATACGCATATGTGCAGGTGCCTAAAGAGGCCAGAAGGAAGAGAATGTCAGATTGCTTGGACCTAGAGTTAGAGATAGGAGTGAGCTCCCCACCTACCCCACTGTAATTAGGGTGAAAGTCTAGTTCTCTTAAAGAACAGCAAGTACTGATACACACACACATCTACATGCAAACACACACAGGGTGGGGATTTTGGATAGCTAATTTTTCAATAAAATTTGAAACTCTGGTAATTTATATTTCATAAAGGATCTGGATTGTAAATAATTTCATGGGTAAATTCTTAAGACAAACAGAACAAAATGTTGTATATAATATATATAATTTAGAATTTTAGAATAAAAATTTAGAATAAAATTTAGAATAAAAAACTCAGTACACTTATTTTCAAATTTTATTGTAGAAATAACTTTGTGCTAAACTTGTTTAAATATTACTTCTCTTTGGGGAAAATGGTCTTCAAATTTATTATTTAGTCCATTGAATGTTTATTTATTTATATAATTCCATTTTGTATGTGTATATGATGCATATATAGATGTGAAGGGGCATTCTTGTGCATAGAGGTCAAAGGACCACTTTGTGGAGTCAGTTCTCTCCTTTCACCATGGGTTTCCAGGATTGGAGTCAGCTTGCCCAGTCTGCACAGGAGTTACCTTTGTTTGCTGGGCCATAATTCTGTCTTTTCGTACCAAGAATATTGATCTTTGTCAAGATGTTGTGATGCTCAAATGTTAAAAACTTGACTTATGTTCAATTTGGTTATGATTTATAAATTCTTATACCAACTGCATTCTGTTCTCAATATTTGTTAGTCATTCAAGTATGGAAATCATATATACTAGTATTCTAAATTTTTAAATATTTTTTATTTTTTGAAATTACATCACTTTGCCTTTTTCCCTCCAACCCCTCCTGTTCTTTCCCTTTGCTTTCTGTCAAATTCATGACCTGTGTTTTTCAATTATACATATATATATACAATAATAAATTTATTAGTGTAAATAAATTGTTTTATATAAATATATACATTCTATGTCCATATATAATTTATATATTTCTGATTTGAGGACTGAATCCTTGGTGTTAGAAAGCAAATTTAGTGACACATCCCTTGGGAATACAATCTTTCCCACTCTCAGAATGCCTTAATTGTCTATAGTTTTTTTGTCTAGAATTAAGGTCCTATGAAAGAGTTTCCCATTCCTTATTAGCATATCTATTGGTATCATCCTTGTTCTGGTCTTGTTTAGGCAGCTATGTTGATGAGATTTCATGGGTGTAGCTCCCTGACATTTCTAGACGACACAATCTCACAGCAATCTCTGGTTCTTATAATTTTCCTGCTCTTATACTGTGATCCTTAAACTTAAGTTCAGGAGATGTGTTGTAAATGTATAAGTTGGGGATAGGCAGTACATGGTCACTTGTTCTCTGCATTTTGATTGCTTGTGGCTTTCTATAATGGTCTCTGTTGCAAGATGTTTCTTTAATGAAGGGTGAGCCTAGACTTCTATCTGTATAATATAAATAATTAGAATATAGTTAAGAATTATGCTGGTTTATTAAAATGGCAGTTGTAGGTTCTCCTCCAGATTCATGATTTCACTAGTGCTGAGAGGTTAGCTAGGTTTCCAGTACCAAGCATAATTTACCTCTTCTTCAGTAGATGTTAACTTCATTTTCTACTAAGAGTTTTTACTGTTTTTATATTATGGTAATACTATCCTAATAAAATAGATGGCTAATGGTCCTTTTTTCTTTTACTTTATTCAAGTTATTAATGTGTACAACACTTGTTAGTTCTTCCTATAATGTTTGATATAGATACCCAATAAAACCATGAAGAGCTGAAAAATTATTTTGTGTACTTTTAATAATGAACTCAATGTCTTTAGTTATTAAAGGAAAAACAAATTATTTATTATAGTTTAGTAACTTTTTATAATCTGATTTTAAAAGATTTATTTTATTTTTCACTTATGTATATGTGTTTGCATCTGTATACATTTATGAGCCTATCTGTTCCAGTGTCCACAGAGACCAGAAAAGGAACTTGTGTTCACAGATGTTTGAGAGCCTCTAGTTTGTGTGAAACTCCAGTTTTCTCAAAGAACAGTGAACCATAACATCTAAGCCATTTCCAATACCAGAGAGGATTATTTTAATTAAGTTTGACTAGTGAATTTTGAACTTGATACATCTTTGTATTTGTTTGTTTCTTTGGATTTGAGGAGTTATTTATTTCGTATAATAAGATTCCCCTTACCTCAGCAGTTTTAATTCCATATCAAAGCTCAATAGTTTTAAAAATTTTTCTCTTTTAAAACTTTCAAAATTTCTGTAAACTTATTCCATTCCTTATTATTCTTCTTTTCCTCACCCAACTGTGCAGATGTATTTAGCCTCATTAATTTGCTGTGCTATTCTTGTGTTCCAAGACATTGTTCCTTTCATCAAGTATACTTTTTGGTTAAAAGATTTCCATTTGATTTTTTCTTTCTTTCATTTATCAAGTTTATTTGGAGAAATATGAATATCTTTATTTTTCTTTTAGTTTATTTAATTTCCTTTAAAAGACATTTATAATTCTGTCAGTGGGTTCTCCTCTATGGAACACTTGGCAACATCTTACACTTTATTAGGTGTGGCCATACTTTAAGCCAACTTTTTGCTCATTGGAATAACTTCAGGGAATGGAAATTTTGTTATATATTCTAATCTTCTGAGTTCATACCCATTCTTCAAAAAACTTCTAATGTGATTATGTATGTTTCTGAGCCTATACTTTTTTCTATTATTTCAAAACTAGATATATACTCACTTTCCAAGCCAGTTCTCAAAAAGTATAGTTTGTGTTAGATGAAATAAAATTCTAACAGTAGGCATACCTCTGTCCTGCTACCCCTTGAACTCTACCAGAGATTTCAGCGCAAGACACAAATAGATACATAAGAAAAAAGAGTTTCCATAATATTAATTGCTACCTTACAAAACAATATTCTATGTAAAAGTCTTATGATAGCTACCTGGTCTTAATTACAGGATGTGTGTGACATCTTACACTGTGCTATACTGTATGCCTTTTGCTCATATTAACGAAGAAAGCCTCTTGTGTATGTAGACTAACCATGACCTGATTCACCAAATCTCCTTTACAAGACTCAGGAAAATCAAGTAAGAGATCATAGCTCTTACTTTTCACGTAAGAAACAAAGAATTAAGGAACACTAAAGAAGTTGTTTACAGTGTGAAAAAAGGAGAGAGAATTGATTCAGGATTTTATACCTTCAATTTAGTTAAAAACTAAACACAGTGAAATTGCTAGAGAAAGTCTTTTTTTTTTTGTCTGTTTACATTTATTTTTATTTTTTGACATTTTTAAACATTTTTTTATTAATTTATTCATATTACATCTCAATTGTTAGCCCATCCCTGTATCCTTCCATTCTTCCCTCCCTCCCACTTCCCCCCTCCTCCCCTCCCCTATGTCTGTGACTGAGGGGGACCTCCTCCCCCTGTATATGCTCCTAGGGTATCAAGTCTCTTCTTGGTGACTTATTATCTTTCCGCTGAGTGCCACCAGGCCTCCCCATCCAAGGGACATGGTCCGATATTGGGCACCAGAGTTTGTGTGAAAGTCAGATCCCCTTCTCCACTTAACGGTGGAAAATGTCCTGTCCATCGGCTAGACTGGGTAGGGGTTCAAAGTTTACTGCCTATATTTTCCTTGGCTGGTGCCATAGTTTGAGGAGGACCCCAGAGCCCAGACATGCCTGTAGTTTTCCAGGACCCTCTGGATCCTTCTATTTCCTCATTCTCCCAGGCTTCTCACCCCTAAAGTCTCAATAGGATTTTCTCCCCTCTGACCCACTTTCCTGGTAGGTAAAGTTTGAATCCGCACACATTTGGTCACTTGATTTTTGACAAAGAAACCAAATCCATTCAACGGAAAAACGACAGCATCTTCAACAAATGGTGCTGGTCTAACTGGATGTCTACATGTAGAAAAATGCAATTAGACCCCTATTTGTCACCATGCACAAAAATCAAGTTCAAGTGGATTAAAGACCTCAACCTAAAACCAGAGACACTAACCCAATTAGAGGAAAAAGTGGGGAATTGTCTGGAACACATAGGTACAGGAGACAATTTCCTGAATAGAACACCAACAGCCCAGGCCTTAGCGTCAACAATTAATAAATGGGACCTCATGAGGCTGAGAAGCTTCTGTAAGGCAGGTGACACTGTCAAGAGAACAAAGCGACAGCCTACAGACTGGGAAAAGATCTTCACCAACCCTGCATCTGACAAAGGTCTAATATCCAAAATATATAAAGAACTCAAGAAATTAAACACTACCAAACCAAATAACCCAATAGAGAAATGGGCCTCAGAACTAAACAGAGAAAGTCTTACTAGCATTATGACAATAAACAAATGCTAACGTGCTGAAATGCTGTAGGCTAGATTAGTGACTACAAATATCCTTCCTCCAACTTTAGGTGCATTATATTTGAGCCATTATCTAGCTGCTCAGTCACATGGATCAAGACAACAGTATTATCTATTGATAGCTGTGGCCAAACCATGTACAGATAGATTCAGCATCTGGTACAAAGAGAAAGTTCATATGCAAGCCAGAAGCCACTCATGGAGCAATTAAACTGACCATAACATCAAGGGGAGAACTGTGCTTTGATAAGTCAAAGTCAAGTTTCATTTCCTTTCCTCATTCGTTGGCAGTTTTATTATCACACACCTAATAACAACAGATATAATTTCAATTATGTTTTTAATTTTTAGAAATTTGTTTTGTAACCTCAAGAATAATTGAGATTCAAAAATGTTCCATGAATACATAGAAATAAGTATTCTATAGAATGTTCCAGAAGCACTTTCTATACTGTTAACCAATTATTTTGTTAATTATTCTACATGTGTTCTGATTTTCTATATAAAAGTTCTATTAGCTTATTTGTAGAAAAATAAATAATTTATTCTCCTTTCACATCATTCATTTTACTTTATGTATTCTAAGACTCTTCTTCATGTATACTACTTGAATTAATTTATATGATTTTTGCAACTTGATAATTTTGTAATTGTATAAGTTAACATGTTGACTCCAATAAATTTGTTTGTTCCATATTTTATATGTTATCATGTTCATGAGTATTTATATGCTATATATCTTAAAGCATTTTTATCTGTTGATAATTTTTCTTTTGTTAATTTTTAAAATTTTTCATAAAATTTTGTTCATATTCTTTCCTCTACTACAATTTCTCCCAGACCTCCACCGAGTTCCCATTCATTCTCTCTCTTAAATGGAACCTGAGCTCACCACTACCTACAGCCAGGTGTGACTTCCATTGGAGGAAGCGGGACATGGACCTACCTATAAGATCTTTAATCCAAAATTTGTCTTGCCTACAAGAATTGAAGGGGTAAAGATGGAGCAGAGACTATCATACCAATTACTGGCTCAACCTAACACCCACTCAATGGGAAAGAGCCATCCTCTGACACTATTAATGATATTCTGCTATGCTTTCAGACATTAGTCTATCATAAATCTCTTCTGAGAGGCTTCATTCTGTAGCTGATGGAAACATGCAGAGATCCACAGCCAAACAAGCCTAGCTCAGTGAGATTTGTGGAAGAGTGGGAGGAGGGATTGAGGGAGCCAGAGTGGTCAAGAACATCACACAAAGACATACAGAGTAAATTAACCTGGGCCGATGGTGGCTCAGAGAGACTGAACCACCAACCAAAGAACATGCATGGGCTGGACTTAGGCTTCCTACATATACAAAGCAGATGAACATCTTGGTCATTATGTGTGTCTCCTAACAATAAGAGTAGGGGCTTTCTCTGACTCTGTTGCCTACGTCTGGATCATTTCCCATTAGCTGGGATGCCTTATATGGCCTCAGTGGGAGAGGATATATTTAGGTCTTCTGCAATTTTATGTGCCAGAGTGGGTTGGTACCACTTGTGGGCTTCATTTCTCTGAGGAGAAGAGGAAGTAGGGTGAGGGAATATGAGGCTGCAACTCATAGGAGAGGAGAGAGTGGCTGGAATCCATATGTAAAGGGATTAAATAAATATATGAAAAAATCAAAACAAAATATCCAAACAAAAACACCCTCCAAAAGGAAAATAAAAACAATGTTTTTAATGACATATTGCTTATTGGATTACCCACACAGCATTGCATTACTCAGCTCACTTCAGAGAAGCTCTTTCTTGATGAGGAAAGCTCTTGACACAAAAACCTAGAAGTGTGCAATGTGCAGAGAATGAGTGACCTTGGAGCATTCAACTCTGAATGGGGCATCTTTATCAAATGCCTCACATAATGGTTTAGGATTCTAGGTGGAAATAAATGTATAAAGACTGTAATAGTTATTAAGTGATGGATAACTCCATAGAAAATAGTGTGTTCCAGATCTAACAGTTTCCTCACTGGGACTATAGCAACATACCCAATACTTGTACAAGTTCACACAAAAAAAAACCTCCCACTCAAAGAGGGAATAATAGACACAAAGTCATACCTCTAACTCAGAAGCCATAGCAAATAGAGTAGGAAAATTAGTTTATTTCAATGTCATGAAACCGAATATATCAACCACACTCATGGGCAGGCTTCATGCTCAAAAGGAGTTAACCAACACACACCAAATTATGTAATCATTATATATATATATATATATATATATATATATATAAAATATAAATATATTATATATTATATATTTTATATATATATATATCTTCTGTGAGCTTTATAAGTATTTTGTAAAATATTTTTAAATCATATTTACCGTTCCTACCCTATTTGTACCATATTGGATATTTTTCTTTATCCAAACCTGAAAGAATTTCAGGATTTGGTGAATGGTTTGGAGCACCTTCAACTTGACAACTAGTTTATTGTTTTTGTTGTTGTTGTTGTTTTGCCAGAAACTATACTTGATGTAACACATATGTGGTTTTTCTTCAAGGCTGGAAGAATTATAAACATCTAATTTTATCACTGTTATGAAATGTACATCCTAAAATTAGGGCATTGCAAAAAGAGAAACAAAGCATAAAGAAAGAAAGAAAAAGAAGGGGAGGAGGAAAAGCAGGGAGAAGGGGAACATGGGAAGGGAATGAAAAGAAAACGAGGAAAGGAAGTAAAAAAGGACAGGTGGAGAGAGGGTGGGAGGGAGAAGAAATTATGTAGATTGGTACAGAAGCAAGAAGACTCTCTCTATTCATGGTGACATGATTTACTTGTATAGACTAGTCTTATGTCAATTTGATACACAAACTAGAGATATCTGAAAGAAGGGAACATCAATTGACAAAATGTTTTCATAAGATCAGGCTCTAAAAATTTTTTTGTGTTTTTAAAATTATTTTTATTTTTTACATATACATTTATACTAATACACACACATATTTTTTAAATTAGTTTTTGATGGGAGTGGGCACAAGCCACAGTAGGTAATGCCCTCTCTAGGCTGGTGGTCCTGTGTTCTATAAGAAAGAAAGCTGATTAATTTTATTCCTTCTCAAGTCTCTGATGGGATTGAAGACTAGATAGTTTAGTTTTAAAACAAAGTTTAGTTGTTTAGGGGTTTAAATGTGTTTAGGTCTAGATAGATGTTTTAAGTTGATATGACAGATATTGATTTACATTCAGAATTTTAGATGCATTAAGATAGGAAAGATGTTTTCTTTAAGGATGCCAAATACAAATAGCCAAAACACTAAGAATGTGACATGTACATAATTACTGATTGTGTCATGGTTCTTCTTGCCATAGGTAATTTATTGTATATATGTGTATTAATATAAATGTATATGTAAAAATATTTAATAATTAAAAAACATTAAACCACAATCTTCTATAGAAATAACTTTGTTTCTAATAAATATTGTATGTTAATGTAATATTTAAAAAAAGAAATAAAGAAGGAAAGAAAGAAAGAAAGCTGAGAAAGTTAGGGGAAGCAAGGCAGCAAGCAGCACTCTACCATGTCCTCTCCATCAGTTATTTGCTCCAAGTTCCTGCCATGTTTCAGTTCCTGTTCTGACTTCCTTTAATGATAAACAGCAATATGGAAGTATAAGCAAAATAAATCCTTTTATCCCCAACTTGCCTTTTGGTCACTATGTTTCATGATAGCAATAGAAACCATAGCTAAAACATAACTATATTGGAATTCCCAATATTTTCAAAATCATTCTAGAAAGCTACAATAGCAAAGAAGCACATAAACATTTTAAAAGATTATATATGGTCTCTGTTCTATGTTATTAATTTTGTTGGAGTCAATATTTTAAAAACCAAAAAATGTAACAATAAACTGTTTTGGTCCCTATTCACTAGAGTACTGAAATAGTAAAGATTTCAGTTCTTTATAAGTTAGTCTATAGATACAAATGAGTTCGTAGCAAAATTTTAAGAAATGTTCACATTGAAATGATTGTAAAATTTATATGGAAATTTACAAAATTTAGAACAGATAAAAGAACCTTCTAAACAATAACAAATTGTAGAGATGGTGTCAGTACATAACCAGTTTTTGCATCAGTTTGAAGGTATTAATAATAAACTCTGAGTCACCAATAATGAGTCAGTGTGACATTTAGGACACAAATCAAAGCTCTTCCTCTTAGTGTCATTTAACAAAGAATGAGCATAGATTTGAAATCTTTATTTCATTTTTTCTGAGTTTTCTCTTGACCTTGTCTGTCTGTTGTATGGGTCTGCCTCTGTGCCTGCATGAGCACTGATTTGTGAATCTGTTTGTGCTTTCCCTAACAAAGGGCTTTCCTCTCCTTTTTGTTCAGCACTGAAAGCATCACAAAGAGAAATAATGGAATACAGAAATCTTTAATAGAGTTTTAAAAGAGATTAAGTCATTGGTTCTAACTGATTCCAACTGACCCAGATAGAAAACAAAATAACAAAAAAACAAGCATTATCAAGCAATATCTAAGTGCCACTTTCAGCAGTTATGGATATTCAATTTACAAGATTGCTTTCAAGCTATATTTGCTGTTTTCAGCAAATAATTATAGCACATATACAAACCCACATGCATTCTTCTTGAGTTAGTGAAATGAAAGAATATATAATTTATGATTATAGCTATAGATTAGTTTAGATTTTAAAAGTTGATTACATGGGACATCCAAGGCAACTAAGGTTGGTTATTACATTGTTCTCTTAAAGTCAGTTAACCAAGCAGGCAGAGCAAACAGTAGGACAGCTCTTAACTCTTAAGTAACCTCAACTAAGTACCAACTCTGGCTGTGAGGTCCATCAAAATTTATTGTCTCATAGAATGTAAGAATATTTTTTTAAAATCTCATAATGTATTACCACAGAGTTTAAAAGCAGTTTATTATAAAGGCACTGGTGGAAGTACAAATGTATGGAAGCAATTTAGATTTTAAAGATGATAGAATAACTAAAAATTTATAAGCTAAAAGTTAATTTCAATTTAATTCTTACCTCTTATGCAAAACCATCTGACAACAGGCTAGACATAACAGTACATAATATATTGATAACATCTTTAGAAGGTGAAATCTTCAGGAGATAAACAAGCTTTAGAAACAAGTCTTGTTTTTAACATATGTATAACCTATTTTGATAAAAAGTGCTTGACACTCAAATCCAGTGACCTGAGTCAAATCCTTGAAACCCATGTAAGAATGAAAGAACCAACTTCATAGAGTTTTTGTCTCACCTACATACATGCCGTAGTACCCAGCTGCCACACCCCAGTCTCTCTCTGTCTCTCTCTGTCTCTGTCTCTCTGTCTCTCTCTCTCTCTCACACACACACACACATTAAAATAAATCAATCTTTTTAACAAGAAAAAAGTCATAACACTGAGTTTCAGTAAATTAAAATAATTCTGGTTTTTAAATATAATATTGTGAAAATTAAAATGTACATCCAATTATCTAGAAAAAACTATTTCTCAACCATATAATGTAAAATGTATATCAATAGAGTATGTAACAAACTATTCTAACAAAGCAGAAAATAAGAAAAAAATCAACTGAGTTATAAAATGGGAAACTGAATTACAAACATTTTACTGAAAACACTATATAAATTCCAAATAAGAACGTAAAACTATTGAACACTATTATATCTAAAAAATACAAATTCCAATTATAAGATATCACCTTACACATTTAAAACTGACTGACATTTTTAAGTGCTGATGCCAAATGCCAAGTATGCAGAAAGAACATGTCTACTGTTAGAGTATTGATGAGACCATAAAGTAGCACATTTTATTTTAGAATATAATTTGGAAGTTATTTATTAAAACTAAGCATGTAATTACCATGCAACACAGCAACTCAACTTTTAAACAATCATCATGTAGCAATGAAAAAATATGCTCACAAGGAAATTGTATTGTGTGGGGATAAATTTTGAGAAAATACCTTGTGTGTTGTATGGATGACACACTGTACACAAATATAAATGATTAAGAGACAGGATCTCCCTATTTTGTGTATTATGAATGTATATGAACATGAGATAGTCTTAAATAAGAACTTTCTGAACTTAGATTATATATAAAAAGATGTTTTGTATGGATGGTTAGGAAAAGAAATATATTTTTAATGAGTCTTAATAAAAGATTTTATATTCTTTGAAGGCTTGAACTTGATGGCAAACACATTTTTGTTTAGCCCAACTGGGGTGACATTAGTAGATGTTTGATTAATAGTCACTGAAAGACATGTAATTAAGAATTCCTTTACATTAAATATTTAAGTTGACATTGAATTCTTACTTTATGATAGATATTGTGATTATAGAAATTTGTAAGCAGATCATGTAGTTTCTACTGATATTTCACAATCCAGTGCAGAAGAAACTCTACAAACACTAATTTAAACAATGTGAAAAGTCAAAATAAAGGTATATATTTAATGCTCAGGGAACTCTATTGGTGAAAAAGATGTATTAGAGAGTTAGGGAAGACTCCACAAACACAATGCAGAGAAAAGAAAGATTAATAAAAGAAGCTTTTCAGGAAAAGAAAACAGGCAAGATCGTCTTCAAGGGTTAGGAATGGTATAAACATATGAGCAAATCATGAAATCAGTAAAAACTACAATAAACAAGACAATAAATAATAATAAGTATGACCATGACTGAACAAAAAATAATATACACAGAAATGTGCAAGAATCCTATTCTTTATATTTCTCTATTTCAGGCTACATAATTTGAGGTTTTATCTTACAAAACCTAGCAACCATGCAAAGGTGGTAGTATGACAAACAACAGAGAGAGTTATTGAGAGACTTCTGTTTAAACACTAGTACTTGCATGTTCTAGGAAAAAATTATAATCTTAGTAAAAAAGAAACAGAAGCATTTACTTAAAACAGCTCTAAAAGATTTTTGGTTGATTATTTGTATTCACTTATGCATAGAACCATATCATTTCAAAATACAGATATTTTGGCTTCTTTTTCTATTTATTTATTTTCTATCTTAACACTGTAGCTACAAATTCAGTTACTACACTTAATAGAAGCAGAGAGAATGTCTTATTTCTTGCTTTAATCCTTTTATTTAGGTATTTAGAAATAGAAACTTCCCTCCTAGGACTGTAATCACTGCATACCTCAGATTTTGATATGGTGTGTTTTAATTTTTTTTTCAATTTGGAATTTTTTATTTCACTTTACTTTTTCATTAGCCTTTTCATCATTCAGTAATGTGAGTTTTTTTCATCCACATGACTATATGTTTTCCTGGGTTTATCTTACTACAAATATCTTTCACACTGCTGTCAGATAAAATTTGAAGAATTGTTTCAGTTTTCCTATAGTTATTGAGAACTGTTTTGCTTATGAACATACAGTCTATTTCAGATAAATTTACCAAGACTTATGTGAACAACATGTATTCTCTTGTGTATCAGAAGAATTTTTTATGTATATGTTAGGTATACTTGATCTAAAATATTGTTTAACTCCCATGTTATCTCTTTGTCTTTTGTCTAGATGACTTGCCCATGGGTGACAGTAAGTTATTGAAGTTATCTATTATTAATGTGCTGTGGTGCATATACATTTAAAATTGTAATGTTATCTTGACAGATTGTTCTATTTGTCACTCTGATGTCACCTTTTCTTCTTGTTTTTGTTTTGGGAATTTTGAATATTATTTCAATATTCTATATTTTATATTTATATTCTAAATATAACCTATTCATCCCACTTAGTGTTACTTGTATGTATGTTTTAAGGGATGACCATTTAGTGCTGAATGTCAAATTGGCATGTTATTCTTTTGGAGAAGACTATTTCTCAAACTCTCATCATTCTTTAGTTGCTTATAGTTGTTTGTGGAGGTTTGAGTCCTAGAGGTCTTTCCTTTGTCAATATTAGCATGCTTACTAATGTCATCTTTGTTAAGATCATGTTTATGTAGTCATGTTGATGAAACTTTATAGGTATAGCTTCTGACACTCCTAGAAAATACAGTCTCATAGGAAACTCATCGATGCTCTGGCTCTTAAAATTTTTCTGTTTCCACTTGTGTAATGGTTTCTATAACTTATTTGAAAGATTTATTTTGAAGATGGGACTAGAGCATTCAGATTTGGATCTACAGTTCATTTTCTTATTATAAATTTTTTCCTTTTTTATTAATTTATTTATATTACATCTCAATGGTTATCCCCTCCCTTGTATCCTCCCATTCCTCCCTCCCTGTCATTTTCCCCTTACTCCCCTCCCCTATGACTATGACTGAGGGGGACTTCCTCCCCCTGTATATGCTCATAGGGTATCAAGTCTCTTCTTGGTAGCCTGCTTTCCTTCCACTGAGTGCTACCAGGTCTCCCCATTCAGGGGGACATGGTCAAATATGAGGCACCCGAGTATGTGTGAAAGTCAGACCCTACTCTCCACTCAACTGTGGAGAATGTCCTGTCCATTGTCTAGATCTGGGTAGTGGTTTGCATTTTACGGCCTGTATTGTCCTTGGCTGGTGCCATAGTTTGAGCGGGACCCCTGAGCCCAAATCTGCCTATCATAATTTTTTTCTTGTAGGTTTCTAGGATCCTCTGGATCCTTCAACTTTGCCGTTCTCCCATGCTTCTCTCATCTAGAGTCCCAATAGGATGTCCTCCCCTCTGTCCCAGTTTCCTGGTAAGTGAAGGCTTTCGTGGGACATGCTCCTTGGGCTAGTATGCAGATATAAGTGAATATATACCATTTAAGTTTTTCTGCTTCTGGGTTAACTCACTCATTATGATCATTTCTAGCTCAATCCATTTCTCCACAAATTTCAGGAATTTCTTGTTTTTAATAGCTGAGTAGTATTCCATAGTGTAAATGTAACACAGTTTCTTTATCCATTCTTCTACTAAGGGACACTTAGGCTGTTTCCATGATCTGGCTATTATGAATAAGGCATTATGATAGGCAGATTTGTGCCCAGGGGTCCTGCTCAAACTAAGGCACCAGCCAAGGACAATACAGGCGGTAAACTTTAAACCCCTACCCAGATCTAGCCAATGGTCAGAACAGTCTCCACACTTGAGTGGAGAGTGGGATATGACTTTCTCACATACTTTGGTGCCTCATACTTGACCATGTCCTCTGGATGGGGAGACCTGGTGGCACTCAGTGGAAAGAAAGCAGGCTACCAAGAAGAGACTTGATACCCTATGAGCATATACAGGGGGAGGTAATCCCCCTCAGGAACAGTCATAGGGGAGGGGAATAATGGGAAAATGGGAGGGAGGGAAGAATGGGAGGATACAAGGGATAGGATAACATTGAGATGTAACAAGAATAAATTAATAAAAAAATTTTTTAAAGTAAAAACAAAATTTATCTTGTTCCTGGTTATATTAAAACAAAAGAAAGAAAGAAAATATAAAAAAATGTTAAAACCAATATATCATTATTTAATATATTTTGGGAAGATAGTATATTCATCTTCTATTTTATGACATATTTTTAAATTACTGTTAATCTATTCATGATTGTTTGACATACAGGATTATAAGTTATTTCAGTATCAAGTTTTACATTAGAATGTCTAAGAAATTGTTATATTTCAATGGATATACATGCTGAAGCACCATCAGCTCTCCCTTTGCAAAGTCATCTCTAAGATAGTCACCATCTCTAATAAATATATAACCTTAGAATCATGGTCTCCAAAATTTAGGTAAAAAATCCATTGGAATTATGAATATGAAACTATGAAATAATGCATATATTTCAGTTCTCCAAACTTTGCAAAATGGAGCACACAAGACATTGTATGACCTTATTCCAAGGCAACATCACACAGCATCTATATTTATGCATTATGATATAGATCTTCATCCAGTAATTGATCCTTTACAATACACGCATAATATCCAGTCTGACCATCTAGTCCTAGAGCCAAAGCCTTTCCACCCAGCATCTCTATGGGCTGCTAGTCTGTAATTTATACAGTAATTTCTCAGAACAAAACTTGCACCCAGACATTGGGATACAGAAATCTGCATTTAAACTACACTGTAACCTTATGCCTATAACCTTTAAGTGTTAAATCATCCGAGTACTTGAAATCCCCTTCATTGTCTTTTCTGAATAGCTTTGGTTTGGAGCCTAATTTGTGAGCTGTTAGAAGAGTGACTTCTGCTTATTTCCAGGTTCTTTCTTTTGGAATGCCTTGCCTGTCCTTTCACCCTAAAATAATGCCTATCTTTGACAGTAAAGTAGGTTTCTTAGGTGTATAAAAATGGTACTTAACATTTTCCAAAACAATATGAACAACTCTTTTTTTATTGTGAAGTTGTGCCATTGATATTCTAAGATGCTATTTAAAACTGTATGTTGATTTCTGTCACTTTGTACTCTTTTTTTCTTAGTCTCTTATTAATCACTGTTCTAAGACAGTTTAATCATTCCTGTAACTTCTAAAATATGTTTATCCTCTTCGCTTCAAATCATTCCTTTTTTTACTAATATTTTTTAAATTTTTTACATATACATTTATATTATTATGCATGTATAAAATAAACTACATATAGCAAGGTGAACCACAAAACAGTCTGGGATTATATTAATGTTGCATTCATAGTGTTTTGGCTATTTGTATTTGGAAACTTTGAAGAAATTTCTTTCCTATTTTGATGAGTCTAAAGTTCTGAATGTAAACCAATATCTAGCATATCTCACATTTATCAACTTAAATCATTTAGACCTAAAAACATCTTAAGACCTAAACAACTAAGTTTAATTGTGAAATTAACCTATTTGGTCCTCAACTCCATCAGAGACTTGAGAAGAAATAAAATTGATTACCTAAGTATGCCAGAAGTGCAGGTTAGTAGCTTTCCAAATGAGAAGGTGACAGAGACAGTTTGCTACCTGAACAGTCACCCAAAACTCTCTATAATGTTGGAGCATCTTCTTCAGCCTTCTGGCCCAATATACCTGACAGACATATTTGTGAGGCAGGAACTATTGAGGACTTGCTTACCCTGTCTTGGCAGAGTTTTGGCAGTTAACGCTACCTTCAAAGCATTCTTTTAAGTAGCCTCTATAGAATTGGATCAGTTGTCATAAACTATTTTAATTTGCTACATTTTTGAGATCATAATATAATTACAACATTTCTACTTTCTCTTTCTTCTCTCCCAACACTTCTATATACCCCTCCTTTCTCTCTTCAAAATTCATGTCCTCTTTTTCATTAATTGTTGTGTGTAAGTGTACTTTTAAAATCTATGTTTATTTTGGTTTTTATATGTTTTTCTCCCTGAGCGAGAACTAGCCTAAATGCCTTCTCACTGAGGGTTAGCTTCATGGCATTGGAAAGCACCGGGTAGTCTTCAAAAGAAGGAGCCAATCAACAGTCCTAACAACATCTACAAACAAAATGACACAATAACCCTAAGGGCAAAATAATGATACCAATACCTTGACAGTGACTACCAGCTCTCTAAATGGACTAGCCTGTTGTTATCTCTTGCACTTATGACAGATAGTTCTGCTTGGTATTATAATCTAGGTTGACTCTTCTTTCAGAACCTGAAATATGTTATATGTCCTTCTGCATTTTTAAAGTTTCCATTAAAAATGGCTTTTATTCTGACAGGCCTGCCCTTCTTTGTTATTTGGATCTTCTCTCTTCCATCTTTCAATATCATTTGTTGTACACATTTCCTGTTTTTGCAATTACAGAATATAATGTAGGTAATTTATTTTCTGTTCTACCTAGTTTATGTTCTCTATAACTCTTGTACCGAGATAAGCATATCCTTCCCTAGAGTTTGAAGATCTTTTTGTATGGTTTATTAAAATATTTTCTGTGTCATTGATCAGAATTTCTTCTCCTTTTTCTATGACTATAATTCATAAATGTGATCTTTTTGTGATGTACCAAAGGTCTTGAATATTTTTTTCATGTTTTTTAAATTAATATTTTTTAACTGAATGATCTAGTATGTTTAATTTGTCTTTGAATTGTGATATTTTGCCTTTTACTTGATCCATGTCTTTGGTGGGACTTTTCACTGAAACTAATATATATATATATATAATAATAATATATATAATAATATATATATAGTTTGCTTGTATGCAAACTTTTCATGTGAGGAGTATCTGCCTAATTTGAGTCCTTTTCTAATCTTGAATATCTTATTTTTAATTAAGTCATATCTGTTTTGTTATAAGTTTATAAGGATTCAATAGTGTACCAACCATAATTCCTTTTTTTTTACTTTTCTATTTTTTTTAATTTTTATTAATTTATTCTTGTTACATCTCTATGGTTATCCCATCCCTTGTATCCTCCCATTCTCCCCTCCCTCCCATTTTCCCCTTACTCCCCTCCCCTGTGACTGTTCCTCAGAGGGATTACCTCCCTCTGCTTTTGCTCATAAGGTATCAAGTCTCTTCTTGGTGACCTGCTGTCCTTCCTCTGAGTGCCACTAGGTCTCTCCCTCCAGGGGACATAGTCAAATGTGAGGCACCAGAGTACATGAGAAAGTCAAATCCCTCTCTCCACTCAAGTGTGGAGACTTCCTGTACATGGGCTAGATCTGGATAGGGGTTTAAATTTTACTGCCTGTATTGTCCTTGACTAGTGCTTTAGTTTGAGCGCGACCCCTTGACCCAAATCTGTCTATCATAATGTTCTACTTGTAGGTTTCTAGGACCCACTGGATCCTTCTACATTGCTATTCTCCCATTGTTCTCTCATCTAGAGTCCCAATAGGATGTCCTCCCCTCGGTCCCAGTTTCCTGGTAAGGGAAGGTTTTCGTGGGACATATCCATTGGGCTAGTATGCATATATAAGTGAGTATATACCATTTGAGTCTTTCTGCTTCTGGGTTAACTCATTCATTATGATCATCTCTAGCTCAATCCATTTCTCCACAAATTTTGGGAATTCCTTGTTTTTCATAGCTGAGTAGTATTCCACAGTGTATATGTACCACAGTTTCTTTATCCATTCTTCTACGGAGGGACATTTAGGCTGTTTCCATGATCTGGCTATTATGAATAAGGCTGCTATGAACATGGTTGAGCAAATGTTCTTGTGGTGTGCTGGAGCATCTTCTGGGTATATTCCAAGGAGTGGAATAGCTGGGTCTTGACGAAGCCCTATTGCCACTTTTCTGAGATAGCACCAGATAGATTTCCAAAGTGGTTGTACTAGTTTGCATTCCCACCAGCAATGAGGGAGTGTTCCTCTCTCCCCACATCCTCTCTAGCATGTGGTGTCGCTTGAGTTTTTGATCTTAGCCATTCTGATGGGTGTAAGATGGAATCTCAGAGTTGTTTTGATTTGCATTTCCCTGATGACTAAGGAGGTTGAGCATTTCTTTAAGTGTTTCTCAGCCATTTGATATTCTTCTGTTGAGAATTCTCTGTTTAGTTCCAAGACCCATTTCTCAATTGGGTTATTTGGTTTGGTGGTGTTTAATTTCTTGAGTCCTTTATATCTTTTGGATATTAGACCTTTGTCAGATGTAGGGTTGGTGAAGATCTTTTCCCAGTCTGTAGGCTGTTGCTTTGTTCTCTTGACAGTGTCTCTAGCCTTACAGAAGCTTCTCAGCCTCATGAGGTCCTATTTATTAATTGTTGACATTAAGGCCTGGGCTGTTGATGTTCTGTTCAGGAAGTTGTCTCCTGTGCCAATATGTTCCAGGCTCTTCCCCACTTTTTCTTCTAACTGACTTAGTGTCTCTGGTTTTATGTTGAGGTCTTTAATCCACTTGGATTTGAATTTTGTGCAAGGTGACAAATATGAGTCCAGTTGCATTTTTTTACACATAGACATCCAGTTAGACCAGCACCATTTGTTGAAGATGCTATCCTTTTTCCACTGAATGGATTTGGCTTCTTTGTCAAAAATCAAGTGACCATATGTATGTGGATTCATATCTGGGTCTTCAATTCGATTCCACTGATCAACCAGCCTGTTGCTGTGCCAGTACCATGCTGTTTTAATTACAATTGCTTTATAGTACAATTTGAGATCAGGTATGGAGATTCCTCCACAGCACCTTTATTGTACAAGATCGTTTTTGCTATTCTGGGTTTTTTGTTTTTCCATATGAAGTTCAGAATTGAACTTTCAACGTCTTTAAAAAATTGTGTAGGTATTTTTATAGGGATTGCATTGATTCTGTAGATTGCTTTTGGTAGGATGGCCATTTTTACTATGTTAATTCTCCCTATCCATGAGCAAGGAAGATCCTTCCATCTTCTCATGTCACCTTCAATCTCCTTCTTCAGAGTTTTGAAATTTTTTTCAAACAAGTCCTTCACTTGCTTAGTTAAAGTAACTCCTAGATATTTTATATTGCTTGTGGCTAATGTGAAGGGTGTGGATTTCCTAATTTCTTCCTCGGCAAGCTTGTCATTTGTGTATAGGAAGGCTACAGACTTTTTGGAGTTAATTTTGTATCCAGCCAAATTGCTGAAAGTATTTATCAGCTGTAGGAGTTCTCTGGTGGAATTTTGAGGGTCACTTATGTACACAATCATATCATCTGCAAATAGGGATAGTTTGACTTCCTCCTTTCCCATTTGGATACCCTTGATCTCCTTTTGTTGTCTTATTGCTCTGGCTAGAACTTCGAGTACTATATTGAAGAGATATGGAGAGAGTGGGCAGCCTTGCCTTGTTCCCGATTTTAGAGGAATTTCCTTGAGTATCTCACCATTTACTTTGATTTTGGCTATTGGCTTGCTGTATATAGCCTTTATTATGTTGAGGAAAGTGCCTTGTATCCCCGATCTCTCTAAAACTTTAAACATGAATGGGTGTTGGATTTTATCAAATGCTTTCTCTGCATCTAAAGAGATGATCATGTGTTTTTTTTATTTTCAGTTTGTTTATATGGTGGATTACATTGATGGATTTCCGTATATTAAACCATCCCTCCATGCCTGGAATGAAGCCTACTTGGTCATGGTGAATGATATCCTTTATGTGTTCTTGTATTCGTTTTGCAAGAATTTTATTTAGTATTTTTGCATCAATGTTCATAAGAGAAATTGGTCTGAAATTCTCTTTCCTTGTTGAGTCTTTGTGAGGTTTAGGTATCAATGTGACTATGGCCTCATAGAATGAATTTGGTAATGTTCCATCCAATTCTATGTTTTGGAGTAGCTTGAAGAGTATCAGTATTAGCTCACTTTTGAAGGTCTGGTAGAATTCTGCACTGAAACCATCTGGCCCTGGGCTTTTTTTGGTTGGGAGACTATCAATGATTGCTTCTATTTCTGTAGGGGAAATGGGACTATTTAGCTTGTTTATCTGTTCTTCACTCAACTTTGGCAAGTGAAATTGATCAAGAAAGTCATCCATTTCCCTTAGATTTTCAAATTTTGTGGCATATATGCCTTCAAAGTAGGATCTTATGATTCTGTGTATTTCTTCAGTGTGTGTTTTTATGTCTCCCTTTTAATTTCTGATTTTGTTGATTTCAATACTATCTCTCTGCCTTTTAGTTAGTTTGGCTAACGGTCTGTCTATCTTATTGATTTTCTCAACGAACCGGCTCTTGGTTTTGTTGATTCTTTGGACTGTTTTCTTAGTTTCTAATTTGTTAATTTCAGCCCTGAGTTTGATTATTTCCAGAAGTCTACTCCTTTTGGGTGTTTCTGCTTCTTTTTTTTCTAGGGCTTCCAGATGTTTTGTTAAGTTGCTTATGTGCGATGTTTCCAATTTCTTTTTAAAGGCACTTAGTGCTATGAATTTTTTTCTTAACACTGCTTTCAATGTATCCCACAAATTTGGGTATGTTGTTGCCTCATTTTCATTGAATTTCAGAAACTCCTTGATTTCTTTCTTTATTTCTTCCCTGACCCATGTGTCATTTAGCAGAGAGTTGTTTAGTTTCCACATACGTGTAGGCTTTTTGTTGTTTCTGTTGTTGTTGAATTGCAGCCTAAGAGCATGGTGATCTGATAGGATACAAGGTATTATTTCAATCCTCTTGTATCTGTTGAGGCCTGCTTTGTGACCTACGATGTGATTAATTTTGGAGAAGGTTCCATGGGGTGCAGAGAAGAAGGTATATTCTTTCTTATTTGGGTGAAAAGTTCTATAGATATCTGTTAGATCCATTTGACCCATGGCATTGGTTAATGATGTTATTTCTCTGCTTAGTTTCTGTTTCAATGACTTATCCTTCAGTGAGAGTGGGGTGTTGAAGTCTCCCACTATTATTGTGTGGTGATCGATGTGTGGTTTAAGTTTTTTTAGCAGATCTTTTACAAATGTGGATGCCCATAATTTCTAATAAGGTAAACTCTGATATTTAATTGATGATAAATATAATAAGATGAGGACAGGATATTGGGGACCTTTACTCAAAGTTACAAATTTTATAAGTCTCATGGACAGTAAAGCATAGCTGCTGCATCCTACTAGATTGAAGTTTACTTACTAGACTCATCTACAGTGTATATGTTCCTTAATATTAAAATTATAATGTATATTATGTCCATTGTGAAAAGTAATTCCACATCATGAAGGGATAGAAAGTAAAAGTGAAATTCACACTCAGAAATATGTCATAACCCAGTTTAAAAAACTGTAAATTTTCAAAAGTTTTACTTTAGTTGTGAAAATATCTGTATATATCCTTTTTCAAAAATGTAATTATGTTATGCATACTATTCAATAAAGAAGGCTTCCTTTCACATCCTAGTTAAAAGGCAAGCTGCAGTTGGCCTTTGTTCTCCATGTATTCAGTTTCATAGACTGAATATTTAGTAAGATTAACCTGAATAGAGAGGGTCACCAAATCAGTTGTTTTTAGTATAAAATACTGTTTTACTATTTCTCCTCTTACTGGTAGCTCCTTTAGCAGCTTAATATACCAGCTGTGTAATCAACCTATACTATCTAAAAATAAAGTGAATAATATTATCTTGGCTATTTTTTATGTGTTTTGTGTATAGAAATGATCACAATTATAGCAGCTCTTGATTTCAGATGCAGGGAATTGAACCCTGTAAAGGCTTCATGAATGGTTGGCAAGTGCTCTACTACTGAGCCATATCTACAGCCCAAGTAGTCATTATTTTTACACTGTTTTAATGTATCTAACATGTGACTTGCATTGAACTAGATGTCAGAGGATTCACATATTGATTATCATATATTGTTTCTTATTATATTTAATATTATAAACACAGGTTTTGGAGACTCCAAACAACAAAACACATTTTGACAAAAGTATTTACTTCATTAAAATCATTTAATTGTAATATTATTTCATAAGCACCACTTGATAAACAATATATTTTTTCATCTAGCATATTTTGGTAGTTTTTTTTCAGAGTTGGATGGGTATAGCAGTATAGACTCTTTTCTGTATTTTTTGCTTCTATGGTCTATATGTCTTTTTTATACCAATCTTATGCTATTTTGCTGCCAAGTCTCTATTGTTTAATTTGAATTCAGGTGCAATAATACTTTTTGCACTTATATTTTACCTCGGGGATGCATTAGTATTACAATAAATGTTGTAACTTTTTTTTTTTACTTTTGTAAAGGATGTCATCATAATTTGGATGGCTTTTGTGTTGGATTTTAAATTGTATTTGTTAGTATGACCATTAACATACATTCTACCAGTCAATAAACATAAGTTTTTCTTTGAGTGTCTTCTATAGTTTCTTTTTTAATCATCTACAGTTTTTCTTGTAAGCATTTTTTAATTTGTATGTTTTTAACTGGGTACTTTTGGTCTCGTTTCTAATTGAATTGCTTTCCTATCTTCCTTTTTAGTATATTTGTTAATTGTGTACACCAAAGGTATCTTTTTCTTCTTAGGTTTGGAGATAGGGGTTGAAATGAAAGGAAGGGGAATACAGAAATATATAGGGATGATAGAACAAAAATCTACACAACTCAAGGCCTTAATTGCTATTTACAAGGTTATTTTTAATTCACTGATATATAACTTTGTATATTGGTTCAAAATACATTTAATTTTAATACATCAGTATTGAATTAAAATTTAAGATTATTCTTCACACACATTATGTATATTTCTTTTATATGAAGTATTGTAGCCATACAATTCAATTACAATACAAGGGTTACTTCCAATACCTTGAAAGTGCTATTACAGGCTGTTTATGATAATTAAGTCATACAAATTTGTTGTTAGTTGATCAAATCATGGTCATGCCAATTACTAGTCTATTTTTATCACAAGAATATACATCCTAGGTTTAACAGATGGATATGATTCTATAGATAGATTACTTAAAATAGTTAGATAAGGTCTTTAAAAACCTCAGAGACCTACAGAATATGGCATTTAAAGATGTTTTTTATTATTTTAAATATTCTTTGACAGTAAGAAAAGTTAACTTCTGGCATCATACAGCCTACCTCAAAGAAGGTGATGAGCATTATCACATCCTTATGGAGATGGTTGCAAATGTGGCAAACTGGCTACTGGCCAAAAAGTCCTCATTTCTGTCATGGACAGAATTCTGCTTTAAAATGGACAAGCACTGAAGGAGTGTTCCTCTCTCCCCACATCCTCGCCAGCATGTGGTGTCGCTTGAGTTTTTGATCTTAGCCATTCTGATGGGTGTAAGATGGAATCTCAGAGTTGTTTTGATTTGCATTTCCCTAATGACTAAGGAGGTTGAGCATTTCTTTAAGTGTTTCTCAGCCATTTCATATTCCTCTGTTGAGAATTCTCTGTTTAGCTCCAAGCCCCATTTCTCAATTGGGTTATTTGGTTTGGTGGTGTTTAATTTCTTGAGTTCTTTATATATTTTGGATATTAGACCTTTGTCAGTTTGTGGATAAATGGATTGAGCTAGAAATGATCATAATGAGTGAGTTAACCCAGAAGCAGAAAGACTCAAATGGTATATACTCACTTATATCTGCATACTAGCCCAACTGGCATGTCCCACGAAAGCCTTCCCTTACCAGGAAACTGGGACAGAGGGGAGGACATCCTATTGGAATTCTAGATGAGAGAACCATGTGAGAATAGCAATGTAGAAGGATCCAGTGGGTCCTAGAAACCTACAAGAAGAACATTATGATAGGCAGATTTGGGCCCAGGGGTCCCGCTCAAACTAAGGAACTAGCCAAGAACAATACAGGCAGTAAAATTTAAACCCCTACCCAGATCTAGCCAATGGACAGGACAGTCTCCACACTTGAGTGGAGAGAGGGATATGACTTTCTCACGTACTCTGGTGCCTCACATTTGACTATGTCCCTTGGAGGGGGAGACCTAGTGGCACTCAGAGGAAGGACAGCAGGTCACCGAGAAGAGACTTGATACCCTATGAGCATATACAGGGGGAGATAATCCCTCTGAGGAACAGTCATAGGGGAAGGGAATAAGGGGAAAATGGGAGGGAGGGGAGAATGGGAGGATACAAGGGATGGGATAAACACAGAGATGTAACAGGAATAAATTAATAAAAAACATAAAATAAATTAAAAAAAAGAAAATCAATGAGAGTAAGTCATTGCCTGCTGTATACCTTTCATCATTGAATCGTAAACACTAAATAGGTGAGTGGCCTACTTTTAAACCAGCAATAATTTCTCTTGTATTTTAAGCTCTTTTTATCTTTAAAATTCTTCTACCTACTTTTCTAATAAATCTGCAAAAAAAAAATGGACAAGCAAACTCTGCCAAGACAGGGTAAGCAACTCTACAATAGTTCCTGCCTCACAAATATGTATGTCAGATATATTGGGACAGAAAGCTGAAAATGATGCTCCAACATTATAGAGAGTCCTGTATGACTGCTCAGGTAGCAAATTGTCTCTGTCACTTTCTCATTTTGGAAGCTGCTAAGCAGCACTTCCTGTCTACTCATGTAATTAATTTTATTCCTTCTCAAGTCTCTAATGGGGTTGAAGATCAGATAGTTTAGTTTTATGATTAATCTTAGTTATTTAGAGGTTAAGATGTTTTTAGGTCTACAGAGATGTTTTAAGTTGATAGATATTTATTTACACTCAGATTTTAGACTCACCAAGATAGGAAAGAAGTTTTCTGCAAGTTTGCCACATACAAATAGCAAAAACTCTATGAATTTAACATTTATATAATTTATGATTGTTTCCTGGTTCTTCTAGCTGTAGGTAGTTTATTGTATATATGTGTAATAATATAAATGTTAATGTAAAAAAAAGAAAAACCAAAAAATTATATCCTCCTATTTTGTTATAAATATTTACCAGACCTATCATTCTTTGGGGGTAATCTCATCACAGTAATATAATGTCTATAACATGCATAATTTTCCTCAAGTTCTTATTTTTATCTATTTTATTTATTGAATGTGTATTATTATTGTACTCTGTTTTATAATATTCTTTAGTTATTTTTTTACTTAATTGATCATATCTTGTCTAGATCTGTTATCATTTACAGCGAAATAGAAGTAATTACTAAAAGTCCCCCCCCACCTCAAAAAAAACCCAGGGCCAGATGGTTTTAGCACAGAATTCTACCAGAGTTTCAAAGAAGAGTCAATGCAAATACTCTTCGAATTATTCCACAAATCAGACACAAAAGGAACATTTTCCAGTTAATTTTATAGAGCCACAGTTTTTTTTTATTCCAAAACCACACAAAAACATAAGAAAGAAAATTACAGGCCAATTTTCTTTATGAATATAGTCACAAAAAATTTTAACAAAAATCTTGCAAACAAGATCTAAAACACATAAAAAAGGTCATGAACTATGATCAAGATGACATAATCTCAGAGACATAGGAATGATTTAATACATGAAAATCCATAAATATAATCTATCATATAAGTAAATTGATACAAAATTAACTCATAAAAACCAGTTTCCTTCCTGTACACAAATTACAAATGAGCTGAAGAAAAAAATCAGGCAACAATACCTTTTACAATAGCCTGAAATAATATAAGATATGTTCGAGGTAACTCTACCCAAGCAAATGAAAGACTATGACTAAAAATTTTCAGTCTTTGAAGAAATAAACTGAGGAGTATATTCAGTAGATGAAAAGATCTTCCATAGTCATGGATGGGTAGGATTAACATAGTAAAAAATGGTCATCCCACCAAAAACAATCCCATCAAAATTCTATGAAATCCCATCAAAATTCTACCACAATTCTTCACAGACCTTGATGTGACAATTCTCATCTTTGTATGTGTCTTAGTCAGTTTTCTAATGCTGTGAATAATTATGATGCTCATGGAAACTTTTATAAAGGAAAACCTTTTGCCCAAAATGGTTTGTGGAGTCTGAATCACCAACCAAGAATTATGCATAAAGCAAGAAGACCTAGATCCTCTATAGTCAATGGGCATCTCAGGCTTCATATGGATCCATGAAGCTGGGTGCTGTCTCTGACATGGACTCTTTTGCCTACTTTTCTATCATTTCACCATGACTGGACTGCCTTGCTAAGCCTCAGTGGAAGAGGACATGCTCAGTCCTTATGTGACTAGATTAGCTGTGATGGGTGGGTAGGGGGGTCCTGTTTTCTCAGCAATAATAGGAATAGGGAAAAGGTGGGGATAGGGAGAGTGGAGGAAGGGGTTTCTGACTGGGATGTAAAGTAAATAAATTAATCAATTAAAAGGAAAGCATTTAATTGGAATTGTCTTTCAGATTTAGAAAGTCTGATTCATTGTCATCATGGCAAGAATCATGGTGGCATACAGGCAGTCATGGGGCTGGAGTAGTAACTGACAGTTCTATACTTGGACCTGGAGACAGCATGGAGAGAGAGAGAGAGAGAGAGAGAGAGAGAGAGAGAGAGAGAGAGAGAGAGAGAGAGAGAGAGAGAGAGA
>OU015760.1:56324391-56380404 GCA_907169655.1 Acomys percivali
AGTATGATTGAAGATTAAAGAAAAATAATTTTCTTGTGTCAATCATAAGTTTCATAAACAGAAACTACATAAGAGTAAGAATATAATAAATTCAAAGTTGCTTACACAAGGCATAACATTTGTCAATCTCTTCTGTTTGAACGCAAACAGTTGAAAGTTTATATATTTTTCTATTTATATCTATTTTGATGAAATTATATTCTTAGTATCAATCTCACGATATTCTAAAACATTTCATACCACCATATCACCATAGAGTGATATCTTAATACTTTTAAAAATAATTCTGTTCAAGTGATTTTATAAAGACTGATCAAATTACATTTTAGTTTATTCAGTAAATCACAGGCAACATTTGAACTTTGTACAAATCAAAAACATGTCTCGTTAAAGGTCATATTAATATTGAGATGCTTCACTTTTGAAAAATGTCCTATATATTATTAACTTCATATATGTTTCATAAACATCAATACAAGAAAATTGTATTATAAAAACTACTATATTTATCTCCAGACAGGCATGATGACATATATCTGTAATGCCAGCCCTGGGATACATAAAAAATAAGATCATACCTCATAAACATAAAAAATATGTTAATAAGTTAAAAGAAAGTATTTATTTTATGTGTGTAAAGCACATAGCAAAGAATTCAAAGCATACAACTGTTATCACTGTTACTGTAAATTTTATTTGTTAAGTAATTTACAGGCCAGGTTACATATAGTAGAATTAATACCATCCAATTTAAATGACACATAATTTTAAAATCATTTTATTTTACCTAATGTTTGCTGACAAGATTTCCTTTCTGATTCTTTCATATCATTGTATTACAAAATGCAACTTATTACATCAGAGTAGAACAGTGTCAGCTACATTACAATCACAGACTCAATAACATGAAAAAGTCTGAAACTCCAAAGTATGTTCTCAGATAATGACTGCTGGAATCCAAACTTTCAGCTGAACATGATTTAGCATGAATGGTTGCAAAATGTTTTCACACAGCTTTTTTTTTTTGTTTTTTTGGCTTTCTTTTTTAAAATTTTTTTAAAATTTATTCTTGTTACATCTCAATGGTTATCCCATCCCATGTATCACACAGCTTTCTTATGGCTACACTTTCGACAAGCATCAGGATAGTTTAGTTTTACAATTAAGCTTAGTTGTTTAGAGGTTAATATATTTTAGGCCTAGATCAATGTTTTAAGTTCACAATGGCGAGATATGATAGATATTGATTTACATTCAGAATTTTAGATGCACCAAGATAGGGAAAGATGTTTCTTCAAGGATGCCAAATACAAATGGTCAAAGCACTAAGAATGTAACATTTATATAATTCCTGATTGTTTCATTGTTCTTCTTGCTGTAGGTAGTTTATTGTATATAGATGTAAAAATATAAATGTATCTATAAAAAGTTTAAAAATATTTAATAAAAATTATGCATATCTGTGCACATGAAATTGGCTAAATTTCTGCTTAGTTGAGGGAACATATGACTAGTCTAAGCTTCTTTCTGACAATGACCATACCGTGAAGTGGGGGTGGGAAGCTGTCACTGTAAATGCAGAGGGAATGCAGATCTGAAGAACTACCCCTGATGGCAAAATGTGTGCAGCTTGTGCCTGCAGCATAAAGGATGCTGTCAGCCCTTCAAAAGCTCAACTTGATACAATTTTCTGAAACCCACAGTGCAGATGTGTCAGGCAGAATTTGGCCCACAGTGTTTGGATTAGCAGTAAATCTACTAATCCAACCTAATATCCAAAAGGCTATTGCTAGATCTGGGGGTCATAAATTTACACCAGTCTTTCATCATTCTAGGCCACAGATGGCCTTAAATGGGCATAAAGAATAATGAGATCTAGGAAGACATTATTATATTCTTAGGTCAAAATTCACAGCACAATCTCTTTTTCTTTTTTTTCAGGCTGGAAGGGATGATTTCCTTGAAGTGCTAATATCCACTGTTGATTGACTCTGCAGACTACTTTCAGAGTTCACTGTATTTACTTTAGATATAAATAGTATTATTGATAGCTCGAAGCCTGTAACAATGATATCTATTCATGTGGCAATTCACTGAGGCTATTGCATCAAGGATAAAGTATACTTTTGCTTGGGTTTACATTTCCAGTTTTATAAAAGTATTATTTTAGCAAGAGAAAGATAAAATAGTTTATCATAATTCCCAGTTTGTGCTGTCTATGCATCCTTAAGCTTATAGTTTCATAAATGGCTCTTTTGAAACTGGAAAGTTTTAAAAAAGCAAAGTACTACAAAGTTTGAAATGTGTGCTTGTTTAAAACCCCTTCCACCATCTCTGGCTGAGAATACAGGTGGCCAAGCACAAGAGTTCCTGCCAATTTCTAAAGTTACACTTTTATCCACTAAACAAGCATCCTGATCCGGGTTACCAAACAGGGCACTCAACAGGAGCCCTTGGGCGTGCATATTAAATATCACTTATGCCTCTGTCTGGACTATCCACTTTGGGAAGGCTTGATCTCATTCTGTTTCACCCTTTTCCTGTGCTCCCTGGCTTTGGGTAATGAACTTTCCCTAGAGACTTTTCTCAGAAAGAATCTTCATGGAGAACAGTTGATGCACATGCTTCTATTTTAAAAGCCACATGTTCAGCACATTTTGCTTTTGTGAAATGGAATATGGTTTAAGTTTGTTTCAATCAAAAAGAGTTTGGCTGGAATGACTTATTTCAAAGTGCAAAAGGTTTTATACACAATAACAGAGGATTTTTTTCTCCTTTTTTATGGCTCAAAGAGGAGAAAATTATAAAACAAACGTTCTGCTTCAACACTAATTGTCTTAGTTTTGTTTTATATGGATGCACTTACAAAGCAACTAGTTAAGAAAATACCATTGTTTTATTTACTTTGGACACAACTGATTTATTGCAACTCACATCAAGAAAACAGTCCTAGCATCTACTATGAAACTTAATATGTATTCAGAGTAAACAGTCTCAATGTCAGAATTGAGTGGATTATATTAAAAGCTCCTTCTTGGAGTAACTGTTCTATTGTGCCTGCTGGTATCCAGGGAATTCTACTCTTAAACACCTTCCCTGATTCACTATTCACATTCAAAGAAATGCGCCTCTTAATATGCAAAACTTCAACTTAGAAAGTGGTTGACAAAAATAATATAGAAAATGAATGATAAATTATTCCAAATACAATCATTAAGTTGAAGACAATTATAACCTAGAAACCCTTGCATCTGGTGTTAAAAATGCAATGTTTTTGTTACTTATTACCAGTTTGAGGGTAAAAGTGTTTGGAAGCTTACTTCTTCTGGGGAGGAGGCAATTTACTTTTGAAGATCAAGGATGCAATAATCCCCATTCCTAAATATGCTTGTTATGTTCTAATCTTATTTTAATGTACTTTAATGACATATACATATTTAAAACCACACCAAGATGTTATGTACTCATGACATACATTTAATGATATTAACATAGGTTTTTTTTGCCTTATTCAAAGGCCATTCAAAGCATAATACTGTAATCTGTGGGACAGACACTGAGGATAGATACTTCACGTTAATTTTTTTCCACACTCTAGTTAAGAAAATAAAGTGACCATACAGAAGAAGTGGAAAGTTCAAAATTAATTAAAAACAGGAACCAGTTTTATGTTGAGGTCTTTAATCAACTTGTACTTTAGTTTTGTACAGAATGACAAATATGAATGTATTTGCATTTTTCTACACGTAGATATCCAGTTAGCCCAAGACCGTTTCTTGAAGACGCTATTTTTTCCACTGTATAGTTTTGCCTTCTTTGTCAACTATCCAGTGTCGATAGATGTGTGGATTTATTTCTGGATCTTCAGTTCTATTCCATTGATCAACTAGACTATTTCAATAACAGTACCATGTCATTTTTATTACTGTTGCTCTATAGCACATTTTCATATCCGGGATGGAGATTCCTCTGGAAGATCTTTTTCTAAATATATTTTATTAATTTATTCATATTACATCTCAATTGTTATCCCATCCCTTGTATCCTCCCATTCCTCCCTCCCTCCCATTTTCTCCTTACTCCCCTCCCTTATGACTGTGACTGAGGGGGACTTCCACCCCCTGTATATGCTCATAGGGTATCAAGTCTCTTCTTGGTAGCCTGCTATCCTTCCTCTGAGTGCCGCCAGGGGACGTGGTCAAATATGAGGCACCAGAGTACATGTGAAAGTCAGACCCCACTCTCCACTCAACTGTGGAGAATGTCCTGTCCACTGGCTAGATCTGGGTAGGGGTTTGAAGTTTACTGCATGTATTGTCCTTGGCTAGTGTCATAGTTTCAGCAGGACCCCTGGGCCCAGATCGGCATGTCATAATGTTCTTCTTGTAGGTTTCATAGCAGCTTTATTCATAATAGCCAGAATATGGAAACAATCTAAGTGTCCCTCAGTAGAAGAATAGATAAAGAAACTGTGGTACATTTACACTATGGAATACTACTCAGCTATTAAAAACAAGAAATTCCCAAAATATGTGGACAAATGGATTGAGCTAGAAATGATCATAATGAGTGAGTTTACCCAGAAGCAGAAAGACTTAAATGGTATATACTCACTTACATCTGGAAACTAGTCCAAGAGGCATGTCCCATGAAAATCTTCACTTATCAGGAAAGTGGGATAGAGGGGAGGACATTCTATTGGGATTCTAGGTGAGAGAAGTATGGAAGAATGGGGAAATAGAAGGATCCAGAGGGCCCTAGAAACCTACAATAAGAACATTATGACAGGCAGATCTGGGACCAGGGGTTCTGTTCACACTATGGCACCAGCCAAAGATTATACATGCAGTAAACATTGAGCCTCTACCCAGATCTAGCCAATGGACAGGGCATTTTCCACAGTTGAGTAGAGAGTGGGGACTAACTTTCACATGGACTCTGGTGCCCCATATTTGACCACATCCCCTGGATGGGGAGACCTGGTGGCACTCGGAGGAAGGATAGCAGGCTACCAAGAAGAGACTTGATACCCTATGAGCATATACAGGGGGAGTAGGTCCCCCTCAGTCACAGTCACAAGGGAAGGGAGTAAGGGGAAGCAAGAGGGAGTGAGTGATGTAATAACTACTGAGATGTAATATGAATGAATTAATTTTAAAAAGTTAAAAAACTATCATACAAAAAATGGCCATTTTACCAAAAGCAAACTATACATTCAGTGCAATCCCTTTGAAAATGCCTATACAATTCATTCCAGATCTTGAATGATCAAGTTTCAACTTCATATGTAAAAAAAAAAAAAAAAAAAAAAAAAAAAAAAAAACCTGAATACCCAAAATAATCCTGTGCCCTATGGAATACTACTCAGTTTTTCAAGCAAGACAATCATGAAATTTGGAGGCAAATGGATGGAAGTAGAAAAGATCATGCTCAGTGAGATAACCCAGACCCAGAAAACATGCATGATATATATTCAATTATAAGTGGATATTAACCCAACATAGAGGTCCTCTGAGAAACTCCACCCAGCAGGGGTTTGGGACTGATAGTGGAACTTGCAGCTGGACTCTGGTTGGAGACCTGAGAGTTGTATGGAAGAGTGTGTGTGTGGGGGAGAATGGAAGGACCTGGAGGGGTCAGGAGATCCTCAGGCCAATGAATCTGGAGCAAGGAAAGCCTATAGAAACTGATGTACCAACCAAGGGCAATGCAAGCAGTAAACCTAGAACCACCCTGTTAAGATCTATCCAATGGACATATAGTTCTCCATGGTTGTGTGGAGAGCATGGACTGCCTTTGACATGAACTCTGGTGCTGCTCCCATTTGATTAGTTCCTTTCGGTGGGGAGGCCAGGCAGCACACAAGGGAAGGGGATGCAGGCTATTTGGATGAGACCTGATGTGCTGTGGCCATATGGTGAAGGAGAAGGTCTACAGGAGAAGAATAGGACAGAAGAGGGAGGGTAGAAACAGGAAGATATAATCTAGGGAATAATATTCAAGATGTAATCTGAATAAATTATAATAAATTAAAATAAAAAACAACACATAAAACAGCCCAAAGAAACAAACAACAAATTATGTATCTGAAAACAACAACAACAAAAATCAAAACAAAGCAAAAAACACGTACCAGAAAAAGTGCTCAGTAATTGAGATCACTGGTTGGTCCTCTAGAGAACCATGGTCCAGTTCATAGCATACACATGGAGGCTCACAACCATCTGTCAACTCTAGCTCCAGGAGATTGGCCTCCATAGATTTGTATGCACCTTGCTTACTTGCATACATGCAGGCAAAATATTCTCAAATATACAATAAATATTACATCTTAAAAATAATTTTTAATAAATGACTTACTAAATGTGATTAGACAAAGATCCAGAGATGATCAATTACGGCAGAATTGTGGTGTTTTCTAGGTGTTAGTTTATCAAACATTTATTGAATACATTTTAGGCTACAGGCCTTGTTATTACAACTGACCTTGAGAAAACCTAAATATTTTCATGAAGTGAAAGAATGTACTTAGTTGCATAAACTTATCGATGCTATAATTAGATGCCAAAGTAATGAATAAATTTAAGTCATTTATGCTTTACTACCCACCATTAGTCTCTAAGTGAAATCAACGCCTCATAAACCTTTCAGAAGGTATCACTGTAATCTATATTTTATTTTATTTTGTTTCTGCTTTTATAGTATGCTTCATTTATTAAATTAATCAATTTGAATTTCAGTGTTGTGTTTGATTAGTGTGAATGTAATTCTATTAAACTCAAAGTTCAATTGAAATTTAAATGGCTATGATTATTACCATTTGAGAAAAAACAATTGGGAATAAACTCCTTGAGAAGAAGGGGGAATGGGGAAAGGATGTGAGGGTGGGGCTGGGAGGAGAGAAGGGAGTGGGGGCTGAGATCAGGATGTTAAGTTAATAAATAAATTAATTAATAGAAAAACACAAACCAACATGATAAGATAGAATGCTTTAAAAGAGAAATAATGATTTCCCTAACAGCTTCTCTAAATCACCCCATAATTACACCAAAACTCTAGAGAGCGCATTGTTACAGACAAAACACAAAATTCTAATGGTGGTCAGTTATAATACTAGAAACATGTGGATTATTGTTGGAATTGATAACACCACTGCCACGGTTTCTCTTTCCAGGTCCCATTAAATACTTCAAGTATAGTCAGATGGGTGGGATTTCAAAATGTCTTTGGGAAGAAAGCCCAGTTACTTTAGGGATATGTCGGTGATATAGCTGTGACATCTGTCAACCCTGATGATTGCCAGGAATAATAGAACCAATTTAGTTGTTAAGATGTCCCCTGGTTCCTGGTATTACCAACAGTGTTTCTTGGGAACTTGATATTTCTTCTTTGTAAAATAAAGGAAAAGAACTAAAGGAACTCCATCTACTTTTCTTATTTTCTGTCCACATAGTGTGAAAAAGAGATTGTAGGGGCTTTTATGATTTTTATAGAAATGGTTAAAATTCTCTACTTTTTATCTACAATGTTTTCAAAATGCATAAATACAGGTATCTAGTAAAGCCTACAGGTTGATAAGTGGAATCAAATTCAGATTCCTTCTTAGCAGATTTAGAACAAACTGTAATACTAAAAGTACTTTATATCTCATAATCTTTCATTTATAGAATTATAATACATTTTACTTTCTGAAGTGATATTAGATAGCATGAAATAAAATTTAAAAAGGATCCTGTGCAGAGTATCAAAGCCTTCATTAAAAGAAAACTACAAACACAAGTATGAAATAAACCAGTGAACCTTTCTTAAAAATACTATGGGTGCTTTTGTCAAATCATGTGGTTTTCCTGATCTACAAATCTCTACTGCTATATGATGGGTTGTGGGGCTTGAAGTCTGTTTACTTCATATCCATAGGCCTAACTACATATGGAGATTAAGTAATCTCTAATTAATAAGCTGTATTATATTTATACACATGTATGTGCATGTATAGTATAAGGAATACTTTATTTCTAAGAGTCTATAGAGAAATTCTATAGAATTTTCTATTAGGAAACATAAATATATGGGAATGAACAAGTTGTAGAACACTGGAAGCAGTTTGTGAACAACTGAAGTCTCTGTACAGAACTCCGACTTTAATAAGTGGGCCTATAAAGTGTTTCCTCTACACACTGTTGATATTCCCATATAAGTAAGTAGGCAAGAATAAGTTAACAAGATTCAGGGACCATGTAATGATGGATAAATGAAACATGCCTAGAGATGGCTCAGTAGGTAAAAATGCCTGCCACCAAGCATGAAAGGTAATGCCAGTTAGATCCCCAGTACCGACAATCTGGGAGGAGAGAACCAGCTCTGGAAAGCTGTCTTTTGACCTCCACAGGCATACATTCACTTACATGTGCAAAAAAAAATTGAATAAATAAAAATGTGATAGGTTTTTAATGAAATATTTCATAATAGAAACCAACCAAATTCTGCATAGATTGAATTTTGAACTCACATGTATTTGCAGATTTAGTGTTCCACAGACTTGCCTACAAAAATCTGATGAGGGCAATTTTTCATTTGAGGTTACTCTTACCAGATATTTCTAGCTTGTATCTAGTTGACAACAGAAGAGCAATTAGTAATTAAATAATTTGCATTTCTTTTCAGAACCAGTTATTTATCTTTTATTGTGATTATCCTGAGTGGGGAAATATTCTCAATGTCTATAACACAGTATATTGAAAAATAATCTCTAGGTGTGTTTTTAGTTATTTCCAAATATGGTGAAGTTGCAGATCATACTGCAAAAGCCATATTATAAGCCTGAAACAAAGACTAGATGAAATAGTAACAGCATTTCCTGCTGAACCAATTGGTAAAGCTGCATGGTGTGTGACTGGGTAGGGAGAAACACTAGAGCCAAAGTGTAAAAATGAATAATGACATAATTAACTGATCTTTCTCCAAGATTATGTAAGGAACGCATTTGAATTTTATTTGTTCCTTAACAGCATCTATCCAGAGTCTTTTGATCTCTTCTTTTACACAGCCATCCCATCCTATCATATAGACAAACACATTTTTAATATAATTTAACATTTTAAATGTCTTATAATGTAATGAAGTAGTATTATTTTCCTCATTTGAGTTTATTAACAAGAAATATCACAAAGAACGCATTGAGTACATTAGTTTCATGTTATCCCTAGATTTATTTGTCTTTAAATATTTGACAAGAGTGTTAAATAACACAGAAATGAAAAAAGAATCCCCTGACACAACATTAGAATTATTGTCACGTTCTTTTGTACAGGAAGGGTAATA
The DNA here is from genome assembly GCA_907169655.1 of Acomys percivali. Lineage (NCBI taxonomy): Eukaryota > Metazoa > Chordata > Mammalia > Rodentia > Muridae > Acomys > Acomys percivali. The sequence goes on from OU015760.1 coordinate 56,333,713, forward strand.
TAGATCATGACAATGGTATACATGGATATATTTGTATATATAATATATAATATATGTACACCAGAAAAATATAGAATTTTTTAAATTTTTTATTAATTTATTCTTGTTACATCTCAATGGTTATCCCATCCCTTGTATCCTCCCATTCTTCCCTCCATCCCATTTTCCCCTTACTCCCCTCCCCTATGACTGTTCTGAGAGGGATTACCTCCCCCTGTATATGCTCATAGGGTATCAAGTCTCTTCTTGGTGGCCTGCTATCCTTCCTTTGAGTGCCACCAGATCTCCTCCTCCAGGGGACATGGTCAAATATGAGGCACCAGAGTTCGTGTGAAAGTCATACCCCACTTTCCACTCAACTATGGAGAATGTTCTGTCCATTGGCTAGATCTGGGTAGTTTCACTGGAAAAACATGTTTAAGAACCATATGTCTGTCATGATTGCATTAATGTCAAACTATGCAACATGTCACCATGCATCAAAATATCACATAGATCCATATATACATATATAATTAAATATATATAATAAATTATGTATTTTATATTATTTTAATTGTAAATTTAAAATTGAGTTCTTTGTTGACCAAAAATGCCTACTACTTTATTTACATGTCATCATATTAGGTTTTTTAAATTGCCAAAATTATCTTCCTTTGAAGATTCATTTTGTCATATACAAAATACAAAAACTCATTATCCTACTTGAGATATATATATATATATATATATATATATATATATATTTCAATTTCAAGCATTCCTTGTGTCTACTAAGAAGAAAGCACTTGATAAAACCAAATACCCTAGATCTATTGGAAGAGAAAGTGGGGATCAGCATTGAACTCATTGGTATAGGCGATAATTTCCTGAACAGAACACAAACAGCTCAGGCTCTATGATCAACAATTAATAAATGGGTCCTCATGAAAGTAAAAAGCTTCTGTAAGGCTAAGGACAGTGTAAATAGAACAAAGCAGAAGTCTACCGAATGAGAAAAGATATTCACCAACTCTACATCCAACAAAGGGCTAATATCCAAAATATATAAAGAACTCAATAAATTAAATACAACCAAACCAAGTAACCCAATTTAAAAAAATGGGGTATAGAGCTAAACAGAAATTTATCAACAGAGGAATATTAAATGGCTGAGAAGCACTTAAAGAAATGATCAACGACTTTAGTCATGAGGGAAATGCAAATCAGAAGGACTCTGAGGTTCCATCTTACACATGTCAGAATGGCTAAGTTCAAAATCTCAAGTGTCAGCACACGCCGGTGAGGATGTGGAGAAAGGGGAATACTTCTCTATTGCTGATGGGAGTGCAAACTTGTACAAGCACTTTGGAAATCAATCTGGTGCTTTCTCAGAAATTTGGGAATAATGCTACCTTAAGACCAACTATACCACTCCTGAGAGTATACCCAAAAGATGCTCCACCATATAACAATGACATTTGCTCAGCTATGTTCATAGCAGCCTTATTCATAATAGCCAGAATCTGGAAACAACTCATATGTCCCCCAATCAAAGAATGGATAAAGAAATTGTGGTACATTTACACAATGGAATACTACTCAGTCATTAAAAACAAGACAATCATGAAATTTGTGGGTAAATGGATGGAACTAGAAAAGATAATCTTGAATGATGTAACCCAAACAAAGAATGCCACACATGTTTTGTAAACACTTAGAAGTGGATTTTAGCCATATAGTTAGTACAGGATAAACACACTACAATTCACTGACCCAAAGAAGACAACTAATAAGTAGACCCAAAGAAGGATGCTTAAATCTCATTTAGAAAGCGAAATAGATTAGTCAGAAGTCTGTTGAAGAGAGAGAACAAGGTTGAAGAGATATCACAGAGAGAAATGAGGATGCAGATAATACCTGCAGAAATCCAGGGGCAGGAGGTCAGAGGGCCTGCAAAAGGAGGTCCCCCTCAGTCACAGACATAGGGGAGGGGAATAGGGTGAAAATGGGAGGGAGGGAGGAAAGAGATGATACAAAGGATGGGATAACAATTGAGATGTAATCTGAATGAATGAACTAAATTAAATTAAAAATAAAAGTAAAAAAAGAAACTTATTTGAAAAAACAAAATAGAGAAACCATAGGCGGGAGCATCTCCATGATAATCTGGAGACCTAAGATAGCATAAGCTTCTGGGAGGATATGGGATTGAGTCTAGCTGAGACTCCTAGTAGCAGGGGTTATGGAACCTGAGGAAGATATCCTTTAATAAGATTCCTAGTAGAGAAAAGGGAACACCAATCCATCCACAAAATCTTCAACTAAATTTACCCTACCTACAAGATATACAGAGATAAGGATAGAGCAGAGATTGAGGGAATGCCCAACCAATATCTGACCCAAACCTGAGACCCACCCTAAGGGAGAGAGCCAACCCTTCACACTATTAACAATATTCTGCTTGCTTGCTGAAAGGAGCCTAGCATAGTTGTCCTCTGAGAGGACAGATCAAAACAGATACTGAGACTCACAGTGAATTATTGGGCAAGGATAGGGAGCCTTTTGGAAACATGGGAAGAAGGATAGAAGGACATGGAGGTTACTTACAGAAGCTCCACAAGAAGACCAACACAGCAAACTAACCAGGGTCTGAGGGGCTTGGAAAGACTGAAGCACCAACCAAGGGCTATGCATGGACTTGACCTAGGCCTAGGCCTCCTACACAGATGTAGCTGATGGCAAATTTGGTCTTCATGTGGGCCCATATGAACTATGTTGCCTGCTTTTTTTTTTTATTACTTCTTCATAGTGGGACTGCCTTGCCAGGCCACAAGGGAACTCTTGAGGGACTTGATGTACTGGGGTGGATTGGTGCGAAGGCTCCCATTTTCTGAGTAGTAGGGCAAGGAGGATATGCAGAAATGGAGGGAGGGTGGAACCCAGAGGAGAGATGGAAGGGGGCTACAATAGGGATGTAAAGTGAATAAATAAATAAATAAATAAATAAATAAATAAATAAATAAATAAATAAATAAATATTTTAAACTGCACTTGTACAATCCTTCAATCTCAGTGCACTTGTACAATTCTTCAATCTCACAAGAATGCTCAAATGTAATTTTCCTCACATTTATTGAAATGCATTACCTGTTCTTTGTTAAATTATAAAACAGAGATCCAGGATGGCAGAGCTGATCACAAAGTGTCTGGTTGGCACTACAATAGTAATGTACAGAGACCTAAGGACCAAACTGACAACTAGAAAACACCATTGCTGGTGTTTCCTAAGTGCCTGGTCCACCTTTATCAGAAACAGCAAGCAAGCAGATACAGTGAGCCCAGAGGAGGTGGCTTGGTTGCAGAACCAAAGTCCCATTGTCCTCTGCCCCATGGAGGCCAGCCGGGCCACTGGAGTAGTTCTCTGTTCAGATATCTTTCTGCATGCTCCCCAGCTGCCTGGTCTGCCTTTGTCAGAAACAGTAAAGCAGCAGAGAGTTACCCCAGAGGAGGTGGCTTTGGCATGGGACCAAAGCCCAGCTGTCTATAACTACCCCCAAATTATAAGACAATCAGAGACCACCAAAGCTGTGAACACCAGAGATATCACAATAGGAAGAGGTCAGTATAAGAACACAAACAACAATTCCCAGTGCCATTTTACACCACCAGAAACTAACAGTCTTGCCACAGCAAGGCCAGGAGATACTATCACTTCTGACACATATGAGAAAGATTTCAAGTCTGAGGTTATGAAAATGATAGAGGCCTTAAAGGAGGAAAATAAATCTCTGAAACTAGAACAGGAATATACAAAGAAGTGAAATAATTGAACAAGTCACTTAAAGAAATAAGTGAAAGATAGGAAATGACAATCAATCAGAAGAAAATAAATTAAAGGATTCAAGACCTAAAATTGGAGATACAAGCAATGAAGAAAAAACATCTGTGACAATTCTGGAAAGGGGAAACCTAGGGAAGAGGACAGGAGCTATTGAGCGATGCATCACATATAGGATACAAGAGATGGAAGAGAGAATCTCAGAAGTAGAAGATATAGTTGAAGAAATCTATACACCAGTCAAAGAAGATGTTAAATCTAACAAGTTCCTGACACAGAACATCCAAGAAATCTGAGTCACTATGAAAAAAAACCAAACCTAGAATTATAGGAATAGAAGAAAAAGAAGACTCCCAGCTCCAAGGCCCAGAAAATATTTTCAGCAAAATAATAGAAGAAAACTTCCCTAACCCAATGAAAAAAATGCCCATATACATACAAGAAGACTACAGAACTCCAAATATATTTGACAAGAAAGAAAATCCACCCATCCCATAATAAAACAGTAAGCAGACAGAGCAAATAAAAAATATTAAAAGCTGCAAGAGAAAAGGCCAAATCACATATAAATGCATACATATGAGAATTACACCTGACTTCTCAACAGAGACTATGAAAGCCAGAAGGGCCTGGATGGATGCCATACAGATATTAACAGATCACAGATGCCAACCCAGACTACTATACCCAGCAAAATGTTCAATTCCCATAGATGGAGAAAACAAGACATTCCACAATGAAACCAAGTTTAAACAGCACTTGGCCACAAAGCAAACTCTACAGAAGATACTAGAAGGAAAACTCCAATCAAAGGAGGCTAACTTTATCCAGGAAAATAAAGGAAAAAATAACTCCACATCCATAAATCCAAACACCCATTCGTGTTAAAAGTCGTGAAAAGTGCAGGGATACAAGGATCATACCTAAACATAATAAAGACAATATACAACAAGCCTATAGCCAACATCAAACTAAAGGGAGAGAAACTTAAATCAATTCCACTGAAATCAGGGACAAGACAAGTCTGTCCACTCTTTCCATTTATCTCTTCAGTATAGTACTTAAAGTTCTAGCTAGAGCAAAAAGACAACTAAAGGACATCAGGTTAATACAAACTAGAAAGGAAGAAGTCAAAGTATCACTGTGAAAGATATGATAGTGCACATAAATGACCCCAAAATTCTACCAATGAACTGCTATAACTGATAAACACCTTCAGCAAAGTATCTGGATACAAAATCAATTAAAAAATAATTAGCCCTCCTGTATACAAATAATAACAGGCTGAGAAAGAAATTAGGGAAACTACACATTTCACAATAGCCACCAAAAACATAACATATCTTTGTGTAACTCCAAACAAGTGAAAGACTTGTATGAAAAAAAAAAATCAAATCTCTGAAGAAAGAAACTGAAGAATATATCAGAAGATGCAAAGATCTCCCATATTCGTGGGTCAGGAGAACCAACATAGTAAAAATAGCCATCTTACAAAAGCAGTATACAGATTCAAGGCAATTCCTATTAAAATACCTATATAACTCTTTACAGACATTGAAAGATCAATTTTTACCTTCATATGGAATAACAAAAAACTCTGAATAATTAAAGAAATCCTGTAAAATAAGAGATCTTAAAGAGGAATCTCTATCCCTGATTTCAAGCTGTACCATAGAGCAAAAGTAATAAAAATGGCAAGGTATTGGCATAGAACTAGACTGGTTAATAAATGAAATAGAATCTAAAACCCAGAAATAAACCCACATACCTATGGACACTTGATTTTTGACAAAGAAGACAAATCCATACAATGGAAAAAAAGATAGCACATTCAACAAGTGGTGCGGGTCTAACTGGATGTCTCCCCATAGAAAAATGCAAATAGATCTATATTCATCACCCTACACAAAACAAAAATCCAAGTGGATTAAAGACCTCAACATAAAAGTAGACATACTAAATTTGTTACAATAAAAAGTAGGGAAGAGCCTTGAACTCATTGGCACAGGAGAAAACTTCCTGAATGGAACACCAACAGCTCAGGCTCTAAGGTCAACTAACAAATGGGACCTCATGAAACTGAAAAGCTTCTGTATGGCAAAGGACGCTGTCAACAGAACAAAACAACAGCCTACAGGCTGGGAAAAATCTTTACCAACACAACATTCTGCAAAGGGCTAATAACCAACATATTTAAAGAATTCAAGAAATTAAACACTACCCATGCAAATAATCCAATTAAAAATGGGGTACAGAGCTAAACAGAGGTTTCTTAGCAGAGTAATATCGAATGGCTGAGAAAAAAGAAATGCTCAATGTCCTTAGTCATCAGGGGAATGCAAATCAAAAATGACTCTGAGGTTCCATCTTACACCTGTCAGAATGGCTAAGATCAAAAACTCAAATGACAGCACATGTTGGCAGGATGTGTAGAAAGGGAAACACTCTTCCGTTGCTGGTGGGAGTGCAAACTTTGGAAATCAAGCTGGTTCTTTCTTAGAAAATTGGGTGTAGTGCTACATCAGGACCCAGCTATACCACTCCTGGACATATACCTGAAATATGCTCTATGATAAAACAAGGACATTTGCTCAACTGTTTATAGCAGCCTTATTCATAATAGCCAGAATCTGGAAACAACCTAGATCTCCTTCAACCAAAGAATGGATAAAGAAACTGTGGTACATTTACACAATGGAAAACTACTCAGCTATAAAAAATAAAGAAACCTTGAAATCTGCAGGCAAATGGATGGAGCTAGAAAAGATCATCATGAGTGGGGAGATCCAGACCTGGAAAGACAGGCATGGTATATATTCACATGTAAGTGTATATTAGCCCAACATAGACGTCCTCTTAGAAACTCCACCTTGCAGGGGTTTGGGACTGATACTAGAATTTGTAGCTAGACTCTGGTCAGAGGGCTGAGAGTTGTATGGAAGAGTATGAATGTGGGTAGAATGGAAGGACTTGGAGGGGCCAGGAGCTTCAATGGGAGACCATAAAAGCCAGTGGTTCTGGACCCAGAGTGGCCTACAGAAATTGATATGCCAAACAAGGGCAATGCATGCAGAGTACATAGACCAGGCCCTGTTCAGATGTCACTGATGGACAGCTCATTTTTCATGTGTGTGGGGAGTGGGGAGAGAGGGACCTGCCTCTGACATGAACTCTGGTGCCTGATATTTGATAACTGCCCCTTGGCAGGGTGACCTTGCAGGCACACAGAAGAAGGTGATGCAGGCTACCTTGATGAGACCTGATAGACTCTGATCAGAACGTGGAGGAGGATGCCCACCATCAGAGGTCTAAGGGATGGGAATAGGGTGGAAGGTGGGAATTGAAAGATAAGAGTGGGGGATGTAATGTGAACAAATTATAATAATTAAGAAATAATTTTTAAAAAGGAGCAGCTGGAGTGATGGCTCAGTGGCTGCTGTTCCAGAGGACCAGGAATCAATTCTCAGCATCCAAACGGTAGCTCACAGCCACATGTAACTCCAGGTTCAGTGGATCTGATGCACTCTATGGGCACCAGGCAAGCATGTAGTACACATACATATACACAGGCAAAACACTCATACACATATAATTGAAGTATTTAAATCTTTAAAATAATAAGAAAAGGAAACCACCTTTTGTGCATTTTCATTTTTTCCTTTTGATTTCTTGTTTCCTTCCATTTTATATGAATGAAACAACTCTGCTGTCTGTGATTTCTACCCTCTTCTGATCTTTTGCCTTGTTAGTCAAATCAGAAAATAATTAAACTGAAATGGAACATTATAAAAATTATAAAACATAAAATTAGAACACTTAACATATGATCTGTCAGCTTATGACATTTTAAGTAACACAGTTCAGTATTGTCAATTGAATATGTATTCTTGAATGACAAATTTCTAAAATTTACTTTATCTTTCATGGACACATCTCAATGTAAACTTAGAAGCAAATACAACTTTACCCCTCCTTGTAGCCCATAGACACTTTTGTGTTACTACCTGCTTTTTAAAGCAACTTACTTTGGTAATGAATTAGGTGTAGGTTTATTTTGTCCTTCAATGTTTGACTCGGTTCACCTTGTATAATGTCTTTCAGGTTTATCCATATTATACTAGATTCCAGGATCTCATTATCTTATTTTAAAGATGAAAATATCCCCATCATTGTACATGTTATATTTCATGTATTTATCTATATGTGGAAAGATTATTAATGTGGTTCTAAGTTTTTGGTATCATACACAATACTTCACTTGGTATAGGAATGCTCATATATATTTAAGATTATTTCACTTTGTAAAAATAAGTACCCAAGAATAGAGTTTTTTAAGCAAATAGGTATTAACCTTAAAATTTTTATGTAGTATCCCCATTCTTATTTCTATAGGAAGTAGCGGCATTTTTAACAACACTATGTCTCCAACCCACAAAGCCAATACTTTCTCATTGATTTATGTAGTCTTTAACATATTTAGCATAGAAAGTACTTTATTTATGATACCAATTAATAATCACTTTTTAAATTTTAAACTTATTTTCAAATTTTATGTTCATATTCACTTCTTTGCCCATCTCCTCCTATCTTCTCTCCACATTTTTTATCCACCTAACTTTGTGTCATTTGTTTCTTTATTTTGTTTCCTTATCCATATATCCTTTCATGTGTGCCTTCCACTAAAGCATGGTCCATTTACCTAGGGTACAGTTTTAAAGCAAATGACTGTCTCTCCTACAGGAGTTCTTCCATAGTTTTTTTGGCTAGAGGTAGGATTTCATTTCGACCTCCTTCTCTTTCCATATTGAGATTTTGTCTGGTTTGGGCTTACATAGAAATTACACAATTTGTCACAATTATGAGTTCATATGCACACATGCTTTTTCATGTCCAGGAGTCACTATTCCCTTGTATACATTTGCTTGCTATCTGTCTCCTACCCACAATGGTCCTTACATCTTGGTAGAAAGAAATGAGATAGATGCCCCATTTTGGGCTTATTATTCTTCAGTCTCTTATTCTCTGCACCTTGGTCAGTTATGTGTGTCTGTATTAATCATAATTTAGGGCAGATAGAAGCATCTCCAATTAAGATTTTTAAAAATGTATCTAATCTGTGGGTATAATGAAAATCATTAGGAATCATTTTTATCCTATCTCTATGTAACAACTTAATAGTAGTCCTAAAGCCAATGACCTATGTAGTCGCAAATTCTCAGTCCTACAATGGTGGGATGTATAGATTTTATCCTGTGAAGTGTGACTGAATTCCAACAAGAACTTTGGTGGTTATTCTCATGATGTTCGTGTCACTATTTACACAAGTAGGCACATATTACAAGTCCAGTTATTATTGTAGCTCTAGGCTTCACAACTTAATGTTTTCTTCTAATAGTATGCATAGCCCCTTCTTGCACTTTAGAATAAAGTTTCCAGGTCAGTGAGAGCTTGATATTACCATGTTCTGTGACTCAAGTTTATGAATATTTCAGCAACAGGCTCTTGTAATCAAATTGTGAAGGATAACCCATAAATTGGTATCTGAAAAAAGTCCTAAGATTCTAAACTATTTTGAGTTCTGTGAAGACTTCATATTTTAAGAGACAGAAATCAATCCTTTGGGCAGTCTCTCTAAATTCCAGAGTACTGAACTGGTGCCCAATTATGATTTTCCCTAGAGCGGCTGTTAAGCTAATCCCAGTCACTCTCTGCTGTATTTTAGGTCCTTTGGACCCACAACAAAACTCCTTTCTGTTTTGGTTTTGAGCAGCCCTCATATCGATATAATATGCTAACTCTTATCCAATATCTGAGATATGCAATACAGAAATCTCTCTAGTCTGCCCACCCTCAATTTTGGATGTATGTCCCAAATCATCCTTCTATTAAGAAGTTTTGCCTCCTGTTTGTTCTCATGAAGGTATTATTAGAGTGATATTTATGCTAATATAAACTGCCATCTCTTTTTGTAGTCATGCACAGGATCATTTTCCTGTCAATGTGTGTATACAAGAAAAAAATAAACTTGCCGTTTAGGATATCTCTTTCACCATAATCACTGAATATTGTCTTTACTTCTATTTCATTTATCAAGTAGAAACTAGATATTGAGAAATTTTCTTTGTTTTATATTAATGAAGCAAGGCAGAGAAATTTGGTGGAGGAGCTTCAGAAATTTTCTGACTGGCTTTGATGCAGATGCTTTTGTATTTGCTTAAATGTAAGAGCCCTTAATTGATTTTTAGATTTTTCTAAATGGACATGGTCCATGTATGTTTATTGAATGAGTGTCTCTGTGGGGATGATAAATTCTTATATCAGCATCTTGTGAATATCAGGTTTACAGACTCTTCAGTTTCCTATTTCTCCATTTACTTCCCCACATTCTATGACCTAGCATACTCACTCAAAGGGATAACTTTCTGAAATTGCTTTTGCCTTTACACTGGGCTAACAAAGCATAACTCCCGTTTTAATTACCCTTTTTCCTTTTTTCTTTTTCTTTTTTACCAATTCATGACTGCTCATTGAGTTGGCATAAGGCTTATTGTGGTTCAATGTTTTTCTAAGTATGATGAAATATCATGGAATGTTTGCAGCAGAAGTCTAAATGGTTTCCAGGGAAACACTTAATAGACTATTAGATTAAATTAGGTCAGAGAGAATTGTCGTTTTGGTGAAGACAATGGCAACATAAATGGTTCAAAAAGGTTGTCATATATGAGCTATATTTTGAAATTTGGGCCAACATAATTCAATAAAAGGACATGTTGAAGTTATGAGACACTGGAAGAAGTATAAGGGCTTATTTCTTACTACAATCAAATCGTTGCTCAAGAATAACATTTATTTTTCCTTTCTGCATATTTTTCCCACATCAGATGAAGAAAACTATAGAGATAAAAATTCTAAAACTTTTAACATGGTATATAACATTCAACCTGTTAGCACCTTCCAGTCAGATGTCTTTACTTTTTATAATAAATTTCTTCAAAATATAGTTGATAGTCAGTATTTATTTTCCCTCTATGATATCACTTACATGTTGCTTTTTAGTCTAGTCATAGCAATGTAATTAACCACAATGTAACTTAGCATATAATGCAGAGGACAGTTTTACCATTTCACCAAATATATATAGAAGTGTGTTTGATGTAGATGAGATGTTTGTCACCTCATTGAATGCCAGGGGTGGTCTGGATGATCTTGCTGGTGAAACAAAGTGCCTTCTCCCTATTTCTTGCTCCAAGTAGAAATATCTTAAACCATTTACTATTTGAATAGCATGATCATCCATGCAAAAGGTGGGTCATTTCCTGATCATAGGTAGAGAAATAGAAGTATATATTTATTGGTTCACTTCCCTGTTTCAATCTCTACACAGGATCTTGAAGTAACTTATCCATGACTGCTATTTATTCTGCATTCAATCACTTGCTCTCTCTACATCCTAAGATGAAAGTAGAGGTGAAATGGGAAATGGAAAAAAGGAAAGCTTTGCAAAAATGCAGGCAAATATGCATAATGGAGTTGTATATCTTAAGATAGTCAACTAAATATAAAACTAAAAAATTAAACAAATTTCCTTACAAATAATTAGTTTTATTCTTGGATATATAGTGTGTATGCTTGCAGCCTCCAATTTTTTTTTTTTTGTTTCTGCTTTGAGACAAGGTTTCTCTATGTAGCCTTTCCTGTCATAGAGCTCTCAGTGTAGACCAGACTAGCCTCAAAGTCACAGAGATATGCTTTCCAAAGTGTCCATCACAACACTATGCCACCAACATTTTAGGCAAGGTTGCATCTCAATGCTAAAAGTAATATAAATAATCATGTGGTCAGTTTGACCAAGAATGAAATAAGAATAAAATACATATAGATTTTTTAAAATAAAAAAAAATCAATAAACACACTGCTTTTAAAACCACTTAATTAGCTTCTTGACTACATGCACAAAATTCACTAAGCATTTTTAAATAGACTGAGCAAAATTATCTGACAAAACTCATGTGGGAATTGCTACATGACAATAATTTTTTTAGTTATAAAATTCAACCCAAATGGGTGTTTAGTTTTTGTCTTTTTTAAAAAAGAAATATATACTAGGGTATTTCTTAAACAAATGTGCCCTGGAGGGGGAGACCTGGTGGCACTCAGAGGAAGGATAGCAGGTCACCGAGAAGAGACTTGATACCCTATGAGCATATACAGAGGGAGGTAATCCCTCTCAGGAACAGTCATAGGGGAGGGGAATAAGGGGAAAATGGGAGGGAGGGGAGAATGGGAGGATACAAGGGATGGGATAACCATTGAGATGTAACAAGAATAAATTAATAAAAAATTTAAAAAACCAAATAACAGAGATATAAATATCTTATGGGACATGAATGAATTTAACATTTTAAGAAACTACATAGAAAAATATATATAACTACATACATATGTAGGACAGAAATTTTCAAAACTAAGAATTATATCAAGGTAAACAATTAAAACATGACATCCAATACCCACTGAGAAAAACATAAAGTAAAACACATATAAGCAAATCTTTATACAACAGGTGAGAACTAAGTGAAAAACAATGGAGGACAAGAAAAATATTAATATTAAAGGATCAAGAATCAGCCAGACATTGCTGAATTCTATGCTAAAATAACTATAATTAGAAATGAAATAACAAATTTTTGTGCATGTATTTGATATATGCATATATTGTATGAGCATGTACAAACAAGAGGAGATTGTTGGCTGAACTGCCTATCACTTTCTGCTTTGTATCAATGAGACTGGGTCTCTCACTGAACCCAGGTCTATGTTGGCATCTCTAATGATACTTCCTTTTTTTAACCTGACAGTGCTGTCATACATGGAGGTACATTTAGCTTCTTGGGGGGGGAGTACTAAGGATATGAAGTCAGGTATTCAGTAAATGTACTCAATAAGCAATCTCCTCAGTTATAGAACAGCAAACTTAAAATAAGGAAGAGATCCAGGAATTCTATATAAAGTAAAAGAGAAAATACCCAGTCTAGCCGATGGACAGGACATTCTCCACCGTTAAGTGGAGAAGGAGATCTGACTTTCTCATGTACACTGGTGCCTCACATTTGACTATGTCCCCTGGAGGGGGAGACCTGGCAGCACTCAGAGGAAAGACAGCAGGTCACCGAGAAGAGACTTGATACCCTATGAGCATATACAGAGGGAGGAAGTCCCCCTCAGGAACAGTCATAGGGGAGGGGAATAAGGGGAAAATAGGAGGGAGGGAAGAATGGGAGGATACAAGGGATGGGATAACAATTGAGATGTAACAAGAATAAATTAATAAAAAATTTTTTTTTAAAAGAGAAAATAAAAGTAGTAGAGAAACAAAAGAAAGAGAAAAACGTTTTTAAAGATAAAAACTGAAAGCATGTATAGACCTACACATTTACTAAAGAAAGATTTTCAAACTCTAAAAAGTTACGACTTTAAATCATGTAAACAAAGAAGGAGTGATTGAGATTATGAAAATATTTAATAAATTTATGAATATAAATACATTAAAATTTAAGTGTCCTATGGATTTTACATATTACATATGTGTGTAAATAAATTTATGATGAAAGCACCATAAAGAATATATGAACTAGGAAAGCAAGATATATATTAATAATAATAGATTCAACAATCCCAAATTACTATAGGAAAACAGACAAGAAAAGAATGAATTGAGCAAATTTAATCAAATGATAAATACCAGAAATTAATCAAGTTTTATCAAAAACTGTACAAAATAAAAATTCCATATCAATCCACATAAAAAGATAAAATTCACTAAATCACTAAATCAAAGATCATAATTTTATCATGGAGAACAAAAAGATTGAAAAGAATTGGATAGAAAAATCTATAGTAGCTAATGTACCACATAAGAAAATAAAAAATTAATTTTAAATTCAAGAAGCATTGTTGAAACAATGAAACATTCTATAAAAATTAACCCTTCAGTTCAACAGGAATAAAAAAATAATTCTAATTTGAACATTATTAACAATGTAACTTCAAAGTATACTAAATAAAGGTTAGAATAAAAAGGGAAATGAATATTTGGTGATTATTGTGATTAGCACAGTAATGAGTGTGGATGAGCAAAAGTCTCCATAGTAGGGTATCCTACTACAGTAATAATAATGTCCTCTGGGAGTATGTCCAGAAGTGATATAGCTAACTCACAGATAGCTCTGTTTCTAGCTTTTGAGGAACCTTAACAACTGATTGCTCCAGTTGTGAATCAACTCCTGAATGGATAATATGTGACAGATAGATAGATAGATAGATAGATAGATAGATAGATAGATAGATGATAGATAGATAGATATAGATAAGCTGGATTTTTATTCAGATATAAGGGAAAGCTGAAATTATGAAATTTGCAGATGAGTAGATGTAGCTGAAAATAATCATTCTGAATGAGATAACTCAGACACAGAAAGACAAATGCATGCTCTTTCTCTTATGTCAATACTGATTTGTAACTTTAGACTTCTGTGTTTAAATTAGAGTACTCATAGGCAGCAACAATTACTAAGGCACTAAGATCTTCATAAGCAGAACATAGGTTCTATGAAGGAAATGGATGCCATGGCAGTACCTAGTCAAGGGCGAGGAACTGCGTTTTAACACAGAATAAAACAGTGGATCCTTCGTGCTAAGAGAGCAGCGGCCTTTATTCAGTGTCCAAAGAGCCTTTTTATAGGCAGCAAAGCAGGAATGCAGGTGAAATCCCTCAAGAGGTGATTGCGCACAAGAGGGAAAGTCCCAAGGAAGGGATTGCAAGCATGAACTCAAAGTGGCTGTGAGTATATTTATAAGACCTGCAGAAAATCAAGCCGGGCACAATCCCAGCATGAATGGGGAAGTGGCATAAGTTCTACCTCTACCTGGGTACTATTGGCAATTGATGACTACTGTGAGATAAGGAGCCAGTTTCTTCATAGATGTGACCATTGAGAGGCTACCCATCTTCCAGAAGATTTTCCTACACCCAGCATATACAGCCAACACTAAGTGGACTTATTTGATGGCCTTAAAATATAAAGAAGGGAGAAAACTAGGTGATGAGATATGTGATAAATTGGAGGGTTGGGATGGGGTGGATTGACAAAATATACTTCACAAAAAAATTGTAAATACGTTTGAGTAACTTTTCCTCATAACTTGGAAAACAATAGATACAGAATGTTAAAGATTATAAATTATTATATTTTCCACAAATAAAATTTATAGCAGTAACTGTAAACATTAACTAATGCTACATGTTAAACAAATTGTTTTATTTTAAAAGACAAAAGCCATAAAATTTTTCCTCAACTTCAAAAGAATTCAGCTAGAAATAGAAAGCAAAAAAGACAGTTGGAAGTTCTTTCCATCCCATGAAATAAAATAGCATACTTCTAAATAACCCACAGTTCAAATAATAACTTATAGCAAAACTTACAAAATATTTTCATCTGAATGATAGCATAATTACAATTAAAATGAATACAATGTATTCAAGGTCATATTTTGAAGGAAGATTTTTCCTTAACTGTATATATTGGAAAACACTGACAGAAAATAACTAGTGCTAATTAAACATAAATAACATTTAAAAAATAAGAAATAGTAAAACTTAGAAAAAATGGATATTACTGCACAATCTTGCTAGCAAAAAATAATTAGGTAGTGATAGAATTGATAATCTACTATAATACTTATAAAGTAAAATAATGCAGAAACACAAACAATATTGACAACAAATACATTTATTTATTGTAATATGTGCCAAGTTTTATATTAAATATATGGTTTGTATTACCTTGAGATTTCTTAATATTGCCTGTTCATTATATTCAAACAGATATTTATAATGTGTAACTTCTGCACATAGATAATTAAATACAATATGTGAAGTGAATAGCAGTCATCAGTATTATGCAAAAGTTTCTAGGTAAGAAAGAACTGCCTTCTATCTTTATAACAACTCTGAAATATTGCCATTATTATTGATAACTTCATTATGTAAAAGAGAAATTTGAGATTAGAAGAGGTAAAGTAACATTGTCAAATAACACATTGGGAATTATACACCTAAAAACCCTATTTAGGTTCCTTAACCTCTTATATTCAAGCTGGGCAAGGTGGTACACACCTGTAATCCCAGTAGTTGGGGAAGCAGAGGCAGGCCGATCTCTATGATTTTGAGGCCAGCCTGGTCAACAAAATGAGTCCAGAACAGCCAAGACTACACAGCTACACAGAGAAACCCTACCTAGGAAACAAACAGACCAAAAAAAAAAGCTCCTTATATCCAAAATCAAAAACAAAACAACAGCAACAACAAAAATAACAGAACAACAAAATCTTCAGCAGTTCAATGAAAGCCTCCCTGTCTATGTTCCCAGGTAAAATTACCAGAAAAGTTCCCATTTATGGCATTATACAACATTTGAAGTTATAAATGGCAATATAATTTGCTTTTGTTATTGTAGAATTCATCACAGTTCTTGTCACAGGTTAGGTACCAAGTAATGGAGAATACCCATCAATGACTGGATGGCTAGAAGGAGACGGAGCCTCTCTTAAAATTATCAATGCTCCAGTCTGGGTACTTCAAATATACTACATGCTGTGTCCTCACCTTTGATATTATAAAGTCTGGTTCAAGGTTGCTTTCAAACCAAAAAAAAAAAAAAAAAAAAAATGATAAGGCATATGGTACTAAAGGGCAGGAAAACTAATAATGATAACATTCTCACAGTTGAAATGATCTCAAACTTTCTCAGTTTGCTACTAGTTTCTTAGGTTTTACCAAAGGTAAATAAAGAATAAATCAAATTCCGTCACAGTTGAGAATGACCAAAAGGCATACAGGTTAGGCTACATACATTACTTCTCAAATTATGACCTATTACATCACACAAACAAATACAAGAAGCCAGTTTTGTCATATCCAGTTTTCTCTAATCAAGAAATATTTCATTTTAAAATAATTCAATAAAAAATTCAACTTTTAGATCATTCCTACCCCTTTCGTTCATGTCACTTATCCCATCTTTTACTTATTGAACATCACAACGGCCTTCTTCAGGGTCACAAATCCATGTCCCTTTTACTTTTCAACTTTATACACACTTTTTCTATTTTTACAATGCTTTCCTGCCTACACAAATTTACTTCCAATCATTTTTAAAAGTCATAGTTTACATATTTTTCACATAATATTTTCTTGGTTCTCACTCAAAACTTTTCATCAGTTCATCATAGGTAAATTTCTTTCATAATTAGACATTTGTATTATCTTTCAATATATTCACAATAGCTTGCAAATTTGCAACTTATATTGTTTGGTGACTTTGTTAAACATATTTCCTTCTCTTAGATAGTAAACTTCAAAATGATTTTCAGGTACGCATTTGCTGTTTTATATCTAGTAGCTGGTAAACAGCAGACATTCAGAAAACCCATGACAAAAGTAATAAATCAAATGAATCTTTAAACCAAATTGGATTCCTAATCCTTGAGTACCACTACTTAATACTTTTTAAAATTAAGTTTTCAACTTGTTTATTTATCAAGAAGTAAATCACTCACTTTTCTATTCAATAAAATAGGAATGCTTTCTACTTTCAAAGGATTTGGTTGAGATAATGCTCTTGTCAATATCACCATTGTTTACTTTCTGAATCAGTAAATGAAAGAGCATCATACTCTCCCTCGCCCCATAATGTTTTATTTGGATTATCTTATAAATAAACCAAATATATACACTGGTATTTGGTATAGATAGTTCATGGAAAATAGTGAATATTAAAAGTAAAATTAAACAAAACACAGAAAACTTAAATAGTCTCTCTCTCTCCCTCCCTCTCTGTCTCTCCTGTCTCTCTCTCTCTCTCTCTCTCTCTCTCTCTCTCTCTCTCTCTCTCTCTCTCTCTCTCTCTCTCACACACACACACACACACACACACACACACACACAACCTTGCTTACAATTCCTTTGAGAATTATATCAGCAAAACGATGTTTTTTTAACCCAACATTTTTAGAATTTAATATGTTTGAATTCTGCCAAAAAAATTTTCATTTTTTTTCTTATTCTACTTTCTAAGAGGATGCTTATTAAAAATAAATTGTAACAGACTTAGAGGAATGATCTACTAAGAAAAAGATCTAGGTCATCACATTTTTAAAAAGGAAAGAAAGAAAAGGTCAGTTTAGTAGAAATTACTGTTTCCTGATATTTCAAAGGAAATGTTGAAGTTAAGATGACATTGACAAATTGCCACTATTTATTTAAATGGTGTAATGCAATCTACCAGTAGTTCTTCAATCTGCATTTTTGAAGCAGCTGACCTGACCAACTAATGCAAACAAATTAGCCTCCTGGGTGCTAGCTGTATTCTATAGACAGTCAAACATTGTAAGCTACCGTTATTTAATGTGTACATTCTATAGTCAAATTCATCTTATTGAAAGTCAATGATAAAATAACAACATGCTGGTTTTTTATATGGTTAGAAATAGTCCTTTATATCTATTATAGGTTTAAATATATTTTAAGTTAAAAAAGAATACATATGTAAACAGTGTATGTTTCCTTATGATATTAATCACAGTTCTTTTCATTGCCTCAATTAATAATTCTTTTAGGCTAAAAATATTAGTCCTTGATCTGCATTGTAATATTGTTTCTTCTTTCAAATTATTATAGTAAACAATAAATTTAATTCTAAAAAGAGAAATAATAAGCTAAAAAGTATAAGATATAATCTTTCTAAAAATATATAAAATTGTTCAAATTATATTTCTTTATAACATACACTAATGTGACCATAATCTATGAAACTGGTGCTTTTTCCATCTTCAAGGTAAAAGGTCAAATATCAAGTCATAGTTTGACAATTGAAAGGTCGTTTCTATTCAGATACTGTGTTATTCTCAGCTATAAGCATTAGATTCTTCTAGTTGAACCACTTATAATTAATCAAAATAATGGTGATAAACTCTGAAAATTAAGTTTTAAGGACCCATGTTTCGAAATAGTATACATGATTATGGTTTAACTATAGAATATATGTTTGGCAATACTGTTAAGATATGTAGAAGAATAACAATAACTATTGAGGATGTGAAGTACATAATGGAAGTATAATGAAAGTTTCTTGTTTCTAGACACAGCAGTGTTGATAAATATTATTTGTATAGTATTTTATTCATGATGGGAGGAGATTTACAGAAAATGAATATGGTTTTAGACAAATGGAACTATTTCTTTCTATGAAAATTGTTATATATTGCTATCAAGTCTTCTGTTGAAATAACCAATTGTTTTTAATAGGCTTGTATATTATCTTTACTCTCCCTTTCAATCATTCAAATTTCTAACATCATGGAATTCAATTCAACTTATGACTAAATAAATGAAATTTTTGTAAAAATAATTTCATTAAAAAAGAAAAATGGCCCCAGTGGGTCCTAGAAACCTACAAGTAGAACATTATGATAGGCAGATTTGGGCCAAGGGGTCCCGCTCAAACTAAGGCACCAGCCAAGGACAATACAGGTGGTAAAATTTAAACCCCTACCCAGATCTAGCCCATGGACAGGACAGTCTCCACACTTGAGTGGAGAGTGGGATATGACTTTCTCACGTACTCTGGTGCCTCATATTTGACTATGTCCCCTGGAGGGGGAGACCTAGTGGCACTCAGAGGAAGGACAGCAGGTTACCTAGAAGAGACTTGATACCCTATGAGCATATACATGGGGAGGTAATCCCTCTCAGGAACAGTCATAGGGGAGGGGAATAAGGGGAAAATGGGAGGGAGGGGAGAATGGGAGGATACAAGGGATGGGATAACCATTGACATGTAACAAGAATAAATTAATAAAATTAAAAAAAAAAAGAACTGACCCTTACATGTTTGCAACATGAAAAAAAGAAAAGAAAAGAAAAGAAAAATGGAAAATGTATAGTTTCTTTCCAGAAAGAATTTACCAACAAGCACAAAAATAGAAATGTGTATATGTATATTTACATGCACAAATTTAACATATGATTATTTTATAATCATAATTTAACATAATTTAATTAAAATGCTTTGTTATATATCAAATATATTGCTAAACTTTTTCCATGTAGCTTATCATTTTATTTTCACTGCTACTGTAGGACTCAAGTACTAATTTAATCCCATTTTACATCATAAAAAAAGATATAGAAAAGCAATATGCAAGATGATTATAACTGTGAACTCTGTATTCAGAGTACCTATACTCAAAGTTATGTCACAGCTGGACTTCATTTCCCAGGTTACTAAAATTTCTATTTTACCTATCTGTAAAATGAAAATCACATTTGCCTTTCATTTATAGTCTTCATGAATACTCAATTAGATAATTCATAGTACATTATTAGCATATGTCCTAGCATACAGCAGTGATAAGTAGACTGGAGAGACTGACATAATAATAGAACACAGTGTTACTAAGCACCAATTCTATGTACTCTATACAGTACTGAGCACAGATTTGATACTATGCATGTACACTTCTTCCCTTGAACCTCTACTGGTATGGATTTCATATGAGATATCTAATAACTACCCATTTTCCCCATGGCCATCATGTTCCAAAGTATCTTTGCATCTCTGAAATTTACTATTATATTATATGGGCCATTTATTTAGGGATAGCCTATCTAATATTTTTTTGATTTTTTATTTTAATTTTATTAATTCATTCAGATTACAACTCAATTGTTATCCCATCACTTGTATCCTCCCATTCCTTTCTCCCTCCCACTTTCACCCTATTCCCCTCCCATAGGTCTATGACCAAGGGGGACCTCCTCCCTCACTATATGGTCATAGGCTATCAAGTCTTATATTGGTAGCCTGCTTATTCTTTCTTTGAGTGCCATCAGGTCTCCCCACCAAGGCGAGGTGGTCAAATATGGGACACCATAGTTCATGTCAGAGTCAGTCCCCGCTCTCCATGTAACTGTGGAGAATGTCCTGTCCATTCACTAGATCAGAGTAGGGGTTCGATGTTTACTACTTATATTGCCCTTGGTTAGTGCAATAGTTTTGAGCAGACCCCCCCCTGGGCCCTGATCCACTCATCAAGATGTTCTTCTTGTAGGTTTCTAGGACCCTCTGGATCCTTATATTTCTCCCATTCTCCTATATTTCTCTTACCTAGAGTCTTAGTAGGATGTTCTCACATCTATCCCAATCTCCTGGTAACTGAAGACTTTTGTGGGACATGTCTTTTGGGCTAGTGCCCAATTATAAGTGAATATATACCATGCGAGTCTTTCTTCTTCTGGGTTAACTCACTCATTATGATCATTTCTAGTTCCATCCATTTGTCCACAAATTTTGGGATTTCCTTGTTTTTAATAGCTGAATAGTATTCCATAGTGTAAATGCACCACAATTTCTTTAGTTTTTTATTATGATTTTTAGTTTTTTAAATGAGTTTTACATTATGCACCCCAGTCCCACTCATGTCTTTGTCCTTTTCTATCTGCCTTCTACCCTTGCAACCTCCTCCAGCCCCAAAATCACCAAAAATTTAAAATAAAACAATACAAAGCATAGAAAATAGCTTGTTGAAGCTGTAATGTGTCACATTGTGTCCCAGAGTGTACTTTTTGTCCACACACTTGCAAATTTTCATTGCAGTGAGTCATTGGTCTGGCTCTAGGTCTCTGGTTTCTGCTACACCATCACTACTGAATTCTCACTGGGACTCCTCTTAGATATACTGCTGTTGCCCTGTTTCATGGAGATCCTGCAGCTGAGGATAGGCAGAACCAGACTTTTCACAAACTGCAACAGTTGGGGTGGGCCAACTTAAAGCCCTGGATTTGGGCCTTGGTTGTAGCTGAGTTGGTCAGCCTGCTATCTTTCCCATATCTGCACCACCCGATGAAGTTTTCAGCATTGCCTTGGCTAGCTTACCCAATATCACAGCCACCAGGAGACAGGGTCAGCTCTCCCACTCTCGTGCTCTTGCAGGTGGCTCACCTGTACTCATTCCAGAAGAGCCAGCTCCACTGTGCTGCCCAGGTGAGGTGCAGGTCCCAGTCTCCCAAATGCTACACCCAAGAAGAGGCTGGGCCAGCTCTTCCACTTTCATACCCTCGGGACTGGCTCACCCATGCCTTTGCCATCAGTGCCAGCTCCACTATGCTTACCAGGCAAGGTCGAAGGTCAACTCTCTCAATTGTTGCAGCCTGTGAGGCATAGGACCACCTCTCCTGCTCTCATGATCTCAGAGTCAGCTCTCCTGACTACTGCAGGTGACTGTGGTGGGGAGATCAACCCCGTGCCCATGCCACATCATGACAGACAAATGGCAAAGTCATCTCTTCTTCTCTCATGCCCTAGAAGATAGCTCACTCATGCCCCCTCTACCATGTCCAGGTCTATTGTGTTGTAGATCCATAAGCTGAAATGTACCCTTTCTTATCCAAATTGTTTTCATCATGGTGTTTTATCATGGCAGTAGATGATAACATAAAAATGAATATATAAATGTATATATATATATGTCACATTGAATTTCACTAATTTATGCAATATCATGATGAGTGAAAATTAAATGTTTCCAATTTCTGGGCGATTCTAAGATGGTTCAAGAATTAAAAGTACTTGCTATTTTCTAGAAGACTTGGCTTAGGTATCCTAGAACCCCCCTTTGCTAAGAAACATTCAATAACTCCATTTAGAGTGGATCCAACTTTCCTTAGGGTAAGGAGTCAGAGAAGCAGTCCTATGAACATGTCAATGTGAATGAAAATGAGTCTATAACCAAGAAGCTGCAAGGACCTGAGAACTGTCAATGAATGTAAAAACGGACCCTCCACTGTCAGGATGTAAAACGACTACACACAAAACTAAGTGCATACTCTGACATCTTGGAAGTCATCTCAAGACAAAGAATGATAAGTAGCACAGCATGAGCCACCAGAAACTATAGGCAGAAACTAAGCCATGTTTTCTGGTTTAACTTGTAATGTTTGGAGGCAATTTATTGCATAATAATAAGTGATAATACATCTACACATCCTCAAGGTTAAAACGGCCTTTAGTGTAAGGAAGGCAGTTTTACCCCTTTTCAATTATCTGTTGCCAAGCACCGTTGCAAACACAGTACACCCATCAACTCATGAAAACTGTCTAGTAAAACAAAATAGAGTGGATCCAAATGCCTTACTCTGAAATTTGCAGGTACCAGGCACATGTGTGGTATACCTGCATACATTCATGCAAGCAAAATATACATACGCATAAAATAAACAAATCTAGTTTTAAAATTACAAACAAATGAAGGTCAGAATTCTGAAAAGAAAATGTGCATCAAGCTGAATAAAAAGCATATGAAATTAAAGAAATGTTTTAAGCATAAATAATTCAAACAAAAATAAATAAAATAATAAATAGCTTATCACACATATATGACAACATTAAATAAAGAAGTATTCAATTTAGGTCTTAGGCATGGCTTCCAGATGGTACATATAAGAGAAAGGCATTAAACAACACTATAATAATAGGGGAAAATTTATCTAAATTTTTATAAAAACATATATTTTCACAGCTATGATCTATAATGGACAGACTCAATATATAAGAACAAGTACTAATTCTAAAAATGGCAAGGAAAATGCCAAGACACATTTAAGTGAATTCATAACTAGATTAAAAGTACAATTCAGAACAGACTTCTTATACATGAAGAGAAATTACATAACAGTCTAGATGCTGACAGATCACCCTTCCAAAAGACAACCAAAATAGTTTATTGAGGAAACCTATCCACTAGAAATAAAGGAGAAATAAAATTGTCCAAGAGAAACAAGAAGAAAAAAGAGATTGTGATCAAAACCACATTGAAAACATAATTAAAAGAGTTTTAATTTCAGAAAAAAAATAAGGAAAACCACCATTAGGAGAATATTTACAAATATAAAGTCCATTTGAATAGCAGATACAATGAAAATCCAAAGTAATAAAAACTTTATAAGTATAATAGATGAAGACTAGAATAAATGTTTTAAAAATTAACAAAATAACTGAAAAAGAAACAAATGATATTCAAAAAAAGAAGAACATTAACAAACTAACAGTAGTATATAATATTGGTGAATATATAAAGTACCACAAAAGTGTCTGTATGAATTAAAAAGAGCTGATTATAAAAAAAACTGACTTCATTAGTAAAGACACGCAAAATGAAAATTTTAAAAATTGGAAGAAAAGAAAAAGTGAACAGTGTATTTATGAGTCAAAATAGAGTTTTAATAGATTTATCTATTTTTATTATTTCCATTTGAATATTTTGCCTTAAGAAGTATGTATAGATCAGCTGGAACTGGAATTACAGATGATGATGAGGTGCCACATGGATGCTGGAAACTGAACATTTATCTTCTCCAAGAGCTATAAATGCTTGTACCAGCTGATCCATAGCCCCAGCCCTAACAAAATAGTCTGTAAGACAATTTGTACAAAGACAAATAAATAATTATGTAATAAATATATTTCATTTTGATAAATTTGTATTTATCTAGTCCTAGATAAAGCAACCTTACATCATAAGCATCAGTCCTAAAAAGAGAGTTATATCTCAAAGAACAATAGTGGGAAATTGCACACATCAGTTTCATCATTTTCCAAATCACAAAATTAACACAAAAAAATACAAGAATGAAAGGGTATGTCAACAAGCAGGTGATGTTTGCACATTCTTTCATTAGTATGTAAAATGTTCCCTAGAATAAATTGCAAATTAGGCTATGGAACAAGTTTAAACACATAAAAACATGAAAATTATATCTTTTTCTCAACACAAAAGAATAAAAGTAGAAATCATTCCTGATTATTAATCATAATTTTAAACTTGGTTGTGTTAGAAGATGCCTAGTTTACAGACCTTTGGGTTTATTCTAGAGAGGATTAGAACACTAATTATCTTAATCAATATGTATAGTACAGATGTCTTAAATTTTTGAAAAATTATTAGGAGTTGGTGAAACCTTGTTAGAAGTGTGTCTATGGAGCATTGCCTTTGAAGAGGATCACTGGTAAATATCACCTAGGGTATTACACAGTGTTGTAACAGTGAGAATGAACCTACACTCAAAGAAAATGAAGAGATTGCTTACATTTCTAGTAAATAAGTCCAAAGAAATCCATATTTAAAAGAGTGTAATAAATACCTAATCCTTATGGGCAGTTAACTTTGACTGGCAGTTTAATTAGATCAGGAAATACCAGGGATATTGATGAATCACACCTGTGAGCATATCCCTGAAGGTGTTACAAAAGACAATTAACTGAGAAGGGATGACTCACCTCTGGGAGATAGCAACATCCTAAGGGCCGGTTGCCTAGACTAAAGGAAAAGAGAGAAAGCGAAAAGCCAGATGAGTAACAATGTCTATTTATTCTCTCTCTACTTCAAAATTTATCCATGCCTGATAAAGTAGCTTTGTGCTCCTGCTACCAATTCCTTCCCCATTATGATGGGCTGTACCCTCTCAAATTATGAAATAAAACAAATTCTCTCTTAAAGTTTCTAACAGATATTTTATCACAGCAAGAAGATAAACATCCAGGAATATTTTTTAATTATTGGATATGTCATGTCACATACCCAAAAACATCAAGAGTATTCAGAAAATTCAGAAATCGCCATGAAATGTAACCAAAACTTATCAATAACCAATATAGAAGAACTTGCAGATAGAATGTTTAAAATCTTGCTCAAATGTAAGATGTTTAAAAATATGGATTTAGAAGCAAATCAAGATAAAGAATGAAGACAGGAGGGATGAATCCAAGGTGGCAGTGCTGAACGCACGCCTTGTTTGATCAACAAGACTGCAGTAACTACACAGTGACCTAAGGATGGGACTGAGAACTACAGAACACCAGGTTAGAAGGGTCGAAACTGTATGGAGCATGGGTAGGTCTAGCCTGGGGTCATCTAGCTAATCCACAGAAAACTCTCCAGGTCTCTGCAGGCACAAGCTCCAAAGACAAGCCGCATGCCAGGCAGGGCATGCAGGTTCTGACATCTCGGGTTCATAGGGAGCTATGGGCTGCAAAACACCAGTATCTGCGACTTCTACCCAGAGGAGACCCCACAGACTGGAACACAATTGGATCTGAGCTCAGGTCACCAGGCCAATCAACAAGAATTTCCCTGGTCCACAGATGCATGGGCTTGGGCTCTAAGGACTAGCTGCATGCCTGGCAGCAAACACAGATTCTGACTTCTGGGGTTCAGAGGGAGCAGTGGGCTACAAAAACACCAGCATAGCCCATTGTCCTCTGCCCCGAGGAGGCTGGGGCAGCCTACTAGAACAACTCTCTGTTCCGATATCTTTCTGCCTACTCCATGGCTACCTGGCCTGACTGGGTCACAAACAGGGAGCCAACAGATACAGTGAACTCAGCAGAAGTGAGCAGGGCATGAGACTGAAGCTTCATTGTCTATACATACCCCCCAAACTCTCTGACCATCAGAAACCACAAAATCTGCTAACACCAGAGACATCAAAATGGCAAGAAGTCAGTGTAGGAACACAAGCAACAGTTGCCAGGGCCATTTGATACCACCAGAAACTATCACATACTATCGGATACTATCACATCTGATGCACAAGAGTAAGATTTCAAATCTGAGGTTATGAAAATGATAGAGGCCATAAGGAGGAAAATAAATCCCTCAAACTAGAATAGAAATACAGAAAGAAACGAAAGAAATGAACAAATCGCTTAAAGTAATTAGTGAAAGACAGGAAACTATAATCAAACAGGAGAAGGAAATGAATAAAAGGATTCAAGACCTAAAAATGAAGACAAAAGCAATGAAGAAAACACAATCTGAAACAATCTTGGAAATGGAAAACCTAGGGAAGAGGATAGGAACTACAGAGACAGACATCATCATCAGAACACAAGAGATAGAAGACAAAATCTCAGGGGAAGAAGATATAATTAAACAAATTGATACAACAGTCAAATAAAATGTTAAACCTAAAAGCCTCCTGACACAGAACGTCCAAGAAATCTGGTATCACAGACATGAAGACAAGTCGTAGCCAATTTGCTTGACAAAATTCCAGAGACCTGTGACTGTCCAGCAAGATCTCTAGATATCCAGAACATCTGTTGAGGCTTTGCTTGACAAAGTTCCAAAGATATCCAGCTGATCACCACTTCCCTTAAATTCTATGTATGGTTCAAGCATAATTTTGTCTAAAAAATAACTTTGAAATCTGCCTTTTCTTCTAAAAATGTCTTTCTATTTCTCACTTTGACTATGAGTGCTAATGAAATTTAAACAGGGAAAACTTTTCCCACAAGGAATATTGAAATAAGGCATCTGGCCAAAGGTTCAAGACAATGACGGATGTTTGCTTTTTATTTTGTTTGTTTTATTGTTATTTGTTTTTGGTTTGTTTGGTTTTGGTTTTTTTTTTTCACTCTGACTGTGTGCATTCAGGCAGAAACTGCTTGCAAGAAAGTTAAGATCTTGATGTAACAGTACCTGGCTAGATACTGTTACCTGTATAAAAGTTTCTTTACAATATGCTCTGAGAGCAATAGAAGGTGGGCTTGTAACTACATGTTTTCCTGATATTTTGCAATAAAGGACCCCTTGGCAGTTAGTCTAGGCTTAGATAGCACACCTGTTGGTTTGGATCTGGAAGAAAGTCAAGTTTTTTCTTTATTAGGGAACATTTAGTTTAAGCTAGGTTCCTATGACAATCATGAAAACACAATGACTTTAGCCCCAGGGAAATTTATGATTAAACTTTGCTGAGTATTTTTAAAGAAATAATAATCAGGTTATGCTGATCATTTCTTGGATATTGATTGATACTTGCTACATGCTTTATTGTAGATTATACAGAACAAGTTGTATTTCCCTCTTAGGCTGTTCCCTTGCTTTATTTATTTTGAATGTCCTATTGATTGTAAATAATGAGAAAATTCATGATATAATCTGTAATGAAAAAAAATGAACTTCACTTTAAATAAAATACTGCAGTTGGCTCAGGGAGTAAAAGCAAGGAAGACAGAGACAAACAGAAAGTAAGCATGTAAGAGACAGAAAAATAAAGTTCTCTTGGGCTTTAAAAACTTCAGTTTATTCTGCATATGACTGGGTGTAGTACTTTTTCCCCTCCATTCCTCAACCTCTCAACATCTGTTTGTTATAGCCACTTGTTCCCCAATGGTTGGTTTCCCATAACCAGCTGTTCACTGCCTGCTCAATACTCCCTACCATGAATCCAACAAGATTTTCTATTCTCTCTGCTTCATTGTTCCTAGAGCAGAACATAGAAGAAATATAGGACACTATGCAAAGATCAAACCTAAGAATCATAGGGATAGAAGAAAAAGAAAACTCCCACCTCAAAGGCCCAGAATATATATTTAGCCAAATAATAGAAGAAAATGTGCCTAATCTAAAGAAAGAACACCCATAAATTTACAAGAAGCCTATAGAATTCCAAATAGATTGCACCAGAAAAGAAAATCCTCCTGCCACATAATAATCAAAACATAAAATGTACAGAACAAAGAAAGAGTATTAAAAACTGCAAGAGAAAAAGGCCAAGTCATATATGAAGGCAAACCTATGAGAATTACACCTGACTTCTCAACAGAGACTTTGAAAGTCAGAATGGCTGGGACAGATGTCAGGCAGACACTAAGACACCATGGATGCCAATCAAGACTACTATACCCAGCAAAACATTCAATCACCATAGATGGAAAAAGCAAGATATTCCACTACAGTACCAAGTTTACACAGGACCTAACAACAAATATGACCCTACAAAACATACTAGAAAGAAAATTCTAACCCAAGGAAGCTAACTTTACTCAGGAAAGCAAAAGTAATAAATAACTCAACATCTGTAAAAATCAAAAGAAAATAACATACATACACACTGTACCATCAACAAAATAAAAAAACCATAATAACCACTGGTCATTAATATCTCTTAACATCAATGGCCATAACTCCTCAATAAAAACACATAAACTGACAGAATAGATTGGAAGACAGGACCCATTAATCTACTGTATACTAGAAGCACACCTCAGCCATAAAAATAGTCAATATCTCAGAGTAAAATGCTGGAGAAAGGTATTCCAAGCAAACAGACCCAAGAAGCAAGCTGAAGTAGCCATTCTAGTATATAATAAAATAGACTTTCAACCAAAACTAATCCAAACAGATGGGGAAGGACACTTTATACTCATCAAAAGAAAAATACACCAAGATGATGTCTCAATTCTCAACATCTATTCCCCAAATGCAGGAGCACTCATATTCAAAAAAGGAGTATTACTAAGGCTTAAGTCACATATTGAACCCCACACATTAATGGTGGGAGACCTCAACATCCCAATAGACAGATCATCAAGAGAGAAATTAAATGGAGAAATAATGAAATTAACTGAAGTCATGAATCAAACGGACCTAAGATATCTATAGAATATTTCACACAAACACAAAAGAATACATCTTCTTCTCAGCAACTAAAGGTACTTTCACCAAAATTGACCAAAGAAAACCTCAACAGATACAGGGAGATCAAAATAATCCCTTTCATCTCATCAGACCACCATGGATTAAATCTAGAACTCAAAAACAACAAAAACAACAGAAAGCCAATACACTCATGGAATCTGAACAACTCCCTACTCAGTGACATCTGGGTATGGGACAAAATAAAAAATAGAGTAAACATGTCCTAGAATTCAATGAAACTGAAGGCACAACATACCCAAACTTATGTGACCCAATGAAAACAGTAGTAAAAGGAAAGCTCATAGCAATAAATGCATTTAAAAAGAAATTGGAGAGACCCCATACTAGCAACTGAACAGCACACATGAGTGTATTGGAAGAAAAAGAAGCAGACACACTCAAGAGTAGTAGACTGCTGGAAATCATAAAACTCAGGGATGAAATCAATAAGTTAGAAACAAAGAAAACAATTCAAAGAATCAGCATAACCAAGGGCTAGTTCTTTGAAAAAATCAAGAAAATAAATAAACTTTTAACCAAACTAACTACAATGTAGAGGGTGAGTACTCAAATAAACAAAATAAGAAATAAAAAAGGAGACATAACTACAGACACCAAGGAAATCCAAAGAATCATTATGTCTTACTTCAAAAACCTATATGCCACAAAGTTTGAAATTCTAAATGAAATGGGCAATTTTCTTGATAGCTACCAACTACCAAAATTGAATCAAAATCAGTTGGATAATTTAAATAGTCCTATATATCCTAAGGAAATAGAAGCAGTTATCACAAGTCTCCTAACTAAAAAGATCACAAGACCAGATTGATTGAGTGCAGAAGTCTACCAGATCTTCAAAGAAAAGTTAATACCAATTGTCTTCAAACTGTTCCACGCAACAGAAACAGAAGGAACATTACCAAACTCATTATATGAGGCCACAGTCACCTTGATACCTAAACCACACAAAAACTCAAAAAAGAAAGAGAATGTTAGATAAATTGCTCTTAACACTAATGCAAAAATATTCAACATAATGCTCAACATAACCGAATCGAAGAACACTTCAAAGAAAATACACACCACTACCAATTAGATTTCATGGCATTCATTCTCATTCAAAAGTGGTTTGATATACAGAAATCTATCAATGTAATCCATAATATATACAACCAAAGAAAAAGAACACATGAACATGTCCTTAGATGCCAAAAAATTGACAAAATCTAGCACCCATTCATGTTAAAAAGTCTTGAAGAGAAGAGGGATACAAGGCACATAACTAAAAACAGGAAAGGCAACATACAGCAAGCCTATACTCAACATCAAACTAAATGGAGAGAAACTTAAAGAAATTCCACTGAAATCTGGGACAAGACAAGGCTATGCACTCTTTCTGTATCTTTTTCATACAGTACTTGAAGTCCTAGTTAGAGCAATAAGAAAACTAAATGGGATTAAGGGGATACAACATGGAAAGGAAGAATTCAAATTATCACTATTTGCAGATATTATGATAGTATAAATAA
This sequence comes from Acomys percivali, assembly GCA_907169655.1. Taxonomy (NCBI): domain Eukaryota; kingdom Metazoa; phylum Chordata; class Mammalia; order Rodentia; family Muridae; genus Acomys; species Acomys percivali. The sequence goes on from OU015760.1 coordinate 56,364,658, forward strand.
ATTACCCCAAAAGTTCTACCAAGGAACTGGTACAACTGATAAACACCTTCAGTAAAGTGGCTGGATAGAAAATCAACTAAAAAGATCAGTAGCTTTCCTATATACAAATGACAAATAGGCTCAGAAAGAAATTTGGGGAGCAATACCCTTCCCAATAGCCAAAAATAATATCAAGTATCTTGGTGTAACTCTAAACAAGCAAGTGAAAGACTTGTATGAAAAACATTTCAAGTCTCTGAAGAAAGAAAATTAAGTAGAAGTCAGAAGATGGAAAGATCTCCTATGCTTATGGATTAGGAGAATCAACATAGTAAAAATGGTCATCTTACCAAAAGAAACCTTCACATTCAGTGCAATTCCTATCAAAACACCTACACAATTTTTACAGACCTCAAAGGATCAATTATCAAGTTCATATGGAAAAACAAAAACCCTGAATACCTAAGGAAATCCTGTAAAATAAGAAATATTCCAGAAGAAACTCCATCCCTGATCTCAAGCTGTACTATAGAGAAACAATAATAAAAATGATATGGCAGTGACATATTAATATGCTGGTTAATCAATGGACTATAACTGATATCTCAGAAATGAACCTACATACCTATGGACACTTGATTTTTGACAAAGAAGCCAAATCCATACAATGGAAAAAAGATAGCATCTTTAACAAATGATGCAGATCTAACTGCATGTCAACATATAGAAAAATGCAAATAGATCTATATTCATCACCCTGCACAAACATAAATCCAAGAAGATTAAAGACCTTAACATAAAAGGAGACACACCAAATCTGTTAGAAGAAAAAGTGAACTCTTTGGCACAGGAGGAAACTTCCTGGACATAACAACAATATCTCAGGCTCTAAGAGCAACAACTAATAAATGGGAACTCATGAAACTGAAAAGCTTATGTAAGGCAAAGGACACTGTCAACAGAACAAATTGACAGCCTACAGACTGGGGAAAGATCGTCACTAACCCTACATCTGACAAAGGGCTAATATCCAAAATATATAAAGAACTCAATATTTAAACCATCAAACCAAATAGCCCAATTGAAAACTGAGGTGTGCATCTAAACAGAGAATTTCAACAGAGGCATATCAAATGGCTGGGAAACACTTAAAGAAATGCTCAATGTCCTTAGCCATCAGGGAAATGCAAATCAAAACAACTCAGAGATATCTTACACATATCAGAACAGCTAAGATCAAAAAACTGAAGAGACAGCACATGCTGGTGAGACTGTCAAGAAAGGGGAACACTCCTCAATTGCCGATTGCAGTCTAAACTTGAACAACCACTTTGGAAATCAATCTGGTGCTTTTCCAGAAAATTCAAAATAATGCTACTTTAAGACCCAGCTAAACCACCCCTGGGTATATACCAGAAAGATGCTCCACTATACAACAAAAAACATTTGCTCAACTATGTCCATAGCACCTTCATTCATAATAGCTAGAATCTGGTAACAACCTAGATATCCCTCAGTGGAAGAACGGATAAAGAAACTGTAGTACATTTACACAATGAGATACTATCAAAACCAAGGAAATCTTGAAAATTGCAGCCAAATGAATGGAAGTAAAAAAAAAATCATCCTGAGTGAGGTAACCCAGACTCAAAATGACATGCATTATATGTACTCACTCATAAATTTATATAGCCCAATATAGATGTCATCTGAGTAACTCCACCCCGTATGGACCAGGACAGACACTGGGACTTCCAGTTGGATTCTGGATGAAGAGGTGTGAGTTGTATGAAAGAGTTGGTGCATGGAATGACCATGGAGGAGGAGGTGTTGTCAGGAGCTCCACAAGGAGACACTTAAGGTTGGTGGATCTGGACCCACGCGGACCTGCACAAACTTATGCACCAACCAAGTACTTTGCAAGCAGATAACCTAGACTTAGAAGTAGCTGATGGACAGCTCATTCTCTGTGTGGGGAAGGGAGAAAGGGGAGGAGATCAGAGCACTGCCTCTGTAGGAACTCTGGTATCTGTGATTTGATCACTGTCATTGGGGGAGAGGTCCTGTTGGAACAGAGAGAAAGGGGATGCAGACTATCCAGATGAGACCTGATAAGCTGTGGTCAGATGGTGGAGGAGGAGGTCCCCACCTGTCAGAGGTCTGGAGGAGGGGAATAGTGTGGAAGAGGGAAGGAGGGTGGAAACAGGAAAATAAGAGCATGGGGATTACAATTCAGATATAATGTGAATAAATTATCACAAAAAGAATGAAGACAGTTTACAAGGACATTCTAATATAGTTTTTAAACGTCTTTATTTTTATTTAATTAATTTATTTATTCAGATTACATCTCAATTGTTTTCACCTCACTTCTATCCTCTTGTTCCGTTCCTCCTTCCCTCCCTCCCACTTTCAACCTATTCCCCTCCCCTAGGTTTGTGACAGAAGGGGACCTCTCCCCCACCATATGGTCATAGACTATCAAGTCTCATCTTGGTATCCTGCTTATCCTTTCAGGAAATATTTGGATATTGGTGTTTAAGAAGTGTATGAAAATGCTGAAATGTTAAAAAATAATTCATAGGAAACTTTTGAATTCTAGAAAATGTTATTAATGTACAATGTCAGCAGTTGAATTTACTCACTCAAGTCCATGAAAATATAAACATAAGTTTAAAAAAGTGAAAAATAAAGAAAATACTTTCCAAGTAATTAAATGAAGTTATGCCACTTGAACTGAAAATGCTACCCTACCAGAAAAAGATAGATTATATGACAGGCACAGTAAATATCCTTTATAATGGAGGGTCACGGTAGGCCAAGAGACTCCCAAAACAATATAGGATATTGCTGTTTCCCTTGGTTGCTTCCTAGAAGATGAAGTTAAGTCCCTATTACTGAACACATTGTACTTTGGAGACAGACCTAGGACGATTTTAACTGGATCTGTCTGGAAAGATTAGTTCTTGAATTTGTCACAGTAGTAGAAGTTACCACACAAGTTGGCAATGGAGGGAATTAAACAATACTTATAAACCACAAAGACCAGTATGGCATGATACACCTGAAGGTGCAATAGTGGCCCGCTTAGGTTGGTAACTAACAGCTCTCTAGTTAGTCTTAAGGCTTGCTTAACAAGAAAGAAATAACACCATGTACTAGAAACCCAGTCAAATACCTGGTCATGAATCTTAGAGGAGAACTTATTATAATGACATTTCTAGGGCAGGAAAATTCCTAATTGCATTCTAAATACTTATCCCTTTTCACAGATAAGTGTAGCTCTCATCTTTCATCAAGGAAGCGTCTCTTGGCAACATATGGTGACTATTGCAGAAAATCACAACTGAAAAAAATGCAGAGACCAATTGATACATGTACAACATAACTCCTGCACCTGAAGCTCAGGTGATATCATAAAAGATTTGACTTGAGGGTTGTAAGAGCCATAGGACCAGAAAGTCAGCTGTTAGATTGTGTCTCCTAGAAATGACAGTGATACTACACCTATACTGCAATAATACAGCCACCTAAACAAGACAAAACCAAAAGTCATGGAAAACTGTAACAGTGAAATTTCATACTTCACCCCTAGACAAAGAACTACAGATAGACAAAGCTTGATGAGAGAGGGAAAATTGTACTCCTGAGCAGTAGCATTCATAAATTCATTGTACTCTGCTTTCTAATTAAGGATGTGGGGTCAATCTCTATGCTATGATAGACTGTGCATTTAACATGAACCAGTATAAAATTGTTCTCCTTTGAGGTGATTTTGTAAGAGTATTTTATCACAGTAATATGAAAAGTACCTAAGAAAAATGGGTCAGTGTCTACTTGCATTGTTATGGCTACCCATTCCCTTTGGTGACTGTACTTGTTCCATTTATCTACCAGACCTCTACATAGATAGACATTATCCCTTTATAATACTTTATCTTCCCTAGCTATTGACCCAATTACTGGAGGTGCTCAGTACCTTAAAAAGATACATGTCCTAGGACAGCTTGTATGGCATTGGTGACTGGGTATACAAACACTACACCACCTGTATAGGTATTGACTTTCTGTCACCCCAAGAGCAGGCTTTATCAAAAGACTTTTGTTGTTGTTTTATTGTTAAGGGTCATCTATAGTCTCCCTTGTTTGTCCCCAGAGGGTGGCACTGCTTGGGAAGATTGTAAAACCCTTTGTTGAACCCATAAGAGACAGACACTCGGTGGTGGTAGTAGGTCACTGTGGATCAGCCTTGAAGCTCTATTGTCCAACATTCCAATATTAACTCCTGCTCACTATCTTCTATCTAACTGTGGAAACAGTGTGAGCAGCCAGCCCCCTGTTCCTACCACAATGGATCGTGACTTTGTGAAATTGTAAACTAACATAAAGCTTTTCTCTCTTAATTTGCTTTTCCCCCAGTGTGTTTTATCATAGCAACTGAAAAATAACTAAGCAAGCTAGCTTCCAATGTAACATTTAAGATATTGTTTTTATTCTCGTGGGGATGGGACAAGTGATACATTCCACCTATTGCAGTGCTTTATATACAGTTCGCAATTGTTCTAACAATATATATTAAACTTCTGTCCCTTTTTGTAAATGGATTCAAATTTGGATTGGAACAATTTGTTCAGGCTGTTTCATTCACAGCTCTGAGCTATATCCTAGCAAGCATATGGTGACTTTTACCAGAAAGGGACAATGGGAAAGAACAAATAGCCACATATCTGCTTAGCCTATCCTATAAGGATATTGGCTTATTAAAAAGCCTCTTGAGCCTTTTATATACTAGTCCCACATGACATCTGCAGTAGTTTGAATAGAAATAGCCCCAATAAGTTCATAAGGAATAGGGCTAGCAACATGTGTGACTTCATTGGAGTAGGTGTGGCCTTGTGGCAGGAAGTGTGTCACTGAGGGGTGGGCTTTGAGGTTTCAGAAGCTCAACTCAGGCTCAGTATCTCTCTCTTTCTGGTGCCTGCTGATCAAGATGTATATCTCTCATCTCCTTCTTTAGCACCATTTCTGCCTATGTGCTACCATGATTCCCATGATCCTTCTCACCATGATAGCATTCATTAAACATCTGAACTGTGAGACAGCTTCTACCTCAGATATACTTTGGCTATGGACACAACAACAACCAAAATATTAGAGAATCTTAAGTGTACAGTAATGGCAGGACTAGCATGGAGGCAACATCTATCTAACTGGTCTTAACAGTCTTTCAATAAAAAAGTCATAAGTCCAGAATTGGAAACTATCTAACTATAGCTAGTGAATTTATGCTTATTGGAGAACAAGCAACAGCCATTAATTTACTAAACAAGCATGATCCAAAGCAACACACTATAAACATCTGTCCTTATACCAACAGATAAGAATAACCCTTACCCTTCATCAAGGAAACTTCTTTTTGCAACAGATGGAGTCCATTACAGAAAACCACATCAAGTAAACATGCAGAGTTTTGGGAGGCAGATTTCAGTGGATACAATGTCTACAATACAACTCCTACACTTAAGGCTCCGGGATCATTTTGGAAGAGGTCCAGAATGATTGTAAAAGCTAGATAATCAAGGAATTTACTGTGAGCTTAAGGATCCTAGTAATACCATAAGCTACACCTATAAACTCTTACTTATATTTTTATTGCTGTGACGTGACACCATGACTCTGACAATTCTTATAAAAAAAGCCTTAATTGGAGCTTGCTTATAGTTTCAGAGGCGTAAATCATTATCATTATAGCAGGGAGCATGGCAGACACAGGTAGACATGTTACTGGAGAGGTAGCTGAGGGATCTACATCTGAGTCTAGAAGCAGAGAAAGCCACTGAGCCTGTCTGGGGAGTTTGAAGTCTCAAAACCCAGCTTCAGTGGCACATGTCTTCCAACAAGACCATAGCTCCTAATTCTGCACAAGTAGTTCCATTCTCTTATGGCTAAGCATTCAAATAAATGATCCTATTGGGCCCATTCTAAATCAAAATTCTACACTACCCACATGACTACGTAAACATCAGCTGGGGAAGGACAACTAAGTAGACAAGTTAATACTGATGGAAGAAAGCCTCAATAGTACATAAAGAACTACAGGGAACTAAGGAATATGGAGAGGTGGAGAAGCTGTTTTCTACAATGAAGAACACACCAACAGATTAGCTACTACCAAATAGTTAGCCCTGAAAACATACATATACAAGTAGAAGCTGCTCAGTCTGTATAATATTACTTGAGACCACAAATTTGAAAGACAGAAGAAAGTGTAAATGCAAAAGTTTGGAGGGAGAAAAGGGAAGGAAGAAATAATGCAAGCATATTATAATCTCAATAAAAGAACTTTTTAAATGTTGGATTTAGTATCAAGCATGTGTCATCATAGTACTCTTATGATGAGATAGGAAATTGATACAAAATCCCTAGAAGCTCATGGTCCCAGATGAACTGGCATGCACGAAGGCAAATATCAAAAGAGAGATCCTGATCTCTCAAAAAAAAAAAAAAAAAAGAAAAGAAAAGAAAAAAGAAACACACTAAGACTGACCTTAGTATTATCCTAAGAATAGCTGATTGTCCTCTGACATGGACACCATAGCTAAAATGCACTTGCATTCATACATTTGAACGTACGTATATCACACACACACACATACACATACACACACATCTTATACACACATACACAGACACACCTAAGCATCATTTAAAATAACATCAATATTACCAATGAATGTCATGTTCTTTGCAGCTTTATTCATAATAGCAACCACATAGAATCAACCTAAATATCTATGGGAAGATAGATATGAAAACATGCCACATACACAGAATTGTATTATGTCATGGATACAAAGTATATCTAGAAAGATGCAAATGTTGAATACTTGGTCCCTAGCTGGGGCAAAAGCCACTAGAAGGTGATTGAAGGAAGGCTCTTATTTAATCTGTATATTATTCCAACTCATGAATTTATAATATACTGGTACTATTGAATAGTACTAAGAAAGATGAACTAAATCGCTGGTGATTTGAGATGTATATCTAATCAAATATTTCATTTGCATTCATTGGCATTAGTAGATCAACAACAACACAAATTTCTCACTGCAATGATTTGCTGCCAAAAATGGAGTTACCTATGAATGAAGTGAAACTTCTGAAAATATTAGGCAAAAAAAATCCTTTCTTCCTCAAGTTGTTCTCTTCTGTATTTTCTCATAGCCATGGAAAAATGAGTAAAGCAAATTGAATACTATTCATCCTTTAAAAAGAAATGTTAGATTTGGCTAGGGCGATGGTTCAGCAGTTAAGAGTACTTCTTGCCCTAGCACCCAAATGGTGGCACACAACCATCTCTAATTTCAATAGCAGATTATCCAGTGTCCTCTTTTGGCCTCCATAGGCACCAGGTATAGAGAAATCTTAATCCAGCAACATGGCTGCTCTAGTAAAGGGTCACATGGAAAGATCTAGGTCTGTGTGGTCCAGCTAGAATACTGACATGACTTTAGTACACACCTTAATCCCTCTGGGTGGAATACACACCCTTAATACCTTTGGCTGGAGTTTAGTACAAACTTTTAATCTCAAACAATTATGTGTAATTAAAGGGAAGACAAAGTGATAAACTAAAGAAAGATTTGACAGGAGTCAGAGATAAGATATGCCCAACTCTCATGAGAACAGACTAGAAAGAGAAGCTACTGAAGAGTACTGTAGAAAGAGAGCGCAAAAGTTCAATGAGAGAGTACAGCAGAGTAGAGGAATAATTTACAGTTTGGTGCAGTTCAGTTGAGTGCAGCTGAGTTTATGCAGTTCAATTCATGGAGTTCAGAGGCTGTTTGTCCAAGCAGAGCAATTCAGTGAGAAGTAGAGAGAAGCGTCAGTCATCTTGGAGGAGTTTTGAGCCAGAACAACTGAGTTGAACCAGTCAGCAGGAGTTCAGAAAGAACTAGAAGGGTTGAGCCCAGTCAGCAATAAACCCCAGAGGCTGAAAATATTCTAGGCCTAGGTTAGCAGATGGAGGCTGGAACTGACGCCTTCAAAGTCCAGGCTTGCAGAAGATTAGATCGTATAGAGGCTAGAAGCTTCCAGGTTTAAACCTAAGAATAGTTAAATAGAAATGCTCAGGTCTTAGGCCAAACTATGTATTCATAAAACTTGGATATGGGCTCTTATCTCATTTCATTATCTGAGGAAAAATACAACATTTACAACCAGGCATACAATAGATTCAGAGGCTTACCTGCAGACAAAACATTATAATGGAAGTTTTAGTTTCTTTATAAACTCAAATATGCTATGTAAATATGTTTTTGTTTTAATTCCAAGTGTGGGATTTTAGTTTGGGCTTTAGTTTGTCCACAGCGGAAAATGGTCTCATGCAGGTATGATCTTTGCTAGCTGGTAAGGGCCTATCTCATGGGGCATACAGAAAGGTATGTTCTAAGACTATGAGGAAGATAAATAGTTGAATCCAGAGAGAGATGGTGGTGTGCAGTGGTGGCATATGGGATACAGCAGTTTGGAGAGACCAGAAACTGATGGTGTGACAGTTTGTAGATAGACAGAGAGGAACCATTCAGTGCAGTGGCTCAGAGGAGAATGCTTGCTTCATTTACTCTTGATAGTGATTGGTATTGCCCCAAAGGAACCCAACTGAATCTAAACAGTAAAGGGGTTATGTAAAGGGGTTATGGACTCCCCTATCCTCACTAACATTCTTTCTCATACTCAGGGTTAAGGGTTTGGTGGAAGGGAGATAGAGGCTTCAATGCCCCCAAATAAAATAGCATTAAAAACAAGCATCTATAAAATACACACATAAAATAACTAAAACAAAATAAATCTAATACAAATGTCATTAAGATAATATTAATACATAATACAATATTGTTGACATGGGAAACTTTTCAGTATGATAAGGTTACAGTTATTTGGATGAATAAAATGTAAACATTTTTTGGACCACAAAAATGTTAAGAAATGCAAACAAATAGAACATAAAAGTAATAATCTATGTATATAAGCACATACTAACACTCATATATGTATACCGTATATGTGTGTAGACTCATCAAATTGTACATATTAAGTGAGTTTAATTTCTTGAATTAATTATACTTTATCTTAAAAAATTGTTTTGATTTTTTGAGACAGGGTTTCTCTGTACAGCCTTGGGTGTCCTGGATTCACTTTGTAGACCAGGCTGTCCTTGAATTCACAGAAATTCACCTGCCCCTGCCTCACAAATGCGGGGATTAAAAGCATGTCCCACCCCAAGGGTTCTTTTTCAAGTATTTATTTTTACTAATTCGGTCCATTTTGGTTCTAAATATCACCATATTTCCCTTATCAAATGAAATGCTGTAAAGAATTTGAAAAACACGACTTGTCCATTTTTATGTCTGGCATAACTTTGAGCATGGCCCCTTACCCTTAAAAGATGAATAAAGTAGTGAGTGAGTGAATAGCAAAAGAATTAATGTGAACACTGACTGTAGCCTTGAAGAAGAAATTGTAAGAAGAATGTTGTTAATGAAGTTGGAAAATATAATGAGAATACATGAACTACATATTAATATAGTTTGATGATGTTCAACATATATGCAATAGATTATATCCTGTAGCAGAATTTCATGTATTATATAAATGTTAAAATGATACTGCTATTAGTATTATCAGTGTACAAAATGTCTTATAATGTAATGGAAATGTGTTTCTATGCTAAATCTTAAACTATCCATGTTTCATTGTCAAATAGGAGAGCAGAAAGTTTAAGTAGATTTATAAAGAATCAAATTCACATTAACATGAGTGATAACATTTGAGGTGCTTTAAATGAGCATTTAATTAAAATTTAGTCAAGTGATAATATGGCAATTAAATATCCATTGTTTGAATTAGACTGCTTATCGAGTTTAATAAGCACATCAAAGATAGAAATCTACTTGTCCTGAGCTTCCCACATGGAGAAGCAGGCTGTATTAAGAAATGTACAATTGATTTTTAAAGCAACAATAAGGTTGTGACCCAGACTAATCCATTTTACTGTATTCAATTCACAAAGCAAATATCAACCTCTATTTCTGAGTTATAACATGAAACTAGTCCTTTTCTGGCTATTCACTGCTTCTTTAATTTCTTTTTCAATAGGAATACTAACAATAGCTAAAATCCTATAACATGTCACTAGGTTTCAAACACAAGCACTTTATAAGAGTATATGGAACATCTATAAAACTCTAATATTAGAGTTTTAAAGAAATGCCTCTTTCCATCCTCTATCAGTCATAGCCATACTCAGTATTGTCCTTTATACTAAGGTAAAGAAATTCACAAATAACTGTTTACTCTTTGAGTGAGAACCAGGTTAATGTTTTCAGTAGCATCTCTGACACAGATGAATGGAAGTAGTGAAAAGCTGTGTGGTGCTGGATTCACTGTTGCCCTTCAAATCCTACTAATTAAAATGGACACTTAAAAAGTTTCTTTAGGGAAGATATTGACTTGCCATTTAGACACTAAAGATAACAAAACACACAATAGAATCCTGACATTTTTTTTCTTTAATTTTGTGTCTGGGTCCTTTACTCTGGTTCACCTCTTTACTTCTTCATCTATGCATATTAATCCCTCAAAGAGTGTCTATCTAACCTATGTCTACTCCTTTGAAGCATGAGCACACAGAGTATGTCATTATCCTAAATCTAATGTCAATCTGGGTTTCAGGGAAAACAAAGTCTAAAATATAGACTACCTCTAAATAAGGACAATTATTCATGGTCAAGGCTGCATCTTATAGCAAGAAAAATAACCATTTTATTACCTTAAACAATTAGGCCTTTTTAGAACACTTTGCGAAATTATGAGACAATGATTAAATAGACCACACCTAGACTAAACCTATTTAGTTATACATACTTCTTGTTCCTTGACCTTTTTATGTAAGTTTAAAGCTTTTTTAGTGCCCAGAAAATGGATTTGAAATCACTGGCCCATTAGTCTTTTCTTCCTTCCAGTAGCATAAATAAATATCTGTTGTGATCAGTCTATGCCTTGCCCTCAGTTGCTGTACATTGAATAAAACAGTGGTTCAGAGATTCTCTTGTTTTGAGAGTCCATCTTCAAAGCACCTTTTTATCAAATTTTGAGGATAGAAGATGAATGAATACTTATGTAAACATGTGGGCAGCACTGTCTGTGAGACATCTCATGTAACACAAACATAGATTCTGCAGGTAGACTTGACATTCAGCTCCCCTCACACCTCTGAGCCAGCACCAGCCTGACTCTGCAGCTTCTCCAACAGAATTCCAGCCAGTTTTGGTTTGTTTTGTCATTTGTCCCCCAGATTCTGTTATGTCTATTTCAGTTTTCAAGCTATGGATAATTACAGATGTGTTCATCTATACTTCTGAACATGCTGATGAAAGATGATAGCATAACAATATCTCATGGAAAAATAATTGGAGATGGGAGGAATACCCTGTTTTCCATTTTAATTGTGTGATTAAAATTAGAAGCACATCCTTGGAACTTCTTCCTATTTTCTGCCTTATAGCTCCTAATGAACTAGGAATCTTAAAGTGATAAGCATCTTTTGTATGCTAATGAATGAGTAATGACTGGGAACTAATTTGTTTGTTTATTTTTTTCTGTTTGTTCGTTTGGAGACAGCCTTTGACTATGCATCTGACTGGCCTGAAACTCCCTAAGTAGACTAGACTTAGCCAAGAAGTCTCAGAGATCTGTCTGCCTCTACCTTCCAAATACTGGGACTAAGGTATGTACTGCCACACTCAGCCTGCCTGGGAACTCTTAAAGATACACAGTAGAGGAACTAGCTGTCTGATTAATCAAAGATATAATTACAAGGTCAGAACTTTTAGCTCTAGTCAGCCTTTCATGAAAGGAGAAAAAAGCTGAAGAATATTAGGTTAATTTGGAATGGGCAGTGAGCAATAACTTTATCCATTTTGCTTATGTAATGAATATTTCAATAAAAATAATAAAAAATTACAGTGAAGGATGTACAAAGCTTTCAATTTGCAGAACATGGTCTGAAACGATATGGAATACTGGTATCCATTTTCACATACCTTGCTCTGTACAGCTCTTTCATCTCACTACTCCTGAGTGTTATCTCATAATGAATAATGGGTGGCAAATGAAAGGCTTTCCAGAGTTCTATGGTCCACTCTATCACACAACAAAAACTGAATGAGAGATCATGGGAACCTCTAATTTATAGCCACCATGTTATTCAGAAGCAGGGTACAGCATGGACTTCCCAAGAGCATAGGAAACTAGATGTAGTTTCCTGGGCATTTGTTCTAACTCTACTTAGTGTCCAAATTTAACTGAATTTTAAGATACTTTGTTAATATAAGAAAATTTCTTGGTGTTATTACTGTCTTGTGAGTGCACTGGAAACATGGTCACATAAATTTGTGTCTATCAGCATTGTCAGAATAACAATAAATTCACAAACTATATTTTTTCTTTGGTTCAGTTTGCTAAGTAGCCCAGATTTCCCTTAACAGCTAGCTAGCTGAGGCAAAGAAAAGTTATTTTATTTTAGTCTTTAAATTTTTAAAATTACATGTATTTATGTATTATGTTTTCATGGGTTGCACACCTGCTACACTGTGCATGTCAGAATATTCTGTTTTCTCCTTCCAACCTGTGGGTCCTAGGTATTAAACTCTTGTCATCAGACTTGGGAGGATACCCCTTTACAGTCTGTGCCATATCACCAGCACCTCCCTCATTTATTTTTTTCTTGACTACTAAACATTATTAGTAACTCTCCTATAATACTTTATACCTCAAACAATAAACATATCTATCTACCTATCTAAATATATAGGTAGAAAGTTCAGAATTTCTGCAAAAGAATTACAGAGATCACAGAAGAATTCAGGAGTTCCAAAGTGGCCTTACTTAATGGAGGAAACAGGGAACTGGAAGCCAATATACAAATAAGAAGAGGGAAGGTCCAATTAAATGAATTTGTAGATGGATGAAAGGCAATTCAAGTAGGCAGTGTCAGCAGTGGAGACCAGGCTGAGCTAAAAAACTTAGGATAGTCCTGACTTCTGTGCCTGTTATTCCCTTAGACATATACTAGGTGGCCAGATAGCAGGTCTGAGAGAGGTGTAGAGATTAGTGTGTTAGGTGTTCTCTTTTTAGAGTACAGATGAGAACATTTCACCCTTTCCTCAGATCAATATGTTTAGCAAGCTATTCTGATATGATATGGTCCTACTTTATTGTGACAAATTTTATTGAGTGGAATTGCTTTTCACTTTTTGAAATCTTATTTATCAGTCTGTAACTTCTGAGTGGTGTCAGATATATTTTCTTTCCTTGACTGACAAGGTGTAGACTCATCCTGCCTCTGTATTTACACTCAAAGTGGAGTGGTACTTGCAAATGGAGTTCTTCAGAGCAAGCCACAGCCTGAAACCAATTGTTTTACACAATAGAAAGTAACTTAAAGAAGGCACAGCATGATCTCAATATACTGTTCTATCCCAACAATGGAAGGAAAGATATGTTCACGAAACACTGGTGCTACCAGACTTCCTGACAAAAGAAAGAACTCTCACCTTAAAGCAATAAAATAGTTGGTTTATTCATAACCAAATAAGAGTGACTATGGCCCAGGAATATGTACTCATATTTGCCCAAATTCCATGTTCCAGTGAGATAGTAATTTAATTACATTCTTATAGAAACAGAACAAAGAAGCTCTTAAATCAGACACTCTCCAAATAGATCCCTAAAAATATCAGATGAGCCTGTTACAGGAAAGGAGGGAAACCTTTACAGGCTGGAGATGCTATCTGATGGCATCCTTAGCTTTTAGATCTGTGGATACATGTGCTAACTTTATACATTTCGAAAGCTTTCATCTGATAGCCAGAGACATATTAGATAAGTTAAAAAGTTGGGTCATAAATGTTTAATAGAAGGGCCAAAGGTAGTCTAAGATGAGTTTGATTGGGCTCTAGGCCTACAACATTGCTATCTCTCCACAGTCTTTGATGTTCCAGTCAGTTAAACAACAGAAGGCTCAGTGGACAGTGCTCCTGCTTTTCATTTACAAACTTTTACAACAATAGTGTCCAAAATTGTAATTTCTCTAAGAATCTTGTGTTGGGGAAAGACACAGACTGACCTAGTGTCAGGAAGAACATGTTTCCTCAGAAAATATTTCACGTACTTCTGACAAAATCATCAGACTACTTTACAGGACAGGTCGGAGCTGAGATAACAATGAGCCAATTATATGTGGAATTGTATAATTATGTATGTATCTTACCCTCTATTAAAACCTAAACCTCACTTCAGGTCCTCAAAGATGAACTATGGAATCAATGGACTGTTTCAAAGTTTCTCTTTCTAGTGAGGCCACATTGCATAAATATTTTTTTCTTTGCTTTTAACTGTTACTCAGCTCTCAAAATACTATATTGAAGACAGGGGATATTTTCCTTATCTTTTATATCAGAATATATCTTATTTAACAGCTGACACTGGCCTGTAGACCGGTATGAAAAAAAATTAAAACGATGTATTATTTTCCTGTTTGTTAAACAATATTCCATATTTAGTTAAAGGATAATATTAGCATGTTTTTCATCCACCCTTTCATTTTATCCAAACACCAACAGCCATTCTGAGTTCTGATAAATTTAAAGAAATGTAACAATTAAGATTTCTTGGAATGCCTATCTTTTTCTATACATTTCTATAGTGGGTAACTTAAGCAGTTAGTCTCTCCATTATTTAAAGGAAGGTATGTTTGTTTGTTTGATTTATTTTACAATTTACAATGTTGAGTAAAAACATGAAAGGTCAGTTTATCAAGAAGTGATAATCGAATACAAGGTCTCATGACACAATGGCACACTTACTAGCACTTTTATACTTTGTAGGTTGTGATTCCTTGATACTGTGGACTAACATTTCTAAGAAACAAATCCACAATGTGGTAAACATATTATAAAATTGAGTGACTCATTAGAACATTGTGATTGCAGAGTTAGAATACTACAGACTCAGAAGTAAATTATCCTGATTATTGGTGGTAGCATTAATTGCCATTCATTGCCTGCTTATGTGAATAAATGATTGTCCTTTCAACTATGAGGAAAGTGTCTGGAATATATTGCCAAATCTAGACTAGCTTCAATGAAGCAAAAGTTAATAATGTCCTCAAATACTATCTCAAATATATGTCAGGGTTTTCCACACATTGATATAACTGGCCTAATTAATTTGGGGAATGCATGGCTTATTACTTTCTTTTGTTCTGTGACTATAAATCATTGTTGTTACTGTTTCTGCATTGGCACATGTTATGTGGAGCAATGTGAATCTGTATTAATGGCCTATGATCTCATATTTTGCTCAGAATAATAAAGTAGGAGTTATACTCTGCATGCCAATTTTGGAACCCAGTTTTGGGGATTGAAAGTATGATTGACTTTTACTGGAGGCATTACTTGGATTGGCACTAGGTATTAGCATTGGCTATTAGTTCACAATTGTCTATGTTCTGTCTAGGTTAACTCTTTGTGATAACTCTCTCTCTCTCCTCTGTCTCTGTCTCTGTCTCTGTCTCTGTCTCTGTCTCTGCCTCTCTCTGTCTCTCCCTCTTTCCCTCCCTCCCTCTCTCTGTCTCTGTCTCTGTCTGTCTGTCTGTCTGTCTCTCTCTCTCTCTCTCTCTCTCTCTCTCTCTCTCTCTCTCTCTCT
>OU015760.1:56380414-56426754 GCA_907169655.1 Acomys percivali
TGTGTGTGTGTGTGTGTGTGTGTGTGTGTGTGTGTGTGTGTGTGTGTGTATCTGTCTGTCTCTCTCTCTCTTTTTCTAAGGTAGCTGGTTCATGGTCTTCTTCGCTGATGTGCTAATAAGATATTCTGGTAAAAGTAATTTACAGAAGAAAAGATTTATTTCTGCTTCCTAATTTGAAATACATTCTTTCATAGTGGAGAAGCCAAAGCAGCAGCAACTTGAAACAGCTAATCACATTGCAACCACAGTCAGGTTTTCAGGTCACTTTTTTTTTATACAAATCCAACCTCAAGAAGTGATGCTATTCACATTG
Source organism: Acomys percivali (assembly GCA_907169655.1). Lineage (NCBI taxonomy): Eukaryota > Metazoa > Chordata > Mammalia > Rodentia > Muridae > Acomys > Acomys percivali. The sequence goes on from OU015760.1 coordinate 56,380,728, forward strand.
ATCAGGTCTTCCTACCTCAATTAACACTCATACTCAACAGCACATATCCCAGGAGCTTCCAGATTTCATTAATGCTGGAAACTGAGGTTAGTGATCACACCTCTAGTTCTCCTCTAGTTAACACCTAAACATTTCACTTTAAGTCATCATAACCTTCTATTCCTTGTTCTTGTAAGCTCATGATCATTTTATAATAAAAAATTAATTCAGATCAACACTGAAAGGCTCCATAGTAATAAACTGTCTCAACACTTTAAAATCCAAAGTCTTTGAGCCAGCCATGCACTGACTGGCCTCAGCTATTGACTAAAACCTCTGTGACTCCAACAACCATTTTTATATTCTGTGTCTGCAAAACGAGAAGTATAGGGAAAGCACTGCCAAGTTCTGCTTGCCTGAAAAACTTTGTGCACAGGCACTAGGATAACACTTTTCTAGAAAGTTGCATTAAATTAGCAGAGAGCCCCGTTAGCTTACACTTTCTTCTTCCAAATATTTGGATTTTCACAAACTGGAGCCTCTGGTAAGTGAGATTTCCAGTCATCTTCATGAGCCCTTACTTACTGTCATAGTGTACTATAGGAGGTTTAGCTTTAGTCATGTAGGTCTATTTAACAATTGCTTTTTCATTACTAGCTCAAATACTATTCTATCTTCAGATTTTCTCTGACAAGTTAGTTCATTTATCTTCAAACTCACCTTCACTCACAATTTTGAAACCTAGGCAGAAAGAAGCAATATTCTCAGACAAGTATAAAAGAATGGCCCTCAGACCAGTTTCTTCTGGAGTTCTTGTTTTTCTCTGAAGCTTTGTGAGTCTTCCCTCCATCTCCACATCTCTCTCAACATTCTTATCTCCCAAACCCCACAAGAATTTCACATCAGCTCTGCTTTAGTATGCTGGGGCTTTTCTTCCTCAAAGCACCAAACTTGTCCACATTCCAGCCACAAAACAGCTCCATAGGCTTAAAAAACACATAATCAGGTTTAACAAAGTGATGATCGTCTTTTTTCATATACATTTATTTTATTACATATGCATAAAACAAACTACATACAATCAGGAGAACTATACGACAATCATAAGTTCTATAAATGTTACATTCATAGTGATTTGCCTATTTGTATTTGTCAAACTTGAAGTAAACATCTTTCCTGTCTTGTTGGGTCTAAATTTCTGAATGAAATTCAGTATCTATCCTATCTCATCTCTATTTACTTAACTTATTTATCTTGATCTAAAAAGATCTCATCCTCTAGTCAACAAAACTTGATTTTAGAACTAACTTGTCTGTTCTTCAACACCCCTCAGAGACTTGAGAAGAAATAAGATTTACATTCCTGAGTGAACCAGCAGTGCAGGTTAGTAGCTTCCAAAATGAACAAAATGACTGAGACAGTTTACTGCCTGAACAGTCACCCAAGATGATGAGCATCAAAGAATTGCCGTATAGAGATGGCTTCAAATGTGGCAAACCAGCCAGAGGGCAAAATGCCCTCGTTCCTGCCTCAAAAAGAATTCTGACTAAAAATAGGCAGCTTGGATGTAGTCAGAATCGACAGCCAAACTCTGTCAAGACATGGTAAGAAAGTTCTCAATAGTTCCTCCCTTGCAAATAAGTCTAGCAAAGACATTGGGCCAGAAGGCTGAAGATGAGGCTCTAATGTGATAATCTTATTTTTGACATAATTTTTTTCTCTTGCTCTGGTTAAATGCTTTCAAGAAGTCAACTTAAGAGAGATAAGGTTCATTTTATTTCAGAATTTCAGGTAATAGTTCATTGTGATGGGAAACTTGAGGAAGTAGTAGCCAAAAGCTGCTGGTCATATTGCATCTGGCAGTAAGGACGAGAAAGCAATGAATAGTTGGCTTAGTCTACTTTCTCTTTTTTTTCATTTATTATAATTTATTTACTTTGCATGCCAATTGTTTTCCCCTCAGTTGTACCTCCCGTTCTCACCCTCCCTTCTTTTCTACGCTATTCCCTTCCCTTAGGCCTCTGACAAAAGGGATATCTTCACCCACACTATGACCACAGCCTATCAGGTATCATCAGGATAGCCTGCAACTCCTTCTCTGTGTGCCCACAGGGTCTCCCCAGTGAGGGAAAGTGATCACATCACCAGCACCAGAGTTCATGTCATAGACAGTCCCTTCGCTGCCCCCAACAGTGGAGAATGAGCTGTCTATCTGCTATGTCTAAACAGAGGTTCTAACTTCTCTGCATGCTTTGTCCTTGGTGTACCAGTTTCTGTAGGCCCTCCTGGGTGCATATCCACCAGCCTTGATGGTCTCCCCATGGGGCTCCTGAACTCCTATGTGTCCTTCCATCCTCCCACTCTTCCATACAATTCTCAGTGCTCAGCCTGTCTCCACTTGCCAGTCTTAGCATCTGGCTGGATCCCCCAGTGAGTGGAGTCTCTCAGAGTACATCTACATTGGGTAATATCCACTTATAGTTAAGTATATATCCGATGCAACTTTCTGGATCTGGGTTACATCAATCAGAATGACCTTTTCTAGTTCCATCCATTTGTTTGCAAATTTCAAACTTTCCTTGTTTTTAATAGCTTAGCAGTATTCCATTGTGTAAATGTACCACAGTTTCTTTATTGGTTATTCAGTTGAGAGACATCTAGGTTGTTTCCAGATTCTGGCTATTATGAATAAAGCTGCTACAAACAGTTGAGCAAATGTCCTGGTTGTAAGGCGAACATCTTTCAGGTTTATGTCCAGGAATGGTACAGGTGGGTGTTCAGGTAGCCCTAGTCCCAATTTTCTGAGAAAACACCAGATTGATTTCCAAAGGGGTTGTACAAGTTTGCATTCCCACCTCAATGGAGGAGTGTACCCCTTTCTCCACATTCTCACCAGCATGTGCTGTCACTTGAGTTTTTTACCTTACCCATTCTGATAGGTATAAGATGGAATCTCAGAGTAGTTTTGGTTGTATTTCCAATGATGACTAGGGGAATTCAACATTTCTTTAAGTGTTTCTCAGCCATTCAGTATTGCTGTGTTGAGAATTCTTTGTTTAGCTCAGTACGCTACTTTTTAATTGGGTTATTTTGTTTGATAGTGTTTAATTTCTTGAGTTCTTTATATATTTTGGGTATTCACCCTTTGTTGAATGTAGAGTGGGTAAAGATCTTTTCCCAGTCTCTAGGCTGTCATTTTGTTCTGTTGACAGTGTTCTTTGCCTTACAGAAGCTTTTAGTTTCAGTAGGTTTATCCACTTTTTCTTCAGTTTCTCTTTTTTATACAGCCTATGACCCCATCCCAAGGAATGATGTCATCCACTGTATGGGTCTTCCTACCTCAATCAACCTAATCAAGGGTCAGAGCTTGTTTCCTATGGGATTCTAGATTTTAAAAAGTAAGCAACTGAGCTCAATCATGACATATTCCTATTTTATTTCAGAGAATTCATTCAGTGCATTTATTAATTTTTGCTTCTGGACATTTGGTCAGAACACTTGTTTATTTGTTGGCAATCAGCCTTTTTTATCTTATCACTCCAACACATAATTCTGCATTTTGTCTTTTTCCCACATCTCCAACCTTTGGGACTGGACATAATAAATGCTGCTTATTTTGGTATATCTATGGTCATGCAATCAAAGCATTTCTAAGCTAGAAGGGACTCACAGAATTTCTAAGCTAAAAGAGGATGAGATGTGGGAAAAAGACAAAATGTCAAAAAGTCTCATATGTTTACACGTAATTTTATTGCCTAAGCTGAGAAGAAACATATATATGCTGATGAGAGTCTTCAGCTTTTGCATGTGCCTATAAATATATAGGATAAACCTAAACCACAATGGAAAGAATTGACTTCACAGTGGGACATGAAAGCACCATTTCTATAAGACTATCACCACATAAGTCTGATAAAACACACCAGCTATCACAATAGGTTGTGAATTTCAGAAGAAATACACCCCCCCCACATAATGAGAAAAAGAAATTCAAAGGAGTAGAAAATGTTTAGAGATAAAGTGCCCACTTGTACTCCAGCTGTGTTTATGTATAATTGTGGAAATTGAAGTTGCAAGTATTTGAAAAAACTTGGAAAATTTAATTAAAGGTAACTGCTCAATTTCCCTTCAACAAAGAAACACACTCCTAAAGGGTTTCTACAAATTAAACTAGCAATACTTATAATCAGAACTAAAATGTATAAGGGGAAGGTTACTCTGATTCAAATTCAAAGTTATCTAAACATAGAAATGATAAATTCTCAAGTAATTAATCATTAGCTGAGATGGTGGTGCACACCTTTTTTCCCAGCACTCAGGAGGCAGAGGCAGGTGGATTGCTGTGAGTTCAAGGCCAGACTCATCTACAAAGTGAGTCTAGGGCAGCCAAGGCTACACAGAGAAACCTTGTCTTGATAAAAACAAAAACAAAAATGAAAAACAACAAAAATCAAATAATTTTGGAAGTGACAAAATTTAAGGCAATATATTAAGTAATATGATATTAATAAGAATATTTATAAGTGTAAAGTGTAGCAGGGGATACCTAGACTCAGTAGGTAAAAGTGCTTGCTACTCAAGACTGATGACCTGAGTTTGATACCTAGACTCAAGGGAGAGAAATGACTCTTCAAACTTGTCACATAACCTCCATATGCATGTTTATGACCCCCACTTACATACTCACACATGAATATCATAACACACACATATGCACATGAATATTTTAAAAGACTCAGTTCTAAAAGTTATATTAGAAACAAATTCTTAGGAACTTGACTTTCATCAAACCTATATTCTCATCTATCCTTCATCAGCTTGGTCTATTTTTCATTCCTTATCATATTCTAATGCAAGGGTCCAAAAATCACAGAAAGAAAATCTCAGACTCACATAATATGCAAATCAAAGAATGTTTATTATGCAGAATAGCCAACATGCAGAGGAAGTCTACCATCCATAAAAAATGAAAATGACCCAGACAGAGTCATGCAGGCCTTTTGTAGGGAGTTAGCAGAATTTTTTTATTTTTAATTGACTCTTGTTACATCTCAATGGTCATCCCATCCCTTGTATCATCCCACTCCTCCCTCCCTCCCATTTTCCCCCTATTCCCCTCCCCTATGACTGTTCCTGAGGGGGATGACCTCCCCCCTGTATATGCTCATAGGGTATCAAGTCTCTTCTTGGTAACCTGCTGTCTTTCCTCTGAGTGCCACCAGGTCTCCCCCTCCAGGGGACATGCTCAAATGTGAGGCACCAGAGTACATGAGAAAGTCATATCCCACTCTCCACTCAAGTGTGGAGAATGTTCTGCCCATTGGCTAGATCTGGGTAGGGGTTTAAAGTTTACCGCCTGTACTGTCTTTGGCTGGTGCCCTGTCTTTGGCTGGTGCCTTAGTTGGAGCGGGATCCCTTGGCCCAAATCTGCCTATCATAATGTTCTACTTGTAGGATTCTAGGACCCTCTGGATCCTTCTACTTTGCTATTCTCCCTTGATTCTCTCATCTAGAGTCCCAATAGGATGTCCTCCCCTCTGTCCCTGTTTCCTGGTAAGTGAAGGCTTTCGTGGGACATGCCCCTTGGGCTAGTATGCAGATATAAGTGAGTATATACCATTTGAGTCTTTCTGTTTCTGGGTTAACTAACTCATTATGATCATTTCTAGCTCAAATTTTGGGAATTCCTTGTTTTTAATAGCTGAGTAGTATTCCATAGTGTATATGTACCAACAGCCCAGGCCTTAATGTCAACAATTAATAAATGGGACCTCATGAGGCTGAGAAGCTTCTGTAAGGCAGGAGATACTGTAAACAGAACAAAGTGACAGCCAACAGACTGGGAAAAGATCTTCACCAACCCTACATCTGACAAAAGTCTAATATCCAAAATATATAAAGAACTCAAGAAATTAAACATCACCAAACTTAATAGCCCAATTGAGAAATAGGGCTTGGAACTAAACAGAGAATTCTCAACAGAGGAATATCAAACGGCTGAGACACGCTTAAAGAAATGCTCAACATCTCTAGTCATCAGAGAAATGCAACTCAAAACAACTCTGAGATTCCATCTTACACCCATCAGAATGGCTAAGATAAAAAATTCAAGCGACACCACATGCTGGTGAGGATGTGGGGAGAGAGGAACACTCATTCATTGCTGGTGGGAATGCAAACTAATACAGCCACTTTGAAAATCTATCTGGTGCTATCTCAGAAAACTGTGAATAGGGCTTCGTCAAGACCCAGCTATTCCACTCCTTGGAATATACCCAGAAAATGCTCCAGCACACAACAAGAAAATTTGCTCAACCATGTTCATAGCAGCCTTATTCATAATAGCCAGATTATGGAAACAGCCTAAGTGTATCTCAGTAGAAGAATGGATAGAGTCAGGGGACTTCTAAGAGTGTGGGCTATTCTCTAAATTGATTGGGTGAGCTAATTGGCTATCACATGGGTCTTAGGCTGACAGGTTGGTACCGGATGGCTGGTCCTCCAACTATCAGTCCAGGGACATTGAACCATATATGATGACATTAGTAGCTAGCTGATTGGCTCGATTCTTTTCAGCAAATTTTTTAATTAAACATTTTTTTTACATATACATTTACATTATATATATATACACACACACACTAGACTATTTATAGCAAGAAGAATCACGACACAATCAGGAATTATATAAATGTTACATTGTTACATTCCCATGCTCCTAGTCTTGTTAAGTGGCTACCATCGTCCATTGCCTGTTGGGACAACGTGTCTTCTGCCACAGTGCTATGGGCACCAAGGCTACATGACTTCTCTCATGGGCCCTCTGATACTCTCCAATCCTCTCATTATACTATTCTCTGATTATTTCCAAGCAGGTAAATTTTATTTATCCAAGGAGATGACTGTTTTGATTTCAATTAATTTAAAACCAAGAAGCTGACATCATGCTTCTGTTGTTTATCTTCTATGACTAAAAATTCAGCTGAAAACGTTGACTATAGGTTTTCCTGACCCATATGTAGATCTTCTGGAGTATGCCAATGAATTTTAAACCACCATATTGTCCTACAAAACAGAATTTTCCTTTGTTAATCAATTGTCTTTTCTGATGCTTAGCTTTAAAATATAATGAAATATATACCTTAAGTAAGTCTACATTACATGATCCACTTTCTGATCTCTTGCTCAGAGATATAATTTATATGTTTCCATTAAATTCATTTGGGTATGTTTATATGCTAAAGCCTCTCAAAAGAAGGTTGGATTCGAATTAGTTTATGAATAAGTGAATGTTCATGTATCATAGTTTGAATACTTTTAGTTAATAATGTAAAAATGGTTTGGGGAAAAAATTGAAGCTTTAACTCCAATAGCTCCAATAAGGTAGAAAAACTTGTCTCAATAAGCCAATTAAAGAGTTAAGTAATGTGAAACAATGTGGGTGGGGAAGGGAACTTGGTCAATGTGGCTATATTGGGAATGACAATAAAAGATTCTACTTACCGAAAGTACAAATTCATTGTACTAATAGTTTACCTTTAAAAAAATAAGATGGGACAGGAAAGTTATATACAATTAAGTATTCATAGTCAAGGTGCTGTCTCATTGATCTTTAGGTATATTTAGAAGTCAGTTTGTCCACTTAGGAAAGCAATACTAGAGTCTTTAGACTCAGGAACTCCTTGGTCATAAGATCTTAAGTTTACAAGTTCAGGAATGTTTTTTCTCCCATCGTATGGTCCTCAAATATAACTAGAGAATTGGTGGCTACCCTTAATATTAACATCTCAATATTGAGCCAATAAGCACATAATGACTAGCATATCAATAATGCTGTTCACAGTCAACATATCTGGTTGGTTGCTTTCCTGAGTAATATAATATTAATATCAAGTTCATATTGACAAATAGGAGAAGTGGCAATAACTTATATTGTTTTAGAGGACTGTGAGGTGTCTGCAAAACAACCCATAAACCCATAGGAAGATATACATAGCACTGGGATTTAAATAACTTATGACTTCTGGAGTATGCATTGTCTATCCATGCAGAGTTCTTCTCTTTTAAAGAATTATATTTGAGGATGGGAGAAACAATAATTAGTTTATACACACACACACACACACACACACACACATACACACACATGCATGCATGTGCATGTACACATATACACACACCCCACACCTATATATATGACATTGTCAAAAAACAAACTCAAAAAAAGTTATAGAACATTTTTGTAATAAACATACAAGATAGAAGATTTCTAATAGCTTTGACTACCTCTTTGTTCTTCAGCCCATTTTGGCCTACCCTTCCACTTCTTTTCTCACTTAAACCCTTCCAACCTGAGTATTTCACCCCTTTTACTTTCATATCAAACGACTTCAAAATACTATACCCTTTACCTTCAAGCTTCTTTTTTCTTCCCTTTCTGTGGTGGTTTGAATGTGAATGGTCTCCAAGAGGCTCATATGTTTGAATGCTTGGTCTTTTCTAACTGAGTTGTTTGCTTTCTTGATGTTTACTTGTTTTCTGTTTGTTTCTTTCTTGTATATTCTAAATATAACTGGCAGAGTCTCCCCTCCAATCTGTAGGCTCCTTATTCAGTCACTTGACAGTTTTAGCACTACATGGGATGTCTACATCACATGCCTTCCCCCAAGGCTCTATAATCTATGTGAATGGTTGGGCACAAAGATTATAAGAGCAAGTAGTGCTGCATGCTCAGAGTAAGGATAGCAGGTTACCAAGAAGAGACTTGATACCCTATGAACATATACAGGGGGAGGAGGTCCCCCTCAGTCACAGTCATAGGGGAGGGGAATAAGGGGAAAATGGGAGGGAGGGAGGAATGGGAGGATACAAAGGATGGGATAACCATTGAGATGTAACAAGAATAAATTAATAAAAAATTTTTTAAAAAAAAGAAGTGCTGCATGTTGCCCAGATGGATGCACACATGAATTTGCAGAGACTGGGACAGCATGAACAAGATTTGGGAGGGAGGTGAGAATTCTACCATTGAACCACCAATGCACCCTTAACCAAGATTTGAATAAACCCAAACCAGACAAAATCCTAGCATGGGGTGGGGGGGGTTGTTGGGGGGATGGGAGGTGGGGTTGGCTTGAAATCTCACCTCTAGCCAAGGATCTATTGTCATGTAATTGTTGCTGGGAGAGGAAAGTTCAATATCCTAATGGAATGATACTAGATTCCAAGGCAGAAGCTTTTTAATTGATTGTATTACTCCTTAGTGACTGTTGGTTTTATCTCCTGGGCAGTAAGAATTATATTTAGAAATTTCTTATTTGAGCCTACATCCTAAAGTATACTCCTGAGTCCTTCTAGTAAATTCAGTTTCAAATGAAAAACATAGCTGGAGGTATCATTATACCTGGTTTCAAGCAATATTATAGAAACAACATAATAAAAGTACCATGATACTGTCATGAGAAGACTACCTTTATTAATGGAATAGAATCAAGAGCCCAGATATAAGTTGATGCACCTACAGCCACCTGAATTTACAGAAAAATTTCAAAACCATACATTGGAGAAAGACAGTATCTTTAACAAGCGGTATGGGAAAAACTGGATATTTACATGTAGAAGAATGAAACTTCTCTGTCATCCTGCAAACAAATCAATTCCAAATGGATCAAATGTCTTAATATTAAATCTGAAACATAGCTATGCCTTATCATTACAACGTCATAGGGATGTTGAAGGATTAGTTTTTGTTTTTTGTTTTCAATCATCTATTCATAACCTGCCTTGTTTATCCTGTATTTTGGTAAGGGCCCTTTTAAAACAAAGGAAAGACTATGTTGCCTATTGTATTTCAGTGTATACATGTGCAGTCTTATTGCATTCATGCAGCTTCAATGCCATAGTGTCATAGCAACTCGATCACAGTCGTGTATCCTTAATATAGTCACAGAATACCCAATAAAATGTATGTTACTATTTTAGAGGAACACATAGATGAAAAAACCATGTTGTGCTTGGAGCCTTTAGATGTGAATACACTGAGTCCATGTCAGCCTAAATAAAGCTAATTCCTCAAATACTCTATGTCCTGTTTCTCTGTATGGGAATCCTATAACAGTACTTCTGGAAATTCTAAGTATTATTGCTTTTATTTTCTAAAACTCTAACTCATTTATTATTTTATTTTTTAATTTTATTTTATTACACATGTATAAGACAAACTACATACAGCAGGGAGAACCATGCGACAATCATGAGAGTAATGAGTTCTATACATGTTACATTCATTCTAACTCATTTCTATATTTGATGATGAAGTAAGCTCAGGTTTTCTATATATTCAATATCCATGTATTGTCATTTTTCTGCATTAGAAAGTAATTCAAGCCCATTATTTTTAAACTGACTTTTGCTTTATTGTTTGTTCAATTTAAAATGGAAGAATGCTTTTAAAATTGTGCTATCTCCGCAAACCTCCTCTAGAGATGAGATGTGCCCAAATATTCTATCCACTATGGATGGCCTGTGGGTAAGACATGTAGAATTCTGTGTGTCTCTTAAGAGAATCACACAGATAAATCTGTAAAAGCTTTTAAACTGCATTTCTTCTTGCAAACTAAAATTCTATGCCACACCCCAAGCCTTTGACTGATGAAATGCGATACTGTCTTAGGCTAGAAATAAGATCCCCATTATTCCTATCTGCTACTGAGGTGGACTCATGGCCACTTCTCTAAAACAAGCCACTGGTAATGTTGAATCTAATATAGATCTGATAATCTAAAACTGCTTGTCTCCCTTTGGTACAAGAGGTATGCACATCAGGCAATCTGCAGGTAGGCCTGGGGATTGGGTCATTATGCTTTTTCCAGTGTCATAATTTACCAGACTGGTGCTATATTCCAAAGCAAAACAGTGTACTAACTTCCCTGGCTGTGTCTTATAACTATAAGGGATTACATAGTGTTAGAAATACATGCAACTCCACCTGACAGCTAGAAGTAAATCAGACCAAGATACAAATCCTTCTCATTCTGGTAGAGTTAACATCTACACCTGCACCAGAGCACATATAAATGCTCGGTCTGTGAACACTGGCTTTTAAGCAATCTGGGCAGATAGTTAAGATGATTTTTTTTGTTCCTAACCTTGATACTCACCTGTGTTGCACCTGTGACTCAATGCCACAGGGAACTTCTCAGTCTTAGGTTCACTCCCTAGGCTAATTCCATGGTGAGAAACAATGCAGGATGAACTTCAGGTTTATTCTGTAGGCCTGAAGGGCTTTTCATGATTCTCGGGCAAGTCTAGGAATGTTATATGAACAGTCTGCTCTCTATATTAGTTCTTTTGGTTTCAGTGTTACACAGTTTCTCACTATGGAAGGCCTATTACTGAGATCCAAGAAAATTTCTTTGCTAAATTTTCTGCTTTGCTTCTCATGAGTCTTGCTCCTCATTCTGACAAATGTGGGGAAGAGGTGTCTAGGCAGTCTCTTTGCAACTTGTCTAATGCAATTCTAGCAACTTATTATTCAACTACTCTCCTTAAATTGGGGTCATGAACATCTGCTAGCACTGAGTATTCTCATGAAAGCCTTCGTGTCTATGAACTGGACATAATTATCTTTAAAAAAAAAAAAAAACCCAAGTGGCAAACATTCCTCTCCATGCTACCCTGCTTCGAATTGCGAGAGCAATGATAAGAACAGTCATTCTTTCCCATCTCCTTCTGTAAGTGCCTTTCTTTTTACTAAACTCCAATTGTGAACTATTTTCTCTTAATACTGGCATTCTTAACTCTTGTGAAGATAGCTTCCCATATAAATAGCTGTTTCAGTAGGTGTTACTGTGAGGAGATAATTGCCTGAGGATCTTACTCAGCTGCTATCTTACTCTGCCTCCTGATGTCTCTTTCTGATGTTTTCTGTTTCGCATTAGTACTTAGCACCTTTCTGTGTTAACGTAAAGATCTCAGATTTAATATTTCTTTTTTTCAGTGAAGGTACGGCAATGATTAAATCACATAGCTTATGTTTCTCCAGGACAGTCTTTTTCTCTCTTTCATTGCCCAAGGGCACACTTGTTACACATAGTGTTCATGGTTGGCTTTTAAGTTTTCTGATGAGAAAACTGATGATTATTTCACCATTGTTCCGTTGTCTGGAATGAGGTGTTTTTGACATGATACTTCTGTTTTTAAGATTCTTCATTTTTTCTTTTCTTTTCTTTTCTTTTCTTTTTCTTTTCCTTTTTCTTTTTTTTTTTTTTGTATTTGGGAATTTTATTTCAAAATACTAATGAGATCTTCCTATGCTTAACCAATTTTTGGATATTTTGTACTTATGGATTTGTTTTAGTTTTTATATCCAGCTTTAAATTCCAGAAGTGCATAATCATAGCTATGAAATGAGAATGGTGGAAATGACAAGTTACAGTCTGTGGTCATTTTTAGGGAAATGCAAGCTGTTTTACACATCTCCAATGTCACCAAGCTTATTGCCTGAACGACATAGAACATGCTTGTATTGGTCAGTTATTCACTGAGACATGTGTGTCAAAATCAATAAAAGATTATTTTCTGCTTATAGTTTCACATGCTTCATTGATGCTCATCTGTCTTCCTTGTAGCTCTGTTTTAAAGCAGAGCATCACTGTGGGAAACATGAAGTTGAAAAAGACTTGACATTCTTTTTTTACTATGTTTTTAATATATTAATTTTGTTTAATTTTAATTTATTCACGTTATATCCCAATTGTAGACCCCTCCCTCTTTTCTTCCCAGTCCTATCCACCCTCCCTCTTCTCTCTCTCCCCTTCACCTAATCCTCAGAAAGAGAGAGCCCATCTCCCCTACCATCTGACCCCAGCCTATCAAGTCTCATCTGGACTGCTTGCATCCTCTTCCTCTGTGAGATGCCATGGTTGCCCCACCAGGAGGAAGTCATCAATAAGTGGGCAACAGGGTCTATCTCAGAGGTAGCCCTTACTCCCCATATTATGGGGCTCACAATGAAATTGTGCTGCCTATTGACCACATCTGACCAGGGGTGTCTAGGCCCTCTCCTGGGTCCAGATTTGTTGACTCGGTTGTTCTCCTTATGAACTTCCTATCCCCTTCAGGTTTTTCTATACTCCAACTCTGCTCTAAGTCATCCTGCACTCTGCACCAAAGTTTGGCTGTAATTCTCAGCATCTTCTTCAATCCCCTGCTGGGCAGGATACTTCAGATGACCTATTGTCTATTCTAATTGCCCTTCTGAATGAGGAATAAGCATCATCCTTAGGGTCTTCTTAGTTATTTATCTTCTTTAGGTCTGTGGATTGTAGTGTGGTTATCCCAGGAGTAGGCTCTCTCTGATGGTCTTAAGCTGTGGCATTCACTGGTTGGACATTCCCCCAATTTCTGCTCCATATTTACCTCTGCACATCTTGTTACCAGGACAAATTGTTGGTCTAAGGTTTTATGGCTCCGTTGGTGTCCCAGTCCCTCCATTGGAAGTCTTTTCAGGTTATAGGAGATGGCCATTTCAGGCTCCATATATGCCATTGGTAGGAGTCTTAGTTAAGTTCACTATAATAGAGTCCTAGGAGCTTCTATTGTCCTAGGTTTCTAGCTCATCCCAGAGATACCCTTCCAACCCTCACTAATTATAGTTCTTTCTTTCTATACTATCTCCCTCCATCCTGTCTCTTATGCTTTCCTCCTGATCTCCTTCCCTATCTGGTTCCCTGCCTCCTTCTAACCCTAATGGCTATTCTAATTTCCATTCTCAGTGAGATCCAAGTGTCCCTATTTGGGCCGTCCTTCTTACTTAGCTTCTTTGGGTCTTTGGACTATAACATGGTTATCCTTTACTTAAAGTCTAATATTGAATTATAAGTGAGTACATACCAGGTTTATCTTTCTCGGTCTGGGTTACCTCACTCAGAATGATCTTTTCTAGTTCCATCCATTTGCATGCAAATGTCAAGATTTCCTTACTTTTAATAGCTGAGTAATATTCCTTTGTGTAAATGTACCACAGTTTCTTTATCTATTCTTCAGTTGAGGGATATGTAGGTTGTTCTCAGTTTCTGGCTATTATGAATAAAGCTACTATGAACATATCTGAGCAAGCGTCCTTATGGTATGATAGAGTATCTTTTGAGTATATGCCCATGAGCGGTATAGCTTGGTCTTGAGATAGAACTATTCCCAATTTTATGAGAAATATCCAGATTGATTTCCAAAGTGCTTGTTCAAGTTTTGCACTCTCACCAACAATAGTGAGTATTTTCTCTTGCTCCATATCCTTACCAGTATCTTCAGTGATGAGTCTTCGATTTTGGTCATTCTGATGAGTGTCAGAATCTCAAAGTCATTTTGATTTGCATTTTCCTGATGACTAAGGACCTTGATCATTTCTTTAAGTGCTTCACTGCCATTAGAGATTCATCTTTAAGAACTTTGTTTAAATCTATACCCCATTTTAAAAATTGGATTATTTGTTTTGTTGTCTAGTTTCTTGAGTTCTTTATGTATTTTGGATATCAGCCCTGTGTTGGATGTAGCGTTGGTGAAGATCTTTTCCTATTCTGTGGCTGCTATTTTGTCCATTTGACAGTGACCATTGCTTTATAGAAGCTTTTCAGTCATGGTTCCCATTTATTAATTGTTGTTCTTAATGCCTAAGTGGTTGGTGTTCTATTATGTTTAGGATGTTGTCCTCTATGGTAAGGTATTCAAGATTATTCCCCACTTTCTCTTCTACTAGATTTAATGTATCTGGTTTGATGTTGAGGTCTTTGATCGATTTGGACTTGAGTTTTATGCAGGGTGATAGATACAAATCTATTTCCATTCTTCTACATGAAGACATTCAGGTAGGCCAGCACCATTTCTTGAGGATGTTTTCTTTTTTTAATTGTAGGGCTTTATCAAAAATCAAGTGTCAATAGATGTGTGGGTTTGTTTCTGGGTCTTCCATTCAATTTCGTGTATCAGACAAGCTATTTTTATGCCAATACCATGTAGTTTTTATTACTATTTCTCTACAGTACACCTTGAAATCAGGGACAGTGGTACCTCCAGAAGTTTTAGCTTTTTTGTTTTTTGTTTGTATTTAAAAGATTGTTTTAACTGTCCTGGTTTTTATGTTTTCCCATATGAAGGTGAATATTATTCATTCAAAACCTGTAAATTATGGTGTTGGATTTTTTATAGAAATTGTGTTAAATCTATTGATATTGTTTTTGTTACGACTGTCATTTTTACTATGTTAATCCTACTGATCCATGAGCATGGGAGATCTCTCCATTTTCTGATAGCTTCTTCAACTGCTTTCTTCAGAGACTTAAAGTTTGTTTTTTTTTTAAATCACACAAATCCTTTCGCTTGTTTGGTTAGAATCACACCAAGACACTTCATATTATTTGTGGCTATTGTGAAGGGTGTAGTTTCCCTAATATCTTTCTCAGCCCATTTGTCCTTTGTATACCGAAGGGCTATTGATTTTTCTTGAATTAGTCTTGTATCCAGCCACATTGTTGAAGGTGTTTATCAGCTGTAGGAGTTCCTTGGTAGAATTTTTGGGGTCACTTATGTACACTATCATATAATGTGCAAATAATAATATTCTGACTTCTTCCTTTCCAACTTATATCCCCTTGATCTCCTTTAGTTTTCTTATTACTCTAGCTAGGAATTCAAGTACTATACTGTAGACATACAGAGAAAGTTCAAAGCCTTGTCCTGTCCCTGATTTCAGTGGAATTGATTTAAGTGTCTCTCCATTTAGTTTTATGTTGCCTATAGGCATGCTGTATATTGCTTTTACTATGTTTAGATAAGTGCTTTGTATTTCTGTTTATATGGTGGATTACCTTGATAGATTTGCATATAATGAACCACCTCTGCATGCCTGGGATGAAGCCTGCTTGGTCATGGTGGATGATGTTTTGATGTGTTCTTGGATTTGATTTGAGAGTATCCCTAGTTTCTATCTTCCCATTCCTACCCTCCCTCCCTGTTCCACCCTATTCTCCTCCCCTAGACCTCTGACAGAAGGGGACTTCCTCCCCTACCATATAGCCACAGCATATGACATCTCATCCAGAAAGCCTGCTTCCCTTTCCTCTTTCTGCCCCTTGGCCTCCCAGGAAAGGAGAAGTGATCAAATAGGGGGCATCAGAGTTCATGTCAGAGGCAGTCCCCAACTCACTCACCTTCCCATGTGAAAAATGAGCTGTCCATTGGCTAGATCTGAACAGGGGGCCTAGAACCTCTACATTCATTGTCCTTGATTGGGGCATCAGTTTGTGCAGGTCCCTCTAGGTCCATATCCACCAGTCTTGATGGCCTCCTTTTGGGGCTCTGGAACCCTCTGGGTTCTTCCATCCTTCCATTCTTCCATACCACAATCACCTCGAGTCCAGCAGCCAGTCTCAACGTCTGTCCTGATCCCCTACTAAATGGAAAGTCTCAGAGGGCATCTATGTTGGGCTAATATCCATGTATAAGTGAGTATATACTATGCTTGTCTTTCTAGGTCTGGATTTCACTCAGGATGCTCATTTCTAGTTCTAGGAATTTGCCTGAAAACTTCATGATTTCCTTGTTTTTAATAGCTGAATAGTATTCCATTGTATAAATGTACCACAGTTTCTTTGTCTATGTTGTTGGCTGGTAGATTCTGTTACCCAATGGAATTCTGAGCAGGGGGCAAGGGGAGGCCTGGGCAGGAAGCTAGATGTTCCTGAAAGTGCCCTCCTCAGATTATTGGGAATGGTCTCTGATTGGTGGCTGGTTATCAGGGACTTTCATGAGACTTTCAGCTATGTGACCCTGGAGGTCAAGTGTGCTCCTCAGGAGTCCAGGGATCCTCCTCTTCTAAAGGGAAGCTCCAGAGTTGACTACCTGGAATAGGCTTTGAATTTTTTCAAACCTACTTTATTTGGGGTTCTTTAATGCTTATACTTTTCTCCAACTCACATACTCTATATAGGATAGGAAAGAGGTTAATGGAAACAGGAGAAGTAGACATTTTCAGACTCAGTTCCTTGGAGAGATTCCATTGGCAAAGTCGGCAGGATTCCAGCAGACCCGTTAAACAGAAAACCAGCAACTCAGCAAATGTCACTGCAGCAACAGCACCTGGAACCCAGAACAGCATTCCCTGGGAGGGTTCTCTGTAGGAGTGTCTTGAAGGGGAGCAATGAACAGCCAAATAATAGGAAATGATGCCAAGAACAAAAGGCCCAACATCTTGTTTTGGGCATACACACACACACACACACACACACACACACACATATATATATATATATATATATATATATATATATATATATATATATATCCTCTCAGAGTCCATGCTAAGATGTTTATTAGTTTCCAAAGACCATGCCCCTGTAAGAGGAAGTTCCTCTTCTAGTGGACAAACATCACTTGTTCTTTCATAATTCTGTTTCCATTGGAAAGACACCACACACCCTCACACAAGTGTTTCACATCCCACACTTGGGATCAAAACAATAACATATTTATATCCACTACAACCTTGCTACTGGCTTTTTCACTTCTAGTTTAATGAGGTCTCACTGTCCAGCCACTGTGCTCTAAGTGTGCAGACATTGTGCTCACTGATTAGGGAGCCCACAATTGGATCTGCCTGCTCAGGAATCAGAAGATATCCACTCCTCCATGGGAAGGGTGGAGGTTGAGATACTCTGAAAGTCTCTGCTTCCTAGTGGTGAGTATGGGCACCTGAGGTAGAAATATTGTAACTCCCTTCCGTGAAGGTAACCACTTCACTTTACTGAAGGTTATGAAGTTTGTACCATAAGATGTGGTAGGTGCAAAGTCTCCCCAGTGTGGCAGTGATAGTGGGCATCTGAGGTAAGAGCTGTGTGTCCCCTTCCAGGAGGGTAACAACTTCACGGGAGGGTCTGAGGTAGGGGCCAACAAGTTGCAATATCTGCAAAGTCTCTTCTCAGTGACAATGGGTACCTGCACTGGAGGTGTATTGCCCAGGTGCGGAAAGTACTGAAACTGAGGCTGTGTTGGCAGGAGTCCAGAAGTTTTTCCCAGTGTTTAAATGAGTGGCCTCTGGTTGGATCAGAGATTTTCCCACACTGAGGGCTATTTTTCCCCTAGGAAAGATAGCCATTTGGGGTTGTGAGGTCCATTGCAGACCTGTTAGTTATTCTACTCTCACTGCTGTCCTGCTTTTTACTTACAGTGCACACTCAGCACCGCCATCTTGGATCTCCAAGAATTGATATTCTAGGTGGTCTAGAAACAAAGAGAATGTCCAGTGTGGTACATGACTTTAGTACCAGCAACTTGGAGGCAGAGGAAAGGAGATCTCTCTGAGTTCGAGGACAGCCTGGTCTACAAAGTGAGTCCAGGAAAGCCAGGGCTATTACACAGAGAAACCTTGTCTAAGAAAAAACAAAACAAACACACAAACAAAAAGAAACAGATTGTGAGAGAGGGATCTGGGACAAAATACATCATTCAAAGGCATACCTCCAGTGACCTAATTCCTCTAACTTACTTCTTAAAGTCTCCATTCTCCAAAATACCTAAAGGTGAAAACCAAGATACTACCAACTCACTTTTGAAGGTAATTTTAGATACAAACTATAACATTCCTATCCTGAACATCAAAAGCTGATGACTAACTCATAAAGCTAATTCCATTTACTTTCAAATCTCAGCTATTCCAACACTGTTTAAAGAAGAAGCCTAAAGTATCTTTTGATATTTAAGACAAATTGCTTGCTGTAAGGCCCTATAAAAGAAAAAAAGATACAGTGGTATTTTGAAACACTATTTCAAAAATAAGGAATCAGAATATAACAATCAGTCTAAAGCAAGAACAAATGAAGCAGAGAAAATATTAAACTCTGTAGCTTCATACTATCAAGGTCAATCAGTGATGTAATGTGATCCCCGAAGTGCTTGGCCAGACCATTTCCTGTACCTTTCCTGGCTGTTGCTTACATGATTTCTTTCTGGGCTAGATCTGCTTTCTCCATACCACTTCACTCAGTGAACATTCCATATTCCAAGCATCTTGAATATATTATATTGTATTTATTGTATGTATTGAATGTATCGAGGTCTCTATTACAGATACAGCTTTACTCTCATGGCTTAATACATTGGCCTTTCAGCTACTGGCTGTAGAGACTGAGTTCACTCCACAGACTGTTGGGCCATCCAGGCTTTCATTTGAAATTTTCTTGGAAACCTCTATGGCATCATATCCCTTGCATCTTTGACACCATATCACTTGTGTTCTATATATTCACAACAGTGCTATATGCAAGGCATCAGTATTACTCCTTGGTGTGAATAGTACCCAAGATTGCTTTCACCCTAGCTGTTATGGTGTTTGGGTGCTTAGACATCTGAGCACAGTTAAATGAATCTGAAGGAAACTTTCCTAGGAGGCCCTGTGGTATTAGGACACTCAACATTCTGTTTTCAAAAATATATATATTTTCCTATCTTTGAGTCAGCTGAAGATAAGATGTTGCTGTTTCTGGATAAGATAATCTAAAAGCATCCTTTTCATTTATTGTGCCTGCACAAAGTAGTTAACTTCTCTTAAATGGTGTTAATCTTGTTAACAATCAAATGTTCCTTGGCTGCAACTTTCACCTTGCTCCCTTTATTATGAAACAACAGAGTTTTCAAATGCATCTTCTCTGCTGCTTTTGGGGGTATTGGGTGTTATTTTGTTCTGTTTTGTTTTGATCAATTTTCACTGTACCTTGAATCAAATCAGCCAGCAGTACTCAGGGCACAATTTAAAGGCTAGGCTGCCTTGGAATTTCCGAAACCAGATTAATGTGTCTGTCACCTTTAAACTAGGCTTCCAACCTCCAAGAAGTCTCAGGACATGAACAAAATGTGACCAAGATGCTTATCACATTGGAACACCAATAACCTCTAGTCTAATTCCCAACTAATTCTGTGTTTTCATTTAAATACTCAGGAATATTTTATTTTCTGCCCTATTTCTATTGGCATTATGGTCTGGGATCTTATCAAAATTGCCTACTAATCTCTGTTTATATCTTTCAAGGATGTCTCTAATCTTTGAAACTTTTATAAATTCCTCTCACAAACCAATTCAAAATGCTTCTGAAACACGTGGTCATCTTTAGGCACAGCAGAGACTCTACTTAGTACCATTTTCCCCCATTTTTGTTGGTATTGTTGGCTTTCAAGACAGGGTTTCTCTGTTTGTCAGAGCTCTTGCTGTCCTGGACTTGCTTTGTAGACCAGGCTGTCCTCAAACTACCTCCCTCCCTGTACTGGGATTAAAAGTATGTACCACCACACAAAGGGAATTTTTTCATGTTTGCATTTTTGTCACGGTGACAAAATACTATAAGTAACAAATCTAAAGAAAACAAAGATTTTTTTGGGCTCCTGATTCGGCTGGAATGGGACTCTGATTAGCTTACTCCACTGCTGAGAGCATGGGCCAAACATCATTGTAGAGAGAGAATG
Organism: Acomys percivali; assembly: GCA_907169655.1. NCBI lineage: Eukaryota > Metazoa > Chordata > Mammalia > Rodentia > Muridae > Acomys > Acomys percivali. The sequence continues at coordinate 56,401,215 of OU015760.1, forward strand.
ACTGAGCAGATCCACAAAGGGGATAAATCCTCCAGAGCATATTTGAAGTCATATACTTCATTTAACCATGGCCTAGTTCCTATTAGCATGTTCAAAAGAATTCATCAAAGATTAGTTCCATTGATTTGATTTGAGTCCTTCATTATAGCATTACCTCTGACAGTATTACAAGAGGTAAACAAACTCCCAAAACATGAGGCATAGACAAAACTTTCTATTAAAACAATAACAGTTTTTCTCAGTAAATAGCAGTAATTTGTTTAAAAGCACCCAAAACTACAATAATATATTCCATTTTCTCAGACTTAATTTGAAGTCCTGAAAACCTCAAAGAAAAGTCTAGCATGTGTTGCAATTACAGATTTGTAGCAAGTATTATCAAAATGTTTACTTGCCGGGCGTGGTGGCGCACGTCTATAATTCCAGCACTCCGGAGGCAGAGGCAGGTGGATCGCTGTGAGTTCGAGGCCAGCTTGGTCTACAAAGCGGGTCCAGGACAGCCAAGGCTACACAGAGAAACCCTGTCTCGAAAAATCAAAACACAAAACAAAACAAAAAAAATAATGTTTACTTAAAGACCACTTTAAATTCCCTGAAAGACATTGACATGATAGCACTCATTTGCAGTCCCAGCCCTCCAGAGGTTGTGCCAGGGAGATCATGAGTTTAAAGTCAGCCTGCAGTAAAATGACTTCCAAGCAAGCTTAAATTAAAGAGAAAAAATTGCGGCAAACAAGAAACTCAAAAATTTCTCAAAAGTGTATTATGAACCCTGAAATAAGCTCTCAGACACTTTCTTAGAGATAGTTATCTTTAAGTCATGCCTGAATAATTTTCTCAGTAACTTCTCAAAGATTTTTTTCTTCTTGTAATCTTGTCACATTTGTTCATGTTCTCTAGACCTTGAAAAATGGATTTTATTTGTGTATTTGGACCACAGAAGCATATCACTATGCCATTCTAGGAAGTGCTGACATCAGCTCTATACATACTAACTTTATTCATAGCCACACCCTTTGGAATTCTAATTTGAATACATTGGTATATACTTGTTTGACTTAATATTGTAATTTTGACATGTACCTATCCTTGGTCTCTCTCTGATTTTTATTTAATATTTTTATATGTGTGGGTACAATTATACAAGATAGAGATTTACAGATTGTTTAACTTACTTCAATTTTACATATATTAGCACAGACATTAAAGCCATCATTTCCTATTGGGCAAAAATGTGATAAGGCTTACATTTTTGCAAACAAGATCAGGAGTAGGAGAAAAGCACTTATTTAAGTAGGCATTATGAAATTTCACTGGTATTCTGTAGGAATTTAATAGTCAGTAATGAATATTGAATCCTGGGAATAATATAAATTATATTAATTTAATTATCATGGTGTTCATCAGCCAACACAACTAGGTACACATTGCTGTTTTCTTTCGTTTTTCAAGACAGGGTTCCTCTATGTAGCCTTGGCTGTCCTGGACTTGCTTTGTGGACCAGACTGGCCTCGAACTCAGTGATTCACTTGCCTCTGCCTCCAGAGGGCTGGGATTAAAGGTGTGCACTACCACCTCCCGGCTCACATTGCTATTTTCATTTTTTAAATTAATTTATTTATACACTTTATATCTCTCCTTCTGGTCCTCCTTCCATACCTTTTCCCCCAAACCCCTCTCCTATTCTTCAGAAAAGGAAACTCCCCCTACCCTTCACCTGACCCCAACAATTTATATCAGGACTGAGCATGTCCTCTTCTCTTGTGCCCTGAAGGGGAATCCCTGCAAGGGGGAGTGATCAAAATGCAGGCAATCAAACAAGGCTGAAGGAGAGATAAACCAGTGTTTGTTATGATCCCAAGTGTGGGATGGGGGACGGTCTTGTGAGAGAACAGGTGATGTTAATCCACTAGAAGGCAAACCACCTTGTGTGGGAGCTTGATTGTTGCCACGTGAAAAGATCCGTGAACAGATTCTGGAAGGAGATATATAAGTGAGACAGAAACAGGAAGCAAGAGTTTTTGGAGACTTGGGATAGTTTGAGCTGTTCATCGCTCCCCAGACACTCCTAGAGAGAACTGCTCTTGGGGCTCGAGGCTCCTGCTGAGGTTCTGGGTTCTGGATGCTTTTGGTTCCAGCAGAAGAAATCCTGCTGACTACACCAGGAGAATTGTTCCTCAGAACTGATATCCTTATGGTTTTGTTATTGTATTCTTTAATCCTCTTTTCCTATTGTTTCAGTTAGTCAGGTTCTCAGTGACATATTCTTGGTTAATAAGTTCGTAATAAAATATATTTTTAAGAAAATTGAGTTTATGCAAGTCCATGTCAGAGAGGGGCCCTGCTGCCCCTTCTAGGGGACCCACATGAAGTCTGAGCTACCTGTCTGCTACATCTGTGTAGGGGCCTATCTGATTTGAGGCCGCAGGTGATTCTATACTAATTTGCAATGTATTTGCTTTAATTTCCCCAAATTAATTCAGTCAAACTACATGTATTAGCTATACATATAACTTTTACTTTGTCCTGAACTTAGTAATGAGGAAAATAATAGAAAGGAAAGAGTTATTCCTCTTGTTAAGGAAAGATATAAGAAGAGAGACAGATAGTAAAATATAGGGAAAGGTACTTCTCCTTTCTACTTCTGTAGAATTCTGTTTGATAATGATTTTCCTTAGGCAGTGTGACTTGCTTCTACAGAGACTGTGAGTCCCAGGCCCATGCTGATTTAGTGACTCAAGGCATGGTTAGTGCTACAAAAACATGTAAAAGTAAGAATGAGTTCTCCAAATCCCTAAAGACTGTCCTTTAGTACAGATAATTCAGCATAAACATACTATGACAAAGTCAGTGATACTTAGGACTGAAGTAAAACCTAATTATTTTGTGCCCTTTTCCATTTGGTCAGAATGCAACTTGATTTGCTGATAATTTTGCTGGAATGGCAGGTTCATCTACAAAAAAATTATATCTCTATCATCCCAAATAGCACCACTCTAGTTCTAGAATGTTATCACTGGTGATTACTGCCCTTTGTGTAAATGCTACATTTTGTCATATAAATTGTAGCTTAAAATAAAAATATAGAAAACATGAAGAGTCCCACACTTAAAACAATTATATTGTGCCATCTATGTTTAAAACAGTCACTTTGTTCTTGGTAAGGATCAAGTGTGTGTAAAAACATACTTGCTGAGGTCTTTAATCCATATTGGCACAGGAGACAACTTCCTGAACAGAACACCAACAGCCCAGGCCTTAAGGTCAACAATTAATAAATGAGACCTCATGAGGCTGAAAAGCTTCTGTAAGGCAGGAGACACTGTCAAGAGAACAAAGCTACAGCCTACAGACTGGGAAAAGATCTTCACCAACCCTACATCTGACAAAGGTCTAATATCCAAAATATATAAAGAACTCAAGAAATTAAACACCACCAAACCAAATAACCCAATTGAGAAATGGGGCTTGGAACTAAACAGAGAATTCTCAACAGAAGAATATCAAATGGCTGAGAAACACTTAAAGAAATGCTCAACCTCCTTAGTCATCAGGGAAATGCAAATCAAAACAACTCTGAGATTCCATCTTACACCCATCAGAATGGCTAAGATAAAATATTGAAGTGACACCACATGCTGGCAAGGATGTGGAGAGAGAGGGACACTCCTTCATTGCTGGTTGGAATGCAAACTAGTACAACCACTTTGAAAATCTATCTGGTGCTATCTCAGAAAACTGGGAATAGGGCTTCCTCAAGACCCAGCTATTCCACTCCTTGGAATATACCCAGAATATGCTCCAGCACACAACAAGAAAATTTGCTCAACCATGTTCATAGCAGCCTTATTCATAATAGCCAGAGCATGGACAGCCTAAGTGTCCCTCAGTTGAAGAATGGATAAAGAAACTGTGGTACATATACACTATGGAATACTACTCAGCTATTAAAAACAAGGAATTCCCGAAATTTGTGGATAAATGGATTGAGCTAGAAATGATCATAATGAGTGAGTTAACCCAGAAGCAGAAAGACTCAAATGGTATATACTCACTTATATCTGCATACTAGCCCAAGGGGCATGTCCCACGAAAGCCTTCACTTACCAGGAAACAGGGACAGAGGGGAGGACATCCTATTGGGACTCTAAATGAGAGAAGCATGGGAGAATAGCAAAGTAGAAGGATCCAGTGGGTCCTAGAAACCTACAAGTAGAACATTATGATAGGCAGATTTGGGCCCAGGGGTCCCGCTCCAACTAAGGCACCAGCCAAGACAATACAGGCGGTAAACTTTAAACCCCTACCCAGATCTAGCCAATGGACAGAACATTCTCCACAGTTGAGTGGAGAGTCGGGTATGACTTTCACACTTACTCTGGTGCCTCATATTTGACCACGTCCCCTGGAGGGGGAGACCTGATGGCACTCAGAGGAAGGATAACAGGCTACCAAGAAGAGACTTGATACCCTATGAGCATATACAGGGGGAGGTCATCCCCCTCAGGAACAGTCATAGGGGAAGGGAATAAGGGGAAAATGGGAGGTTGGGAAGAATGAGAGGATACATGGGATGGGATAACCATTGAGATGTAACAAGAATAAATTAATAATAAATAAATAAATAACATATTTGCTATTTCTCTATGTGGTCTGGTTGTATAAAGAATAAGAATATATTCTTTATTCATGGCTATATGATCTTTCCTCACAAGCAACTATTTCTTCTGTAATACTGTAAATTTCATATTTTCTTGGTTCTCATGGCATATGTTCTTTCCTCAATTAGCAAACAAGAACATAATAAATAAATCACCTTATAAAAGCTCGTGTCTCCAGGCAAGGTGAAATACCCGCTTTAAACTAGGTATACCTTAGGACTAGAGATGAATATTAGCCATTGGCCTATCATTCCTACAATTCCTTCTTTCACCGATATACTAAATAACATAGAATACTGAGTATCAATGAAGTCAGTTTTTCAAAAATCTCACAAACTACTAAAGAATAAAATCGTCTTTATTGACGTGTTCATTTCATCTCATAGATCTATCAAATATCATAAACAATTCCCCTGCTGGGTCAAACAGGTAATGTAAGCTAGCTGTTAACAAAGCAATTTAATCTAAGCTCACTTTTATTACCAACCTCTAAAAGGATCTCCTTTCTCGATGTACTGGTTCTTAATTAAAATATATATCCATAAGATCATTATACATGAATGTGCTGTAAAATGACATTAAAGAATATGGTAGAACTGGGAAAAAAAGAATAGACCTGGAAGTCTGGTATGGTGGCACAGGCCTTTAATCTCAGCACTCAGTGAGGCAGAGGCAGGCAGATTGCTGTGAGTTTGATGCCAGCCTGGTCTACAGAGCAAATCCAGGACAGCCGAGGCTACACAGAGAAACCCTGTCTTAAAACATACAACAACAATAAAAACTATAACTATTTTTGGTTGTGCACATGCTATCTACATACAAATATCTACCAAATTCTTTGCAATATTTTTCACTTAATCTATACAACTTTGAACGAAATTAGGTATACCATGTTTCATATTTTACCACAGAAAAAACTGAAAATTAATTTACTCAAGAGGGCTTACAGAATTGGAGAATGGCATAGATGGATCTCAAACTCACTATTTGCTGTATAGTCATTGCATCTTTATTATATATTTTTTCCTAAGATTTGGTACACAATCTGTGGAATTTGATGGCAGTATTATATTTTAAAAGTTTTTTGTTTTCATTAATTCAATTTTTGCTTTGACAATTTCATACATATATAATACAATTACTCTAACCCCTTATGTCCTCTTAGCTATGTTCTAATCCTTTCAAAACCCCTAACCCTTCGCACAAACACTCCTTTCTCAAAATGATGTCTTCTTTTATTGAAGGTTTTTTTCATGAGATCTGCTTTCCTCAACCCCAACTTTTACCAGATCCTCTCAATCTACTCAACTGTCTCTCCTTAAAAAGCAAAGCAAAATCTAATAAATAATGAAAAAAAAACAAGAAAAACACATATAGAATATTGTATAAAAACACAAAATCAGAAACCAAAATATACAAAGAAGATAAATGAGATTTTTTTAAAAATCCCAAACAAAACTATGTGAAAAAAAGAGTTTACAAAAATACCACTGAGTTCATTTTGTGTTGACTCCTTGGCATGGGGCCTACCCATAAGTTTGGTTAATATGCCCAACCAGGATCCTCAAGATGGCGGCGCCCAGCAAGCACCGTATCTGATCAACTGCACGGAGACCAGGGAATTGAATGGAGCCACAGACTGTTAAATCCAGAGAACTTTAGGTGTGTTGGGTCCTGCACAGTGCAGACCACTGGCGGGCCTGGCCCCGAGTCAAGTATCAGTCCACGGAGGCCCTGAACCCACTCTCCGGACACTCGGAAAGAACCCACCTGCAGGCTGCAGCAGGTAGATAAAGCCAGAATTCAGAGTGCGGGTCGGTACTGGAGCCCCTGGCCTGTGGAAGATACAGGGAAACAGGGGAAGCTGCCCTTACATCTGCCCCACGCAAATCTGCCGAGGACCCCACGCCACGTGGAAAAACAGGCAACTGGGTCCACCTAGCTTGGAGAGAGCAGCGCGCAGCCTGCAGCGCAAAACTGTGCCCACATTGGAACAGAGCGCAGGATACTGAGCTGCTGGAGTCCATTTAACTCACAGAGAGCGGCAGCCAGCCAGCAACGCCATACCCTGCCCATTTTGGAACAGTGCACAGGATTCAGAGCTGCTTGGGTCAGCCTAGCTCAGAGAAAGGGTCAGCCTAGCTCAGAGAGCGTGCGCACAACCTGTGGCGCCAAAGCAGGCACACTTTGGAACAGTGCGCAGGAAACTGAGCTGCTTGGATCTGCCTAGCTCAGAGTGAGCAGTGCCCAGCCTGCGGCGCCATACCCTGCCCTCTTTGGAACAGTGCGCGGGATTTGGAGCTGATTGGATCTGCCTAGCTCAGAGAGAGCGGAGCCCAGCCAGTGTCGCCATACCCTGCCCACTTAGGATCAGTGCACTGGATACTGAGCTGCTTGGGTCCGCTAACTCAGAGATAGCAGCGTGCAGCCAGCAGGGCCATATCGGGCCCATATTGGAACAGAGCGCAGGGCCTGTGCCTGCAGATCCCAGTAGTTAGAACCTAGTGTGGACACTTCACACAGCCTAGGCAGGATCTCCCACCCCCTCGGGAAAGGTTGGACACCCCAGAAGTGTGTATATGCTGGTTTAAAAGGCGCATTTATCTCAGTGGGTCTGAGCTGGACAAGGTTTGAGCTACAGGTCTGCGGGTAGTGCAGGCAACTGAGAACAGCTTGCCCATTCAGAGCTTACCAGCCTCGATCTGACACCCCATAACAGCAGGCCTGAATCACAACACTAACGTGAAAGGAACCAGTCAGAAGCCTACTTCTGCTGACCCATCCCAGAGAATAAGGTGTAGAACAAAGTCTCCAGGAGTGGAAACTAGGTCACCTGCCTGTGTCAGGAGGAAAACTACCTGATCTCTACAGGCAAGAGCACGCGACCAATAATCATTCACTAACTATCCACTCTCAACCAGTTAAGGTCACCAGAAGCTACATCCCAACATCAGAGACACCAAATGACAAGAGGACAGCGAAAGAATGCAAACAAAAGCCAAAACAGTTTGGAATCTCCAGATCCCAACAATCCCAATGAAAGCAACCTGGAGAACCCAAAAACAATTGAAATTCGAGAAAATGACCTCAAGTCCTTGGTAAGGAAGATGATAATGGAAGAAAGGAATGAAATCTGTAAACAACTGTGGGAGGAGGCAACCAAGCATGTGGAGAACATAAAAGAGTAATATAGGAAGGCACTGGAAGAATTTCAGGAAAATACAGAGAGATGAAGGAAATAAAGAAAACACTTCAAGATCTGAGGACAAAAACACAATCTATGATAAAGGAACACACAGAAGAAAAATGTGACTGAGAGACCATAGATAAGAAAGCAGCCAACAAAGAGATGGCCTTCTCAAACAGAATCCAGGAAACAGAGGAACAAATTTTGGGACTTGAAGATACAATTGTAGAAATCGAATCAACCATCAAAGAAAATGCTAAATCAGAAAAGTTCCTAACACAGACCATCCAAGAAATCAAGGACACCATGAAAAGAAGAAACCTGAGAATAATAGGCATTGAGGATAGAGAAGACGCCCGACTCCATGGCCCGGAAAATATCTTCAACCAAATTATAAAAGAAAATTTTCCCAATCTGAAGAAGGAGATGCATATGAACATACAAGAGGCCTATAGAACACCAAATAGAATTGATCAGAAAAGAAAATCTTCCCACCACATAATAATCAAAACACAAAACATACAGACTAAAGAAAAAATTTTAAAAGCTGCAAGGGAAAAAGACATAGTAACATACAATGGCAGACCTATCAGAATTACACACAACTTCTCAGCTGAGACCATGAAAGCCAGAAGGGCGTGGACAGGGGTCCTGCAAACCCTAAGAGACCACAGATGCCAGGCTAGACTACTGTACCCAGCAAAACTATCAATAACTGTAGATGGAGAAAACAAAATATTCCATGACAGGAACAAATTCAACCAATACCTATCCACAAATCCAGCATTACAGAAGCTACTAGAAGGAAAACTCTACCACACAGGAATGAGTTACAACCAAAAAAACACAGGAAATAGATAACTATACCATCGCAAAATCACAACCTCACAAACCCTCAACTTAAACAAACATCAAAATGAAAGGACTTAACAGTCACTGGTCATTAATATCTCTGAACATCAATGGTCTCAATTCTCCAATAAAAAGACATAGACTAACAGAATGGTTGCATAAACAAAACCCAACATTCTTCTGCATCCAAGAAACACATCTCATGCACAAGGACAGACATTACCTCAGGGTAAAAGGCTGGGAAAAAATACTCCAAGCTAATGGGCACAAGAAGCAAGCAGGTGTAGCCATTTTAATATCAAACAAAATAGACTTTCAACCAAAATTAATCAAAAGAGATGAGGAAGGACACTTCATACTCATCAAGGGTAAAATCAACCAAGATGACATCATAATTCTGAACATCTATGCTCCAAATACAAGAGCACCCACATTTGTAAAAGAACTATTAACAAAGCTTAAAACACTCATTGATTCCAACACACTAATAGTGGGAGACTTGAACACTCCACTCTCACTGAAGGATAGGTCTTTGAAACAGAAACTAAGCCGATAAATAACATCATTAACCAATGCCATGGGTCAAATGGATCTAACAAATGTGTACATAATATTCCACCTAAACACAAAAGACTATACTTTCATCTCAGCACCCCATGGAACCTTCTCCAAAATTGATCACATCATAGGTCACAAAGCAAGCCTCAACAGATACAAGAAGATTGAAATAATACCTTGTATCTTATCAGATCACCATGGTCTAAGGCTGGACTTCAACAAGAACAGAAATAACAAAAAGCCTACTCACACATGGAAACTAAACAACTTTCTACTTAATGACATGTGGGTCATGGAAGAAATAAAGGAAGAAATAAAAGACTTCCTGAAATTCAATGAAAATGATGGAACAACATATCCAAATTTATGAGACACATTGAAAGCAGTGCTAAGAGGAAAATTCATAGCACTAAGTGCCTTTAAAAAGAAATTGGAAACATCCCACATAAGCAACTTAACAATACATCTGGAAGCTCTAGAAAAGAAAGAAGCAAAATCACCCAAGAGGAGTAGACATCTGGAAATAACCAAACTCAGGGCTGAAATCAATAAATTAGAAACAAAAAGAACAATTCGAAGAATCAACAAAACCAGGAGCTGTTTTTTTGAGAAAATCAACAAAATAGACAAACCATTAGCCAAACTAACTAAAAGGCAGAGAGACAGTATCCAAATCAACAAAATCAGAAATGAAAAGTGAGTCATAACAACAGACACCGTAGAAATACAAAGAATCATAAGATCTACTCTAAAGGCATATATGCCACAAAATTTGAAAATCTAAGGGAAAGGGACATTTTTCTGGATAGATTCCACTTGCCAAAATTGAATCAAGATCAGATAAATAAATTAAATAGGCCTATTTCTCCTATAGAAATAGAAGCAATCATTGATAGTCTCCCAACCAAAAAAAGCCCAGGGCCAAATGGTTTCAGTGCAGAATTCTATCAGACCTTCAAATAAGAGCTAATACCGATACTCTTCAAGCTACTCCAAAAGATAGAATTGGATGGAACATTATCAAATTCTTTCTATGAGGCCACAGTCACGTTGATACCTAATCCTCACAAAGACCCAACAAAAAAAGGAGAACTTCAGACCAATTTCTCTATTGAACATAAACGCAAAGATACTCAATAAAATACTCGCAAAACCAACACAAGAAAATATCAAAGATATCATTCATCCATGACCAGGTAGGCTTCATTCCAGGAATGCAGGGATGGTTTAATATACGGAAATCCATCAATGTAATCCACCATATAAACAAACTAAAGAAAAAAAAAAACCACATGATATCTCCTTAGATGCAGAAAAAACATTTGACAAAATCCAACACTCATTCAAGTTTAAAGTATTAGAGAGATTGGGGATTCAAGCTACATTCCTAAACATAATAAAGGCGATATACAGCAAGCCAATAGCCAACATCAAATTAAATGGAGAGATACTCAAGGAAATTCCTCTAAAATCAGGGACCAGACAAGGTTGCTCACTTTCTCCATATCTCTTCAATATAGTTTTTGAAGTCCTAGCCAGAGCAATAAGACAACACAAGGAGATCAAGGGGATCCAAAAGGGAAAGGAAGAAGTCAAACTATCCCTATTTGCAGATGATATGATAGTGTACATAAGTGACTCCCAAAATTCTACCAGAGAACACCTCCAGTTGATAAGCATGTTCAGCAAACTGGCTGGTTACAAAATTAACTAAAAAAAAATCAGTAGCCTTCCTATATACAAATGACAATCATACAGAGGAAGAAATTAGGAAATCTACACCCTTCACATTAGCCACAAGCAATTTAAAATACCTAGGAGTAACTCTAACCAAGCAAGTGAAAGACTTGTTTGAAAAAACTAAGTCCCTAAAAAAAGAGATTGAAGGTGACTTGAGAAGATGGAGGGATCTCCCTTGTTCGTGGATCGGGAGAATCAACATAGTAAAAATGACCATTTCACCAAAAGCAATTTACAGATTCAATACAATCCCTATCAAAATACCTACACAATTTTTATAGACATTGAAAGGTCAATTCTCAACTTTATATGGAAAAACAAAAAACCCAGAATAGCTAAAACAATCTTATACAATAAAAGTTCATCAGGAGGAATCTCCATACCTGATCTCAAGCTGTACTATAGAGCAATAGTAATTAAAATAGCATGGTACTTGCACAGCAATAGGCAGGTTGATCAATGGAATCGAATTGAAGACCCAGATATGAATCCATGCACATATAGTCACCTGATTTGTGACAAATGAGCCAAATCTATTCAATGGAAAAAGGATAGCATCTTCAACAAATGGTGCTGGTCTAACTGGATTTCTACATGTAGAAAAATGCAATTGGATCCATACTTGTCACCATGCACAAAACTCAAGTCCAAATGGATTAAAGACCTCAATATAAAACCAGAGACACTAAGTCAGTTAGAAGAAAAAGTGGGGAAGACATAGTCACAGGAGACAACTTCCTGAACAGTACACCAACAGCGCAGGCCTTAAGGTCAACAATTAATAAATGGGACCTCATGAGGCTGAGAAGCTTCTGTAAGGCAGGAGACACTATCAAGAGAACAAAGAGACAGCTTACAGACTGGGAAATAATCTTCATCAACCCTACATCTGACAAAGGTCTAATATCCAAAATATATAAAGAACTCAAGAAATTAAACACCACCAAACCAAATAACCCAATTGAGAAATGGGCCTCAAAATTAAACAGAGAATTCTCAACAGAGGAATATCAAATGGCTGAGACACGCTTAAAGAAATGCTCAACATCTCTAGTCATCAGAGAAATGCAAATCAAAACAACTCTGAGATTCCATCTTACACCCATCAGAATGGCTAAGATCAAAAACTCAAGCGACACCACATGCTGGAGAGGATGTGGGGAGAGAGGAACACTCCTTCATTGCTGGTGGGAATGTAACTAGTACAACCACTTTGGAAATCTATCTGGTGCTATCTCAGAGAACTGGGAATAGGGCTTCATCAAGACCTAGCTATTCTACTCCTAGGAATATACCCAGAATATGCTCCAGCACACAACAAGAATATTTGCTCAACCATGTTCATAGCAGCCTTATTCATAATCGCCAGAACATGGAAACAGCCTAAGTGTCCCTCAGTAGAAGAATGGATAAAGAAACTGTGGTACATTTACACGATGGAATACTACTCAGCTATTAAAAACAAGGAATTCCCGAAATTTGTGGAGAAGTGGATTGAACTAGAAATGATCAGAATGAGTGAGCTAACCCAGAAGCAGAAAGAGTCAAATGGTATATACTCACTTATAACTGGACACTAGCCCAAGGGACAGGTCCCATGAAAGTCTGCACCTACCAGGAAAGTGGGATAGAGGTGAGGACATCCTATTGAGACTCTAGGTGAGAAAAATATAGGGGATAGGGAAGTAGGTGGATCCAGTGGGTCCTAGGAACCTACAAGAGGAACATTATGATGGGTGGATCTGAGCCCAGGGGTTCTGCTTGATCTAAGGCACCAAACAAGGACAAAACGTGTTATAAAAAAATAAAAAAATATGCCCTACCAAGCTCCATTCCAGTACTTGAACAATGCTTACTCTTCTAATGCCTTATAATGTAAATATGATCATATAGAGTTCCAACACATAACTACTAAAAATATTTCAGTTGGTGTCATATTACATGATAAAAACAAAACAGAAATATCTACGTAATGAATGTATAAAGATACTTTTAACAAATAATAAAAGTAAATCTATGCCAATTATATTCCTTCTGTTTGTAGCTGGTTTATGGCTTTAGATGGTATTGACTACCTTCCTCTACTGTCCATTCTGTATTTTCTCCATCTTTAATACTTACTTCAGTGGGTCTGGGTTCTTTTCCTGGAGGGGTGAGACATCCCCTCACCCATGAAATCTATGAGTTTTGTTGGAGGGGGGGGTGGTTGTGTGACTCTGTTAGGATTTTGTTGTTGTAATTCACCATTGACCTTAATCAAAGGACAAGGTAAATTCAAGAATTGCCCTAAAGGAACTACTACATTCCAGGCATAGTTTTCCTTAAGTCCATTTTAGAGAAGCAGTCTAATTCCAACCTACCCCCAGTAGTCAGTATCAATCACACCTCCCAGTATTGTTACTCATTTGTTAGCCAGTTGATTCAAAAGCATCAGGAGCCCAAAGTTGCTAGGAGGAAGTCTTAGTATTCAGTTTGACGGAATGTTTGATGGGGCTCCAGGCAGAAGTATTTAGTCCTCTGGAACAAAGCTGCCTAGACCCCTAAAGCACAAGGTCATGGGAATAGGAAGCAATTTTTTTCTATTGGGTCACTAGAGGTGAGAGCAACTGGCACTATTCCCATTCCCACCCCTTGACTCCTGAAACCTTGAATCCTGGTTACAAGAGAAAGGACCACATATTAGACACTGAATTAAATTCATCTATCATTGTTTTGAACTCTGTCTGGAAGTTTTAAGTCATTCTTACTGAGTAACTTTTATTACCATTAGCTCAATAATATTTGTAGGGGACATATTCTCTCTCTCTCTCTCTCTCTCTCTCTCTCTCTCTCTCTCTCTCTCTCTGTGTGTGTGTGTGTGTGTGTATGTGTGTGTGTGTGTCTGTGTGTGTGTGTGTGTGTGTGTTATTTTCTTTTTGCACTGTGACTAGCACATCTGGAATTAGTTTGTTGGTTTAGTTTTTCTTCCATTTCTTTTTTTTTTCTTCTTCTTTCTTTTTAAATTCATATCACTTTCCGTTTTTCACTTGAGGCATTTGTATGTCCAAGAGAGGACTAAATCACAGCAAGGTTGGCATGCTGTTTGCCTTTTTGGAGTCCGGTATTAAGAATTGTAGGTTCTATCCTTATGCTTCCTCTGAATATCAGCTATCACTGCAGTAAGGGTTAGCACACTCGTGCTGGTCTTCATTTCTATTGTTCATCTTCTGTGGCTCTCAGTACCTGAGCCCTTATCTTGGGTCAGACTAGGTCCACTTCTGCTTTGATAGTCCCTTCCATGTGCATTTTGCACCCCAGGCAACATAGCCTCATTCAGCTACAGCCTGCTTTCTGCTTCTTTAGCCTCTGCTATTTGTTGTGGGACCCGACATGATTGAGCTCTCTTCACTCAGGAAACACTGGCCTCCTCCCTGTATGGTGTGGTACTACTAATTTTCTCCTTTTCAAAAAAAAAAAAAAAAAAAACAAAAACCTCTTAACCGTGACAAGATAACATAAAAGCACAGGACACTGAGGCTTCAAATTTTGTGAATTTGAATTTATAACCAAAGCTTTTAGGTGGATTGTATAAAAATGCTGTTTTTTTTTTTTTTTTATAAAGAGGATGATGATATGGAAGCCAAGATGTTATTTCATTAAAGCAAATCCATTTTTTCTCATTGGCCCACATTACAATTTCAACAACTTCATCATCCCTTCTGACAAGTCTTCAAAGGAAGATTCTTGTAAAGGTTTTACTTCAAATTTTTTAGTATCAGGCTTGGAAGCTCTACGTAGATAAATAAACCAATACATGGATGCTTTATGTGTTTAGATGTGTGTATTGAGATGTGAAACGCTTTGGAAAATTGAACAATCTGTTTTGTAATGTGACTAGCTAACAGCTAATTGAATTTTCATATATGACTTATTTTTGCTTTCTTTTGTTGTTTTTCTAAATAGGGCTTGCTTGAAGTAGCATAGAGTAGAAATGGAGAAATAAGTCTAAAGTAAATGAAATGTTACTTCAGTTATTTTTGAAGGATTATTATCATTGGCCTAGTACTGTAAGGAATCTGCATTTACTTTGTGTTTCTGTCAGGAATTTAAAGCAGATTCTCAATAAGTTAATTAAAAAGAAATATCCTTTTCATAGCTATTCTTTACTCTTCCTCAAACTCAGCCTCCCACAATGTTATCCAAATTGTAGGACAGAAAAAGCCTTTCACTACTGAATTTCTTGTGCTAATTAGGCACAGAATATTTTCTTGTCCATAGAAATGGCTTACATATGCAAGCTCCAATTCAGTAGGTTTAAATTAAAGAACATGTATGTAAACACAATGGAAGAACTTTCTGTACTGTGAACTACATTTCTTAGTCATATGCACATGTATGCACACATTTTGTATAATACTCAGGTCTTATATGATATTATTTGGGAGGAAAGAAGAAGCAGAGAGGCAGAACATATTTTTATAGATATTCTAGGAAAATTACTTTGATAGTCTCATATGGTAAATGATGGATTTGTTTATTGTGACCATTTTCAAACCTGAAGGTCCATTCTGACAATGGGGTTCAGAATGCTCAGTTGAAATTAAATTACTTCTAAAATACTAGTTCAAAGAAATGGAGGGCTCTAACACATGTTCTCGGTTAAGAAAATCTGGACTTTATTAGTGACATTTCAGGTATGTTGAAATCATGTGTTGTAGTGATGTTGTCATCTGTTTAGCTTTAAATAAACAACATTATGACGTAACACAAGGCACAATGTTCTTACCATTTTACTCATTTTAAGCTCACAAATAGTAATAATAAACAAATAGGGTAAACTTAGAAGCAAAAACATATATTTCTAGGGATAAATACTGTCAAATAAAACACAATAAGCCAGCATGATGACTCAGGCCTTGAATTCCATCACTCAGTAGGCAGAGGCAAGTGGATCACTGTGAGTTTGAGGGCATCCTGGTCTACAAAGTGAGTCCAGGATAGCCAAGGCTACACAGAGAATCTCTGTCTTGGAAAAGAAAAGAAAGTAAAACAAAGAAAAAGCCATAGCAAAAATTTAACATAGTATATTTTTAAATAGAAGGAATTTGTAAGTAAATAATGGTATGTTCTTATAAAAATTAAAAATTTTCTATCATTCTCATATGGACCATTTTCTTTGCTATTATTTGAAAATGTGATTGTTCATGCAGAAAACAATGAAACCTTTTATTTTAATATTAAGTATGGAAGCTCTTCTTCTGGCCATTGTGTAAACTATTTTATATCATTTAATTCATAAACTTCAAGTACTATATGACAAATTTGTACATGCACATCTATATTAAAATAGCCACCTTATGCACAATTCCAAAGTCTATAGTTACTAATGTTAACTGTGATACAATTGAGGCATGCTAAATAACTAAGTCGTAGAAGATTTGTTTATGTTGGAATGGTTTTATTTACAGCTTCATGAGAGTACACCTATGATACTTTTATTCCTCTATTTCATCTTAATTTACTATTATCAAAGCTTATAGTATAAACAAAAAGTAAATGGAAAAATGAATTAAGAATTAGATAATTCCAGCTATTTGATTTGATTCACTTTTCTTAGTTATATGTAGTTTATTTTTTTGCTGTTGTTGTGGTCTTATATATACAACTGGTGGAGAACTAAATAGGGATATGCATTTTGAGACATCCTTTGTGATAGATATGTTTTAAATAATTCATTTCATTTCATAAGTAAATTGTATAGCTCCCATTTAAAAAGAAGTCCACAGTATGTCAGAAGTCCTAAAGCCATGCATTCATGCTTACTTTCTTATGAAGTACTAATTCTGATTGTAGTCTATCACAGCCATATTAACTATTGTAATTCTAAGCCTTAAAACAATAAATGAGAATTATTAAAGCAAAAAACAAGTTTTTATTGTGTTTCTTTTTCAAATTTGTTTTAATAAAAATAACATTTAGAAAGAGGGTTGAGTATCATAAGAGAAGAAGGCTGATGAATCCCTCTTGGATTATAACATATAGCCCAACCATTCTCTATTATAGAAGATAAAATGTAAGTGTCATGTAATATAGGGAACTAGAAATTGAACTTTTGGACCCATAACTTTTTCTCCACTCACAGAAGTATTAATTTAGGTAAAACCTACACTTGAGGATATATTGAACATGTTTTGGAATGTGTAAGATCCTATTCTGTTGACTCTTTGAGAAGCAAATGTGCAGCATATCCTGGGAATGACGATAGCAGAAATACTGAAATCACATTCTAGGTGTGACAGAAAATTTATGACACCTTGATGGTTATACTTTTCCTTGAATGTGAAGAAACTATTCCGTAACTTAGATAATGACCATAACAATGTATCAGTGATTTGCAATAGGAAATGGTATATAGAAAAGTTTTGTTTCTGTAGGATTTCACTTTGAGGATAACTAGTTATTTATTCCTATGGTCTGTTGTGTTTAGGATTCAAGCTAAGTGATCCCTCTTCTGATACATGAGCTCAGACTCTATAAAGTAATATTTGTTATAAATCAAAGAAATATTCCCCATTACTTCACTTCATTGTCTATGACCCACTCACTTAAGTTTAATATATGTCATGCATACAAGAAACGTTCTTGCTCATAACACAGTAGATGCATTTCATGATATATTATCATTAATTTTGTCTGAGTGTACTGAATTTTGTAGTAAAAGAGAGCATCAATCTCTAGGCAAAAAAAAAGTCCTCTCTTCTTGAATTCTAAATAGAATTATATCTAAGGTAGTATTTTATTTATATTAAAACACTTAAGGAATGTAGACCAATTTCAATATTAGTTTTCCTTTAGTATGCCACATGATTTCTTAATTGGATTGAGTAATATGTCTAGTGAAGGATTTCTATATTTTCTCTATTTTTGTATGAGTCAAAGTGTAACAAAGAATATGTCACTGTAAAATTGTAAGTTTCAGAGTTTTGTTTTTAAAGGCTCATTCCTCTTTCACTTGCTTATGCAATTCCAAAAATCAAGAATATCTCCATCCTCTTCTTGATTTAGATTCTCTAAGTCATTCCAGTCTAAAGTACAGTATATGCTTTGGATATTTTAAAATGTTCTCTTCTTAAATATATTTTTTCAATTTTAATATAATCACATAATTTCCCCATTTTTTCTCCCTTCAAATCCACCCAAGTACTCCCATATCTTTCTTTCTTTCTTTTTTTTGTTTGTTTATTTTATTTTATTTTATTTTACTTTTTTTCCTTCTTTTTTTTCTTTTAATTTTATTAATTTATTCTTGTTACATCTCAATGGTTCCATATCTTTCTTTCAAGTTTATCAATTCTTTGTCTTTAAACATCTCTGTTTTTCCAGGAAAGGTGTTGTCTATTCACTTAGGTATCAGATCTCACTCAACTGCACACTTGATTTTCAGACAAATGTCCAATAAATATTTATGGGATTTTGTAGTGAGACTTTAACATCTTACTTTACTCTGCTTAATGATTGCTGGGCACTATGCTCAGACATTGGCATTCATAATCTGAATTACATATAAAAAGCTTAGTTTAAATACTTTATATTTTCAATAGACCATCATATATCTTTAATAATCTGTCTTACAATCAAATGATGCTTTAAACCCAAGAATTAGAATAAAGTAGTAATAAGTTGAAATCCTGATTCAGAAGCATACTGTTCAAGTAACTTATACTTCTTTGTACGTTTATTAAACATATAATATGATTTTTGTATGGATTTTAAAAGTTCAGTTACTTACAAAAGAACAACCAATTTTGAATCACTTCAAGGACCCTGGGCCACAACCGATCATGGGTTCCTACTTTAGAAGGATATACATGTATAAGATGGAAAGGAGATTTTCAGCCGTATTGTGGAATAACTCATTATTGCACACAAGCAGATATATATGCTGGAGAAAAGGAGCAATGAGTCCTGAGAATCAACTTTAATGTAATTGTATGTCTTTTTCTCATAAAAATACATATGTAGATGTTAAAATAGCAATTATGATTTCAAGTGGAGCCTTATTGCATTCATATTTGATTTTCAGTGTTGCTTTAAAAACATCAGATTGCCAGATACATCTGTAGTACTATTTTTAAAACTGTAATTCTCTATGTCAGTAAGTATAGGGAACCAGAGAAGATAAATACAAAATTCTGAAATTAGTGTACTGATA
This sequence comes from Acomys percivali, assembly GCA_907169655.1. Classification (NCBI taxonomy): domain Eukaryota; kingdom Metazoa; phylum Chordata; class Mammalia; order Rodentia; family Muridae; genus Acomys; species Acomys percivali. The sequence continues at coordinate 56,420,404 of OU015760.1, forward strand.
ACTGAACCACTTAACAAAATAGTAAAGTTTAAAAGAATTAACAGGCTGTAATATGTTTATGTGCTGAAAATAATTTTAACTTTCATTCTACTCCCTTAAATATAACCAGAAGACATGAGAATTATAAAAGTAGTCTACATTTCAGATGTGCATGTTGGGGGTGGGGCCGAGATAGAAACAAAGAAAAGAAAAAGAAATTAAGATCTTATCCTTCTAGGTATTTTACTTTGTAACGATTTGGCTTTTACCTGTGTTGACAAAGAACACTGGAGTATTTCTAGTTACTTGGTACATCAAAGAGAAGAAAGAAAACACAGAAACTCGAATGTCAAATGTCTGATTTTCTCTTCACATATGTATTTCAAAACAAAAACAGGCTTTCGAAACAGAGGAATTTGGTAAGTTTCATGTGTGCTGCAGCTACTCTGTTTCAAGCTCTTGTTTAGATTGGATCCAAATGCTTCACTGACAGACATGGGGCACATCCAAATAGTTACTTCTGGATAAAGTTATTTACACTGAAGTTTGACCCACAAGGGCAACAGAACAGCAAAGTACCTTGGATAATACTAACAGACAGCTAACTCTACTTTCCTCCAGATCATTTAAATTAAAAAACAACTTTCTGATAACTTCAAAGTATCTTTCCCTCAGCATGTATGGTAGCTTCCATGAAAACAGGAATTTGAAGCCTATACTTTTTATTATTAAATGTAAGGAAACAACCTCAACATTTAGACTTTATAGCAGAGCCCTTCAACAATTCCCCACATATCTATTATAAGCAAGCAAGGTCACCCAATGGTAAAAAAACTGAATCACTTACTATTCTAAGGTCAGTTTTCACAAGTTGAATTTTGGAGTTATACTGCAGGGGGGACAAATTGTTTTTAGTCAGCCATATACATACTCATAAAATATGAATATGTGCATATAATATATACTTTCATATGTTTATTTCCACTCCTTTACATGCTGCAGTCCAGAGAGTGTCCAGATTGCAAGAACATTTCTCTTGCTTTCTTTTTGTTCGATTTATAAACAAATTAAGTTAGACATGTTTTAATGTAAAATATTTTAATAAAATTTTTGGAAGCATGGTACTTGAAGGTAGATAAATTAATTTTTAAATCCTTGGTACAGTATGAGACTTTATAAGAAAGCATCAATAAGCATAGTATATAAGAAAATATTATTGTAGGTTTTATCTTAATATAATAGTGTGTTACCCAAGCTGGAACCCATATGATGGGACAGTTTTCGTTAAAATGATATTCAATACAATGATTTCCTTATGCATGAAAAGAATTATCATCTTGTAGTTGAACTATAACATAGAATCTTTCTTTGTAACCATGCCTTGTCTCCCTTTATAGAAATACTATTTTCCTTATTAAAGTGAAAGAAAGACAGCCTTGAATTTTGAAGGACAGACCTTCCTAAAACATATTGCAAATAAGCCTTCATGCCACTGCAGTGAATAAATACTTGCCTTTTATGTCATATATGTGATTCAAATTCTTTGAAAAAAGTAAGTGTATTTTAACAGTTGTCAATAACTCTAATGAGTACTTCCTCACTGAACACAAATGTATAATTGGGTAGTAGGAGGTATGCTAATATTGTAAACCACAGTGTTCTTTTCCTTTACCTGTGGCAGCAATAACCTTTGAATTACAACTGTGCCATTAATCTGGATCATTGCTCATTTTACAAAGAAAATTATTATTTATAGACTCAAAGGAACATAATACTAATATGAAGTCCAATCTGAGACAAATAAGGGGATACTTATTACCTGGGATAATTTGATAATAACTTTCTTTCTGAGGGTATAAGGTGTCAAGAAAGTATATTATATGTCTGAAACAAGAGAAAGAGAAGGCAGGATATTTTTATATGGCAAGTGGTAAAGGAATGATCCCAATACAAGTCCATTGGTGTTTCCTCTGCACTGAAGTTGTCTGACAAGCATGCCTAGAGAATGACATAGGAGTGAAAATAAGCCCCCCCTTGCTTGAACACAGACTGTATAATTTTTTTCATTCAAAATCAAATAAGAATGTTCAAGTAAAACAGTATGAACAGTATATTGAAGACAACAAAGTCTTTATTTTACATTAGGAAGATATTTAGCAATTTGTATTTACTTGGAAATTAAACTTTTCCTTTCCTTTCCTATCCTTTCCTTTCCTTTCCTTTCCTTTCTTCTCTAAATGAAATACTATGGGCCATCAGAAATATCCATGAGAAATCAGCCAGAACTTCTTTTTCTTACGGAAGTTTTAAACAAAGTAAGAATTTGTATCTAAATACTTTCTACACCAAAAAGCCAAAAGACATGCAACTTGCTGCCGCTTTCCTTCTGTATATCAAATTCATTTTAGTGATATGAACAGTAGATTGGGCTTGGAGGGTAGAGAATAAGCGAGAAGAGAGGACTGTCACCTGGAACAATTTATGTTTAAATACTGCCATAATGGAACCTAAAGCTTTTTATACTAATGAAAATATAAAGAACAAAGCATAATGAAAGTATTGGATTTAATTTATTTACGAGGATAGAAGAATATATTGATTTCATTTCTAGTTGCAAATGCGAGATTTTCATTATATAAAACCACAACAAAATAGTAAATGTATAAAGAGGAATAATTTGTTTCACTTAGAATAAAACTGCTTTCTAAGTGTTTTTTCTTAAAGTAACATTAAAAGCTGTATGTTTTAGAATGCTAGGTACAAAAATATTAACATTGAGTCTTTGTATGTATTCTTTATGGTTGATATTCGAATTTCTTGACTATCCTACAATACATCAATCAAGGAAAATAATTAGTTTTAAATCATGACTGCATGAATTATCATATAGTCATTTGGTGGTAGGAGACATACTAATACTGTAAACCACAGTGTTCTTATCCTTTACCTGTGGCAGCAATACCTTTGAATAACAACTTTGTCCTTAGTCTGGATCATTGCTCATATATATTCAAAGGGTACAAATATAAACTTATTTATCTGAAAACATTTTTTGATATTCTGTTTCACATGCTATTTACATGTTATGTGCAATATAAAGCTGGAGACAGCATAGTTTGTGAACTTGAATAGCCCAAGATGCTTCTAAATGCTAAAAACAAAACAAACTAACCCCAAAAGACCCTCTGCAATACATAGGCATTTGTGGTGAGATGTGGTATGATAATTACAATGGTGCACAAACTGTCCGTAAATGTTATAAGAAAAGTTTGATTTTATTTTGTAAGAGAGGAGATTGAAAGTTTCTTTTCTTTTTTTTCCTTTTAAATGAGAGATATGTTCAAAATAGTGCTCTTATAATGATACTAGTTCTTGCCCTTTTTGTGGTACTGAATTAAAATAGCAAAGAGTCTGAAAGCAAACAGGCTACTTAGGAAGCAATTGTCATGTGAGGCATCAGAATTACAATGGTGCTGCCAGTGTACAAACACTGAGAAAGAAAAGTCAGCCAGTTCCAGTGATTGCTACAGCTGCGGCTTGAAACTGGAGAAAAAAAAAAGTATGTAGTTATAGCCGGCCCCCACCGAGGGAAGTTAAAGAAAATATTTTCTGAAGTTAACTTCAAAACCTGGTAATATTGTCTTTGATAATAGCAGTAGAAAAATGGAGTGCCTCTGCATATGCATTGGTGCTGGTGCTGAGTTTCACTTTTAGTAGGAAAGTTTATGAGGAAGAAAAAAAACAAAACAAAACAAAACAAAACAAATTCCAGAAATTCCATAACTTTGCAATGCATTTTAACAAGAAGACCTAGGCCTACGGATTAGAAGCTCCTGGTCATATTTTGAGTCCTATCAGCAGCCACTTCTCTATTCCTTCTTTTCTGTCAGTGGTCTTAGTGCAAGCATACCACTTTTACAAGGATATAGGCTGTGGGGTGGGGCAAGTGATTAGGCCTCCCGAGAAGGAAGTGGATATAGAAATCCTAGCTTCATTATGCTCTTCTCAATAATAATCGACTCACAGAGAAGCAATGGCAATGGTTGAAACATCTGAGAAGGGGTGCCTAGAGGAAACAGAATAAAACACTTTTGTGATGGACAAAAAAAAAAAGGTCTTTTGAAGGGAGAGGGAAAAGTAAAATCAAAAGGGCTCCTCAGTAGCTTTTAGGTCATCTTGATGTCTGAAACAATTAATGCATGCCTCTAAGTACCCCTTTTCTCTTTTTCATTCATTAACCTGGTTAGAACATAGACTATGAGTGAGATCATACTCTGAGGGGTACCTGCACCAAATGAAATGAAAGGGGCAGAATTTAACTAGATGCTCTTTCATGTCGGTAAAATTCACTTGGATTTTTTCCTTGAACACAATTGTAACCTTGCTCTCTATTAAAAACTCTTAAATTTATACAAAGAAAAAATTGCTTCTAGACTATTATTTATTATATATATTAGATTTCCTGTAGAAAACAAGCCTAATGATATTTTTGCAAAAACTGAAAAGTATCACTAGGGTAGGAGCTTTTCCCACTTTGCTTTTACCACTTATTTATATATATTCACCTGATGATTTTTTAGTACAAAGCAGAAATAGACTGATAAAAGCATACATTCAATCAAGAGAAAAAATGTTCACAGTTATGATCCAAAAGATTATCTAGTAACTTAAATGAAGTATTTACTTTTCAACTAGATTCCCTAATGAAATTTGTTCATTTCTTTCCAGATCTCCAGAAAGCACATTAAACGGTTCAGATTTATTCCAGTTTCCTCAAACATAGAGACATCCTACAAAGAACATGTGATTTCTGAATACATGCTATCAAGTGAAAGCAACTGAAAAGGCAACAAGAGCACTTCTTTCTCCTCTGCATGTTTCCTCTAGTATAGATGTGAAAACTAGAAAATGGCAAGTTATATTTTCATAACCAGTTTATAAAGTCACTGCCCAGTTTAAGGAAATATACAACAGAGATAGCAGAAAACTAAAACATATTCACTTTAAAAACCAAAGGAATTGAGGCTTTAAAATACTGGAAGTAAAATGAGAAGGAGCATGAAGGTCCCATATAAGGAGATTTAACAGAAACTTTATAACTGAAAGTGTTAATATTATAACTTGCACCAAAGATCAAAAGAATAAAAATAGACTGAGTTTTTGAAAGTGTTAAGTACATGAAAATGTTGGAGATAGAAGATTTTCAACAAAAAAATGTCTCTAGATACTGCAACAGGTTTTCCTCTTCAAAAGTCAACTATAGAAATCAGCAATTTCATCCTAATCATTCCTAGATTAAGATATACTATAAATGCAAACCTGAGACCTGAGAAAACTGAGAGCAGCTTTCTGAAAGGCATTTTAATTCAGGCCATTGGACTGGAGTTTAAGAATGAAAAATCCTTTAGACTGTTGCTGTCAGGGTTGTGAACTGATTTAATAAACTCAATGAAAATGCCTCAAAATTCAAAGGAAAAATTAAATGTCTGAGATGTGTGATCATAGGCAAAGTCAGTTCTCCACCTACAACCTCTCTCCCACAAAAATATGGCTTGTTTTATTTCTCTGAGCAAGCATCAGTTCAAAATAAGCAGCTCATTTGTGTTGTTATTTTGTAATGACTCAGTAACAATGAGCTCTGTTTACAGTTAAGCAGCCAAGGTGTCAGTTTCAGTGAATTAGGAAGCTGTAGGAATCACCTACTACAATCACACTGCATTCTTTTCATAAATAATTTCTGGGATTCAAACTCTTCCTCCAAAATCACTTCTTTCTTTTTCTTCGTTTACTTAAAAAAGCATAAAATTAGTACAACCAGTTTTAAATGTGACCAAGTTGGCTGATGTTTAAGGCTTTAAAATTGTGTTTATGTACTTTATTTAGTTTTGGAGACAGGGTCTTGCTCTGTATCACAGGATTTCTGGAGCTCACAGTCTTAGTGCCTCTGTTTCTGGAGAGCTGCGTGATAAATAGAGAAAAGGAATGCATGTAGCGATTAAATAAGGAAGCCTGGTGATGAAGAGTGTTTATTTTATAAAATGAGATAATTCTTCGGTATAGAGCAAAGTAGCTCTACATCCTTGTATCAGAACAGAGTTATTTTAGAGATATTTTTACTTAAGCCAGAGGAATGTGGTCCAGTTCCTCACAAATAGTTTCCACAAATTCTCTGGCATTTGAAATCCTGAGCATGTGCCTAAACACACACACATGACTGTGCATACATTTGTGTATATGGTAATGCAGTGAACTGTGCTGAGAAAAACAATCTAGTTTCTATTGGGAGCCAGAAAATCATTTGGTAATACCTAAAATCAAGGACAAGTCTCTCTCTCTCTCTCTCTCTCTCTCTCTCTCTCTCTCTCTCTCTCT
>OU015760.1:56426764-56468251 GCA_907169655.1 Acomys percivali
CTCTCTCTCTCTCTCTCTCTCTCTCTCTCTCTCTCTCTCTCTCTCTCACACACACACACACACACACACACACACACATGCACACACACACACACACACACACACACACACACACACATACACACACACACACTTCTCCGCACAGTCCAGAGATTTTGACTGCTTTATCAATAGTGTACCAGGCAAAAGCTGGGTACAACAGAGGAGATACTCCCTTATCTTACTTTGGCAAATTATAGGACGTGTAGGTGAGAGCTCCAGTAGGCCAGGGCTCTGGGACAACATTTTAAAACACGCATTACTTGGGGTTCCTTTGCTCACAATTAGCTAGTTCCTAGAGAGCCTTCTTTCCTCACAATCTGTGTTTCTTCCAGTTGCTTCTCAACTAATTGTCAATAACAGTTATCTTATCATAAGAACATATGCGTTATTAACATAGAGTTGGAAGGAATATAACTCTAAAATGCTCAGGTATTTGTTCTGTAGATGTTATCATGTTCCCTTTTGCCCAAAGGTTCAGTTTAATGCAATCCTTCTTAACCAATGAAGATTGTCATACTTGTGAAGTAAAGATCTCAGCACATTCTTGGCAATTTAAGGTGACTTGGTGACAAAGCTAAAACAACAGAGAAGTATAATCTCTCATAGCTTGGCAATAGGATATAGGCTATCATTCATGTCAGTACAGGCATAATTTCCACTGAAAGATATCATGTAATACACACAGCTCCACATTTATCCATGGTTTTCTATTTGACATGTTTCTAACATAATGAACCCATTCAGTGACTTAATCTTATGCAATTCATCAACAGCTCCAGCAAAGCAAAATGGCTTTTATTCTCTGCTGTTTTGGGCCTTTATCTAACAATATTGGTTGAAAATTTCCTAATTTATTCTACCTTTTCTACCTGACAATTTAAAAACCAAAAGTACAGATATCTTAAAAGGAGGTATTTAAAGGTCAGGCAGCATATAGTTTAATGGCTAAGAGTGTTTACTACCAAACCTGATAATCTGAATTTAATCCCTGAATTCCATAGAGTGGAAAAAAGGAACCAATCTTTCAAGTTGTCCTCTGATCTCCCTCCCCACCTCCACTGTGGCACACACATACAGGCAGGCAGACAGACAGACAGACAGACAGACAGGCAGAAACACACACACACACACACACACACACACACACAAATGCTCAATAAATTAAAAAGAAATCTAGGATTAGAAATATATCTCAATGACTGAGCATTTGCCTAGCATTTAGAGTCCTTGGTTCAAAGTTTTCAGAATTACCAGTTCCAAATGTTTCCCCCAAAATTTGGTAGTTTAAAACAGCCTCAAAACAACTTATTCCCCTTATCTTCTATAAACTACAAATCATCTATCTATTTATCTGTTGGTCTGTCTGACTGTTCCTCTATCTATCTATATATCTATCTATCTAACCATCCATCTATTATCTATCTAGTCTAGTATCTAGCAAACTATCATGTGTCACCCAGACCTACATTTTATGTAGCAGCATAAAACACTTTAAGTGTGCTCTTTACAGACAAGGATATAAGTTAGCTCTGATATTTTCAACAGAGTTGTCTTATATCACCATTCAAGAAAGTGCCTGATTAAATAATTCATTACATTTCTAAGAGCTCAATTACTACATATCCAAAAGGAATGTGGAATAAAAAGCAGATGGACATATATGTTGAGGCCTCAAGTCCTCTGAGAAAGTCTGTGTACATAAGGACTTTATTTGATACAAAGAGTATCCTCACAAAACACATTAGACCAAATCATAAAATGTCACTGTATAGATTTTAAGGGAGTGTTGAAGGAGTAAAGAGCATATTGACAAATAGGATGAAACACAATAAGTAAATGATTTAACTGTCATTAGAATAGATTGTATGTTTGGGGAATATGATTTCATCCAAACAGAGGAGGCTTGGCTTGGACTCCTGGCTGCCTGCATTTAGACATTTTCTCCTTGGGCACACAAGGGGTAGTCAATCCAAATTACCCTTCCTATACAACTCTCTCCTTGTCTCCTGCTTTTTGTTTGCCTATTCATTCCTTGTACAAAGCCTAGCCTATAGAAGGAGTGGCTTGGGGGCGCCCTGAGGCATCTTACAACAATGGCTTTGAGTCCTCCATTTAACTCTTCAACTGATTAATATTCTGTGTAGCCAGAAGCCAGCCTGACTCAGGGCCTTGGCTTAAAGAGCAGATGGATTATGGCCACTGCTCCTCAATTGATTCATTATTTAGGCCATTAATTTTCTTCTCACCAAAAACATCTGGCGTCTGATGCTTGGGGATAAACTGATATTAGCTGCAAGCAAGTTTAATAACAGGTTCATCATCTATGATTGCAGGTTAAAACCACAGACAAGTTCAGAAAGCCTGTATTTCAAAGGAAAGGACACTGTTTAAACTACTTCATTTAGAGACAATCTAAGAGAAGGCATTAAATTTATCCTTCCTTTTTTAAAAATACATTTCTATCTCCTTTTTAGCATTTTGGCATTATAGGTCATTGTGCATGCAAACTTCAGCATGTAACAGAAATGTAAAATTGATTAGTAAACTGTCACTCCTGCCTTAAATTCCCCCTAGGACCAGGTGATGAAACGATAGACAAATGCAATCACTTTAGGTTACAGGATTGCTAAAGATAATTTGAATAGGACTTATATCTCAAGACATTTATTAGCCATATGTCTCTATCTTCAGATATTATAACTCAAATTTTTTTCACTAACCCAATACTTACCAAACACTTAAATGAATGCCTACTGCACACATATTAGCCTCTCTTTAAATCTGTCAGAAATAAAAACATCTAGTATTAAATGCATGTTTTAAAAAGGCTTTATCTCACCAAAAAACCTACCCTGTCGAAGAGTTCTACTTTTCATCATTTTAGTATAAATGTGTCCTGTCTCTAATAAGAGATTTACTGTCACAAGCTAATATTTCATTGTGATGTGAAAAGTCTCTGGCAAGGGTATCAGTAAAGGCCTAGAATATGCACAAAATGTGTGTGATACATACACATGTATATGTATGTATTTTTCTGTTACTGGATACTTCCTGCCACCCCTGAGAACTTCTGTACATGGGTGGCTGGCTATTCTGCCTCTGTGTCTTTCAGCAGGCAGGTGTTTGGCACCAATCTATAAGAAGGCAAATGCCCAGATTGGTTGCCAAAAACAAACAGTTGTGTGGGTGGGCCTAGCATGACATTCACAACAGGCATCTGGCTTAGATCATCCCTATGGGCTATAGCTTCAACATGTTTTCTCCCACTACTCCTCTGTCCCATGCAATGCTTGCTGGAAAGCTGCCCAAAGGTGAATTTTCCAAGAGGGGTGAATGAGCCTGCATGGATCACTCTCAGGTTTGTAAAACAGCTTGTCCCCAAACTCCTAATTCTTCAGATGCTCGGAGGCAGTGACAAGAGGCCTTTACTGAGCTAGTGAAGTTTGTATAGAAAGCATGGTTACTTTAAAGTTTCTGAAACCCAAGCACAAAGAAAATTTATTTAAATGTATTCTGAGACAAATAAACTCTTCTCTCAATTTTCTTTGAACCATCCTAAAAGGAATCCTGCCTCTTCTCTCCTTATATTTTTCTTCCTTCTCTCATCTAGGTAATGTTGTTATAGATCAGTTTTCCTTTCAAGAAATTAAAAAAGAAAACATCTGATTAATCTGATTACATGAAACACCAAAAAAATGAGCAAGACACTGGAAAGAGCAAAACCAAGCTTATTTTTCATAGCAAAAGTCCAAAATAACAACAACAAAAACTTTATGGGGTGTTTTAATGATTGGGATGGACAAGGTCAATCAGCACCCCATCCTTGCACACAACAACATTTAGGGAACTGATGCAGTGTTGACTAATTGCCTTAGACCTGTGGGGAAGTGCAGTTTCCTGGTTATGAAATTTCACAGGCTAGTTCAGCTTCAAGAAAATACATCTTTTAGAAAGGCAGGGTTACTATTTCTTCATTCGGTTAAATAATTTAATATCATCTACGGATATGTTCCTTGATACAACAAAGATTATTTTAGCTACAAGTTAAGATACAATGGCCGTAGTTTCAGAAGGAAAGATCCATTTATTGTTATGCTATTAATCATTTGATTGTGAATATTTTCTGTGACATGGAGGTTTTGGCACAAGCATGAAGAACCTCTAGCACACAAAGCATCTGAATTTTGAAGACTATTATAAGAAACCTCTGTCCAAAGTTTGTGTGTCTCTTTATAGACTCAATTCTCAGTGTCTCCAATAAATATTCTTCTTTTAAATATTTTCATCAGTTCTTTGAGAATTTCATACAATGTGTTTTAAACATATTTACCATGTCCACCTCCAAATCTTTTTGTAACCACATCCTTATCCATTCCCACCCAAATGTTAGATTTTTTCTTTTTTTCTTTCCATGGGAATTCAGCTAATTTTATGAATAGGGCCTGTCTTGTGTATGTGGTCAATTTAACAGGGGTCACATAATTAAAACAAACTTGCTCTCCCTTTCACAGAAGCTATGAAACATCAATTGCTCCACAGTCGGTAGTGAGATTTTTTGTGCCCAGCTACCTGCCAACCTCTGGGCTGGGTTTTTGTCCAGTTGGAGCTTTTATATGCCTTTTGCATGCTGGCACAATTGCTATGATTCCATACATACAACTGCTTTTCTGTATCTAGAAAACACTGTTTCCTTGATGGCATTGACCCACCTCTGGCTCTTAATAATGTTTACTTCTGCTTTCATGAAGATCCTTGAGCCCTGATGGGAGAGGCATAACTTTCCTTCAAAGTCACAAAATTTTACATGACAATGGAGGGAAAATAGAAAACTGGTTGTAGATATAAAGGGCTTTAACCATCCTCAGAATATAGAACACAGAATGATAGAACAAAACATTTAAGCCTTTGCATGCTCCAGCTAAATTTTCTGGGCTTATCATTGTTCACACTATACTCTAAGGATTATGGGCAGGGTACTAATTCTAAGGTTCAATTGTAGGTAGATTGTTTTAAATGCCATCTTCTCTCTGAATTAAAACTAAACATAGCATTGGACATATTGGTCAGAATCAACATTGTTAGTTAAGATACAAATCATTCTGTGGTATTATTTGCTAAATCTGACAAACTTAGTAGTACAGCATAATGATAAATAAACATACCCTTCAGTATCTGACAGGTTCTGGTTCAAATTGTGCTTGTGACATATAGTATTTATAGCGTCTCAGTAAAATCACTTTCATACTTCTGAGCATCTGTATTCACCATAAATGGAGAATAATATTTAGATCACTGTGCCTTATAAAAACACATTAGATTATTCATACAAATTGATTATTATAAATCTCAAATTGTTGTCAGCATATTCTTTTTATGGAACTGTCATTATTATCAGATTAGAAGCACAAAAATAAAAATTTTAGAAAGAGTTTTGTGAGCATGGTTCTCAGTAAGTCTTCTGTAGTGTCTGAATTTCTGAAAGTTAAATTAGTACAAGAGTATTTTCTTCTGTTTTGAGGGGAGTTTTCTTCATACATCTGACGTATCTAAATAATTGAACCTTCCTAAATGCAATTTGAACTTATACTCTGCTTGTTCAGAGCTCCCAAGGATCTAATCCTTTTTCATCCTGTCATCAAACCTTTAGCATATGAGCTTTCAGGATCATTTAAGATTTTCTGTGCTTTAATTTTCCTAAAATTAAATGTAACTCTGTTTTATACACACATACATACTTGATAGTTCCCCAACACCATAATATTTACCACAGGCATTCAGAGAAATTAATTTTATCAATGTTTTGGAAACTGCAAGTCCAAGGTCAAGGATTAGCCATGTTTGATTTCTTTTGAACCCTCTCGTTTTGACTTATGTATCTACATGCTTTAGGTAGCATTTTGATTGTTGTGACATAGTATATAAGCAACATATAAGCAAATCAACTTAGAAGAGGAAGTATTATCTTAACTCAAAGTCAAGAAGTTTCAGTCAAGGATTAGATAATTGATTACTGCTTAGGCTATAGCAAGGGAGAACATTATGGCACAGAGTACATACTTTAGCAAGCTATTCATATCATGGCAGCCAGGAAGAAGAGGCAGAGTTATAATGCATATCTTTCATGGCACATCCCCTTTGACATAGTTTCTTCAAGTGGATGCCACCTCCTACTTTCTGCCACCTACCAAGAATGACGCTAAAGGATGAATACATCAGTGATTAATAAATATACATTCTGTGTAATAGTCTGGCTGTCCTGGAACCCTCTTTATAGACTAGGCTGGCCTGAAACTCAGAGAGATCCACCTGCCTCTGCCTCCTGAGTGCTGGGATTAAAAGTGTGCACCACAATACCTGGTGTTTTTTTTTTTTAACATATTGTAATGGAACAAATCCTAGTTTTTCTCTCTCTAAATATAACACCTTTTGTCACTGTATACAAGATTTTACTGTAGTAAAAATATATTCTTATTTACATCAATTTTATTATTAGAGTTGTTTAAGCTATACAAAGTAAAATGGAATCCAGAAAGTTCTTATGATTTGCATATAGCTTTATGCATTCATGGATAGAAATTTTATCTCCATTCCCCCAAATCTTCTTTTGCTTATACTATTCTCTCTATTCCATTAACTTCTGATAATAAATAATTTTTTACTGTTACCATTATTTTGCCTATTCCAGAATGTCACGTAGTTAGAATCAGTCAGTAGCAACAAATTGCCTTCTCCTATTAGCTGTTTTTACTTAATAACAACATTTTAATTTCTTCTAAGCTGTTTCACAATTTGACAAGAATACTATTCTCTTAATTATTGAATAATAGTTTGCCAGCTGAATGTACTACATTTTATCTAACCAATCATCTATTGAGAGAACTCATGGTTGTCTCCAAGTTTTGATGAATGAATACCATTGAGAGTAATAAGTGGTTGATATGACAAAATTATGTTTTGCTGTGCTTAAGAAAGATCCAGTGGGTCCTAGAAACCTACAAGTAGAACATTATGATAGGCAGATTTGGGTCAAGGGGTCCCGCTCAAACTAAGGCACTAGCCAAGGACAATACAGGTGGTAAAATTTAAACCCCTACCCTGATCTAGCCCATGGACAGGACAGTCTCCACACTTGAGTGGAGAGAGGGATTTGACTTTCTCATGTACTCTGGTGCCTCACATTGGACTATGTCCCCTGGCGGGGGAGACCTAGTGGCACTCAGAGGAAGGACAGCAGGTCACTGAGAAGAGACTTGATACCCTATGAGCATATACAGAGGGAGGTAATCCCTCTGAGGAACAGTCATAGGGGAGGGGAATAAGGGGAAAATGGGAGGGAGGGGAGAATGGGAGGATACAAGGGATGGGATAACCATAGAGATGTAACAAGAATAAATTAATAAAATAAAGAAAATGATAAAAATTGTTAATAATTTATTGTATGTCATAAATAATTTGACTATAAAGATAACATGAAATTAAAAGCAGCATATTAATGATGACATATAACATATATTAGTCTATAATAGGAAGCCATTGTTTTAAACTGTGACAGAGCAATGTACTATATCCGCACTACATAGCATAGATAATGACAAATAATGTTTATTCATATTTTTTAAAAGTCTTTAGAACAATTTTTAGTATGACTAAGTAATAAATTTCTTTGTGATAAAATAAGCTAAAATGTAGATTTATATTTAAGTGACATAGTCAATTTCCACTATGTTTTTCAAGATTATACTACCACTCTCCTTTTTCCTTTCATCACTCCAAACCTTCCCATTTACCACTCAGCTCTTTCAAATTCACTGCCACTTTTAACATTAAGTGTTGTTGAATCTATGTATGTACTGTATCTAAACATATATTTCTAAGTACAACATGTTTAGTCTGTGTAATGTTGCTTCCATATATGTGTGTGTGTGTGCACGCTATATATAGAGAGAGACTACCAAGATCATGACCAATTAGTAATAGACACCGAATTGGTGTGCTTTTCCCTGGGTAAGACTATTTCTCCAACTCTTAGCTTTGTGGGTTTAGCCTATATGCTTTAATATGGGTATTACTCCTGCTTGGCTCAGGTTGATACAGGCAGGTTTTGTAGCTTCTGACATAATTAGGAGACATATTCTGGCAGCAAAATCCCTCATCTTCTTGCTTGTAATATGGTACCATTCTCTCTTCTGCAGTGTTCTCTGATTGTCAGTTCTGTTGTAGATGTATTCACTTGGACTAGGCCACACAACTTTGTCTTTTGCCTGCTTGTGGTTTGCTGTAATGATCTCTGTCTATTACAAGGAGAAGTTTCCTTGAGGAGGGACTAAGACTACACTTATCTGTGGGTATAAGGACAAATATTTACAGTGTAGGTAAGGATTATGCTGCTTTATTAAGGTGATAGTTGTAGATTATTCTCCAAGATCTGTGACTTCAGTAGCCCTGCACAATTAGCTAGTTTTACAGTAAGAGGAATAATTCCTCCTCTTGTTGAGTAGGTCTTAAGTTCAATTAGAGAGCTGTTTTTTAACTACCAAGGTTTGGATGCCACTACTAAAGTTGTTGTTCCATGATGGTTGTTGTAGCTCACAGGCACTATGGCTAGGTTAGGACTATTGGTTGGTTCCCTCCTTTGGAAGTTTGCATGACACCTTCTACTACCATGAAATATGTCAGTTTTAATTATCTATATAAACATATATTTTTCAAGATAATTTTAAAATGCCTAAATATTCCTTTAGTCTTATGTTTTTGACAGCTAGATAAACTATTACACAAATGAAGCCATTCTTCTAAGGCAGGAGTTTTATTTTGCAACTAAACTGGTACTAGATTCAGAGACTTTTGACACTCAACTTTAGCTTCTGCCAATGGTCACTTGTGGTTTTATTATTATGAGAAAACTCAATTCCCCCAAATTAAAATACTTAACAAATGGTCTTATTCTAAATTTGTGCAAGCTTAAAAAAAGGAGTGGGGATATGATTTCTGTTGGTTGTTGCTCCTAACTGAACTCAAAAATATTCCTAAAGCTTGCCTTACTAACCTTTTGGAAGAAATTGAATAACTTTATGCAAAACACAAAGGAATAGAAAGATTTTACTTTAATTTGATGTGAAACTTAATTTATTATTTCTTGGTGTCTAATTTTGGACTCAAAGTTTTCAATATATGATTTAAACACTGTAAATAATATCAATTTTAAACATAGAAAAATGAAATGTTTGTAATAGCAATATTTTGTGGACTGAAATGTTTCTTTTAAATTTTGGTGTCTTTATTAAAAGACCTCTATTAGAGGCATTAATTAGCAGATTGATTTTTGAACTAAAATATATAAAGCAAAATTGGAATTAGGTCATCATCCAGAAAATGATGGCCAGTCTAGCATTTTCATTATTGCTATAAACTAGACTGCAATGCTGACCTAACCAAATGATAAGGCAATTAACATTAGTTGACTATCACCTGTGTGAAGGACGTCACTTTGAATGTTTATAATTACTTAAAAATGAAGAAGATAAATGTACCCTTTCACTGCACATAGGCAAAAGGCATAAATATTGCGATTAACCTCAAATAATGATTTTTATTTCTTATTTTTGAGAAAACACACATGTGAAGGCACATGTGTCACACACACAGAAGTACCCACACACATTCAATACTATCACAAAAACAGATCATTAAGGAACTAATGTATTTAGCACTAAAATGCACTTTCTGCTTAACAGTCTATACCTTCTGAAAGACTGAATCTAAGAATATGTAAGTACATGAAATTTCAATAAGAACATATTCTCATGAAAATAGAGTTTTCTGTCCAATCTGTTACTTTTGGGATAGGGTACAGTTGAGAATATAAATTCTATGATAGTGACAATCTAAATGTTTACTAGTAGGCTAAAACCAGGTCAAATGTACCAGCATATCCTATGATATATCTTTAGAAAAATAACTGATTGTGTTTGTCAAAACAACCAAAATAGTTATGTGTTTTGGAAGAACTAGTTGTCTTTATTTTAAACCCATTTTTAATTTGCTTTTATGTTGATGTGTATAGCTGTTTTGCCATGTACGTGTATCACATGTGTGCTGCTGCCTGCAGAGGTCACAAGAAGTTATTGGCATTGTCCCCTAGAACTGGAGTTACAGATCATCTAGAAACCAGGTCCTCTAGATGGCCAGCCAGTGGTCTTCGTCACTGAGTCAGCTCTCTAGCCCCTAAAGCCATTTTCTTATACAGTGAAAATAGAGATCACTTGCAAAAATAATGATTATTTATATTTTAGATTTACCTTGTGCAAGAATTTCAATCTATGTAATAGTTTTCTAAGGAACCAATCTCAGTCAGTAATGATGTAGAAAGAGATTGGATTAAGTAATAGTTGAAAAATTTCATCTCAATTTTCTAAACTTTACATAATATTTGATTTTCTAAGTCACTGGATCTATTTCTTCTTCTATATATACTACTTATGCTAATACTTCCAAACCTATAAGGCTGTTTGAAGAGGATGAACCAAGATTTGTCTTTCTGACAAAGTTTCTGAGCTATATTTGAACTAACATCAATTAGGTTAAGTGTTTTATCAATTTAATTTAAAATTTACAACAGATTTGTAATGATTTGCAAGTCATAGAATGGCCTAAAACATTGAATCAATGTGTAATAACTTTTCTTATTCATTGCTTCTTTCTTCTTTTTTCATCAAGCATTGACAATATAAATATTATTCAGCATCCTACAGAACTTGAAGTCTTCTGAAGTAAACACTGGTGGAATACAAATTAAAAGGCTGAATGTCTTAGTGTATAACATTTCTCCATCTTACCTTTCTTCTTAAATTCCACTGACTACTGTTTTGTTTGAATAGGGACTAGAGGTGAGGTCCAGTCTGACTAATCCTACTATCTGTGACACAAGACAATCCATGAGAGAAAGTAATTTCTTCATCCATAAAGTCTATAATTCTATCACTTATTTCAATCATGCATGTGGGCACACATGTAGACACAGTTTTAAATTATTTGTGGTTGTGATTTTATGTTTTGAATAGGAGTTAAGCACTTAGATACATTTAGGAAATCATAAGAAGCCTTTAGGTAAGTAAAGGAAAATGTACCTTTGGACACTGCTCATTAGCTAACAAGTGAGTGTATATTTTGACCCTCTAGTTCCAGACAAACTCATATCAGATTTAGAGAAATAAATTAAATTTTATAGCTAAAATTGGTACTCTTATATTTGCCGATTACAAAACATCTTGAAGATCAAAGATCAAAATTTTAGTTGTTGTTTCATTAAGGGCAACAGGCACTGTTTGACTTTTTACTTTAATAATACCTAGTCTCATTTCCCCCAGACATCATTATTGTGAAAGGTTCTGTAGAAAATAGAAAGCTCAAACAAAGGTTCCATTAAATCAAAGAGCAATAAACAAACAGAACCAATTGACGCGTCAGAGCCATGGAATGTGTTTTATCTTTTACAATTTTCTCCTGTGCGCCTGCACTAGCACAGTACTTAGAGGTACAAACCAATTGGTCAGCAGGGAGCTGTTCCCTTAATTATAAAATGAAACAACTTTGCTAATGTAGTCTAAAAGCCTTGTTAGTTCACACTCCATACGTGTAGTTCTGAATGAGCTCCAAATACCAATCCTTAGAAAGGCTGCTGTTGCCTGCTTATGATGTGCCTGAAACAGACCACACATATTTAAGGGCTCTGGTTTTATTCCTGCATTTTATTTATTTATTTGGAACCTCTGCCTTTGCCCTTGGGTGGAGATAAAGTGCTAACAAACCCTGGGTCCCAAGCAGCATGCACTTTTGAATAGTTCATTCATGGGGAACCATTTGTTTGAGGAGGCCTTTTGTCTGATTATTGGCCCACACCGTTAGGGCTCAGGCAGAGATGTGATGAGCCTTGCAGGAAAAATTAAAGAAGATGTAAACAGTAAATGCAGACATTTTGCAACATAGCTAAAAATAAATTGCACTACAGGCAATTATGCAAGTTTTACTGGATACATTAAAAAGACATTAAATGCACAGCTGTTTTAAGTGTCTTTTAAGCTGATAAATTAACTGTCTAATAAATTGTAAGATTTGTCAGCTAATAATGCTATTTTATCTGCCTTAACATATGCCTTCCTAGTTCATGAAGCATTATTGTAAGTGCCAAAAGGAGATAATGTGCATTTTACAGTGTTATGTCTTAAGTGGAATGGATCATTGGCCATGAAGAAGTGTGTTAATAAATCTCCTAGGCTTTGTTAATTGCACTCAATGAAGTGTCACTGTTAAAACACAAAAGATGTGATAGAGAAAGCTGAACATAATGTCTTTTAGTTTTACAATTAACAGTTCACTAGGCAAATCGACCAAAAAGACCATAATTTGTTGAAGCCTTATTAACTTACATTTTCCTAGTCAAGGTCATAATTGTGGATGGCTTAAAGCTATCTTTTAATGCTTATTGTGAAGCGTAACCTTGCTGGGGAGAAGGGAGTTTTTCCTCTGAATGGCACAAGAGGCCGACCAGAATCATGATAAATAAAGCAGCATTGTATTAAACAACTGTCTTTCAAAATCTTTCATCATTACATATCTATATTTGTTTTAAACTTAACAAAATTTCATTTTGAATTATTTGTCTCAAAATTATAAGCAAAGGAGAGTATATAATTCACTATGGAATCAAAGGACATTACTTTTAAGGTCATTAAGATTACAAGGAAGAATAATAAAACAATACTTTAATTTCTGGTCTGTAAATTTGACTTAATTTTTTTATTTAAACACACACAGCAGCCCCAGTATACTTAATAAGAGAACTCAACATTTAATTCTCTTTTCCTTAAGTTTCTCAACATTTACAATGAGAGAAAGATTGTTTCTATATCAGAACAAGAACTATTTCCTCTTCTCTTTATTCCTGTGAATATAATCTTGATCAAATGCCAGTCAGCTTGTAATGGTACCCTTATACAAACATGAGTTGCATCTTTAGTAATAATACTTCAATAAAGATATGTGCAAAACAGGTAAGTAAAAAATAAACAGAAAAGTACCTTTAAATTTGAGTGATACTTCAATTTAAGGGCTCATAGTTGACTGTTCATGTTTGTGTTTGTATAAAACTGACCAAAGTCTTAAATTTGAGGCAATTTGAGAATATCTACAAAGGCCCCTGCTTTATTCCTGACTTAACACATGATTTACCATTACTCAGTTTATAAAGTTGAAGATTGAAACAGTAAAATTTTTCACACCATAGAATAAATTCTGAAAGTCAAAGAGGAAATTCATAAGAAAGTACTTTAAAATAGCAAATTACTGTGGTTGTAGTTACCTTTGATTATATATTAAAATATAAATCCTATAATCTGTGATATACAAAACATTTTTACATCTTCTGTCTCAATCACCAAATAATCTTTGAGGAAGGCATCGTAAGTAGCTGAAAGAAATATATCATCCTTTCTGCTAGATATAATAATTCTATAACAAAATATGATATAGGATTTTTCTTTCTTAGTGGATATTTTTTATCTGGTTAAATAATTACTTTGGAAATACAATAAAGGCAATTAAAGTTCAAAGAAATCTTACTTGCCCAATGCCAATCAGCAAGCCCAGGTGGAAAACCCCTAAAGAGTTCATCTAAATTAATAAAAACAATCTTTTAGAACGCCAAACAGTCTCGTATTAGTCTAAATGTTCATTTACATAATCACACTGCTTCTTTTACATCATACAGAAAATCAGAATGTAACAGGTCAAATGTTAGAAACAATTGTAGAAATTCTAAAAGCCATGTTGATATTTTGGCTAGGTGGAGTAGAATGACTATAGTGAAAGAAGTTCACCTCTTTTATGCCACATTCAGTGTACAATTTAAATAGTGCTGCCTCTGATAGCTTCATTTTATGGCTGGACCACCCCAAATAAATGGGAAGTCCCAATTATCCTCACTACCAGTCTTTTCTTTGACAGAGAATGAATGGGAAGATTTGATCTTAAGTGGAGATTGTGCAGTGAGCAATGCTGAGTAGTCTTTAAATGAGCCTCATTAAGGAAAACCAGCCTGTTTGACAGATTTTTTTCTTAAAAACTTTTAGACCACACTTATTTCTGAATCATTGTTTCTACTTGAAATTAGAAACTGTGGGAGAAGAAATATCATTAGCTCTCTTATTGATGTCTTTTTAGGTCTCAGTAGAAAAAATATATGTGAATAGTGTTCAATTTATATGTGATTTCTATGTTTAAAACTGTTGGAAATACAACTGTGAAAATTATAAGTACTTAAAATTGTAGATACAGCAAAGTAAATTGAAAAAGTAAATAGCATGTTGGTACCAAAATAAGAGTTTTTAAGAAATCAAGTAAAAGAGGAAATGAAGTAGGAGGAGAAAGAAACGGAATAGCGTCTTACTTGAAGAAATGAGAAATGCAGGAATTTAGGATCCATCTATATGATCAGCAGTCCTATAAATCATATAATTTCTATAATAAATGATTTCAAATCCCATGACATTATTTACATCATCATTATTAGAAGAAGCTACAGTAGAGGTGCTATTTTAAGCATTTATTTGTATCAGTTAATTTCATCTTGATAATGACATTATTAACAGATTATATATCATTCTATATTATACAAATAAAAGTGAAGTACAGTGAAAATTTAAGAAACTTCTCTTAGATCATAAAGCCAGTGATTTTTGTGGATAAGATATCTCATGATAGAGTTCAAGATCTTATTGAAAACTGGGCGATCTTCCTGCTGTCTTCCAACAAGAGATTGATTTATTATCTAGATGTCCTGCCATGCCTAATTTTGGGGCTATCAGCCAATGTACAGCAAAACCCTGACATATAAACATTGACAATACAATCTGAAAGGCAAAATTGTATGACTTGATTTTAAGGAAGTAGGTTTATTCTTAACAGACAGAAATGTTCCAGAAGAAAGTTATTCAACTGCTACTCTAATAAGAATACTGATGGAAGGTAAAGAGGTGAGAATTCCTGTCATAAAAAAAAAACTGATGGAACTTAGAATATGGAGACATCCAAGTGCTCTAGAACTCTGTTTTCAGATAGTTGAAGCATTCTCATGTGAAACCCATTGAGCCTTGTATTACAAATAGGTCAACTTACAGGTCATGGAATTGGTTGCATTGCAATTTAGAATGTTTACTTTATTTTTTATATAACTTTTTTATTATTAATTTATTTGTGTTACATCTCAATGGTTATCCCATCCTTTGTATCCTCCCATTCTCCCCTCCCTCCCATTTTCCCCTTATTCCCCTCCCCTATGACTGTTCCTGAGGGGGATTACCTCCCCCTGTGTATGCTCATAGGGTATCAAGTCTCTTCTCGGTGACCTGCTGTCCTTCCTCTGAGTGCCACCAGGTCTCCCCCTCCAGGGGACATAGTCAAATGTGAGGCACCAGAGTACTTGAGAAAGTCATATCCCACTCTCCACTCAAGTGTGGAGACTGTTCTGACCATTGGCTAGATCTGGGTAGGGGTTTAAATTTTACTGCCTGTATTGTCCTTGGCTGGTGCCTTAGTTTGAGCAGGACCCCTTGGCCCAAATCTGTCTATCATAATGTTCTACTTGTAGGTTTCTAGGATCCACTGGATCCTTCTACTTTGCTATTCTCCCATGCTTCTCTCATCTAGAGTCCCAATAGGATGTCCGCCCCTCTGTCCCAGTTTCCTGGTAATATCATGTTTTCATAGATTCTTTGAGAATTTCATACATGTGTATAATATATTTTGATCAAATATTCACCCATTCTTTGCATTAACTTTTCCCAGATCCATTCCCAAACTCTTCCTAGTCTGTTCTTTGATTATGAAGGTGAATTAGCAAAGATACTGCACAATTAAACATAGAGAGAAGAATTAAGTTTAAAATCCAATAATGGATGCCGGGTGTGGTGAAGCATGCTTTTAATCCCAGCACTCAGGAGGCAGAGGCAGGCAGATCGCTGTGAGTACAAGGCCAGCCTGGTCTACAAAGCGAGTCTAGGACAGCCAAGACTAACACAGAGAGACTCTGTCTCAGAAAACAAAAACAAAAACAAACAAACAAAAAGCCAATAATGGTATCAAAATATTGCTTCTTCTTTTGAGTCTGTCAACAATTTCTTTGGGCTCAGACATTCATGGAATCCTAGGCAAAATTGTGAATACAATCTTCTTTGTTTACTATCTCCTTTGGTGGGACCTAGTAACATCTCTGCCGGCTCAGTGAACCTCATCTATCATTCTTCTATTACCATGAACTGAAATCTATTTGTAGACTTTATGCTTGGGTCCTCTTTTTTTAACCTTTCCTCCTCAATCATCTCTTCTTATACTCTCTAATGTTCTGGAAACTTAGATACTAATTCAAGAAATAGGTTACAGCGGATAAGTGATTTCTCCAAACCTATTTATTCACATATAGTAAATAGCTCAAGAGATAGAAGGCAATTCAAAATGGAATGAAATATCTCTGCTGATTTAATGTCCTAGGGGAATAAATGAGAACTCATAGTGTGCAGCAGGATGAGGGCATTGTGAGATTTTTTTCCCATATATTTCTTGAAACATATTCCCTAAACCAATGGATCCTGAACATGATAAGTTCACAGAAAGGTGAAAATATGTAGGAAATTTTTATTGACTCTTATCAACAGGAATATGTAAAATAGTATAACTAAATCTTTCTAGGATATTACTATCTCTAGATATTATTAATCCTAAAATCACTTGCATTCAAATAATATCACAGTTTTTTTTAATTCTACACAGTGAGAAGGAAATGTTTATTCTTTGTTTGTTGGTTGTTCCTTTTTTTCTGAGACAGGGTTTCCTCCCTGTCCTTTACTCACTTTGTAGATCAGGCTGGCCTCAAACTCACATTGATCAACTTTCCTCTGCCTCCCGAGTGGTAGGATTAAAGGGATATGACACAATGCCTAACAATTTTTCTTAGTTTTCAAATGAGAGAAAAAAAAATGAAGTCTCAAATTTTAAGTAACTAATTCATCTTATACAGTTTGGCTAAGGATAAAATCACAAGGGAAATGAAACAAACAAAACCACATCCTCAAACTCATCTTGCAATGTATTTTTAAAAATAAAAACAACTTAAGATTAAAATGAATATTCAATCAATTACTACTAAAACAAATAGTCATATACTAGGCAAATTACACATAACATCTTCTAAGACGCTTAAGGAACACTATTAGGTGAGAGT
Organism: Acomys percivali; assembly: GCA_907169655.1. Lineage (NCBI taxonomy): Eukaryota > Metazoa > Chordata > Mammalia > Rodentia > Muridae > Acomys > Acomys percivali. The sequence goes on from OU015760.1 coordinate 56,444,079, forward strand.
TATTACCCCAGTGTTATGGATATGTGAACTAAGATTCTTCGAGATTACTGGCTTGACTCAATTGTTATTATCAACAAATTATAGAGTTAAGATATTAGGGAATATTCATTAGAATATACTTTGCAGTATTTTCTCAACAAAGTCACTATCTGTATATCACACTCATCCTATATAAATACATTTAAGCTCTGCATCTTATACTGATCTCTTTTCAATCATTTGTTAAATTCATTCAAAACATTCACTTATTGATTCAAGTGTTCAATTATCTAAGTTGCACCATAGATATATTCAGTGTTAAAACAGATTAATGTGCATAATATATAGTTAAATATGTTGCCTAATATATAACATACATGATGCAAATCAAAGAATATAAAAGGAAATTCAATGAAAGGCAAGTTTCTCTTTTATTAAATATTGTCAGGCCCTGGACTTCTTGGCATTGCAAAGTCATTCAAAATTCAATCAGTATTATTAAACTCATATAAAGGATACCCTTTTAATTTATTCACGTTTGTGTATATGTAAATAATATATATATAATATCTTTGTGTATTCATGTATGTATAGATATGAAAATGTTCATTAGTATAAGTTTAACTATGAATATGTAATTGTGTATTAATATGAATATGATATGAATGCATATGAATATATTAATGTAGCTATGATAAAAGGCAAAATTTATAAAAATTAGATTTACTGGGCTTGTTATAGGCATTTTGTTATCTTTTTAGACATTGGTAAGTTGTTGTGTTCTCAAAGTACTTGTATTTTGTCATGCCGTATCTAAGTAGCTGTTTTACCACAACCTTTTAAACAAAACATGTAACAAAACATCTTAAATAATGACAAAATTGTAGATCTCTCCTTATTTTATTTCAACTTTTGTTACTTTTGTTTTGTTTTCTGAGACAGTTTTTCTGTGTAGCTCTTGCTGTCCTAGAACTAGCTCTGTAGACCAAGCTGGCCTTGAAGTGGGATTAATGGTGTATATCACCTTGCTTGACCAATCTCTCCATATTTTAATTTATACATATTTTCATATTAATGATTCTGTACCTCATTTTATATGTTATATATTTATTTTAATATTTGTGATTAATAATCTATCTATATGATCTGCCTATTTTATGCTTTTCTTTAACTTTTTCATGTTAATTTTTACAATTCTTAGAGTAGGAAATCATTTTTCATTCTGTATTTTCCTGGTCTTTTGCATGTTCACTTTATCTTACTACTTTTTTAGTGAAATTATTGATAATGCTACAGTTATCTCTTACTGAATGTTTATTGTTTCTTGGAATTATTTAAAAATTTTTATCAGTCCAAAATATAATTCTTATGTTTTTTTTATAAGTGTAATACACATATTTAAAAATCCAAATTTTTGAATGGACAATGACAAAAATCACAAACTTGGGTAAGAGAGATATATCATATGAGTTATTTCTAACCTTTGTTAAATAATTTAAGAAAATGATTATAAAAATTATGTGTGATAAATCAAATATAATTTAATCCCTCATCAAGAACAGAAGTATCACTTATAAAACATTGAACCCAGAGTAGATAAAATAATGTTATGCCTGTCCAAGTCATTAACATGAAAATGGGGTGACAAGGAAAATGCAAGTGCAGACATATTATCAGAAATATTGGTATAAGTGAAAGTATGTATTGACTCAGTATGTCTTTTGTGGTATGGCATTCTGTATTAGCACTGGACTATAAGTATCATATAGGAGAGTTTATGTCATGCCCAAACAATTTAGTTCCTCAAAGAAGTTCACCTTGCTGAGAGAACTGCTTCTCAGACATAAAATATGTAAACTCTTGTAGTAAATGAGAGGAAAAGTTCATGTATTTCCTCTTGTTAAACCCTAAAGGACTTGGCTGTTTTGGCAGAAATGACCACTTATGATTTAAACAGACATTTATCTGTAATACAATGCATGAGGGGTTGAAATTATCTAAATGTTCCACATATTTGTCAAAACAAAAGACTTTGATAAAATGTAAATGAAGCTTTTATTTATTTATTTTTTTAGAAATTGAAATAATTGTTTTAGTAGATGAGCACAAACCAATTTTAATGCAATGCAACTGGCCCACAGAGATTCAATTTCAAGAATGTGAAGAATGCTGCTATATTTTGGAATGCCAGGTGGCTCCTCTAAAAGCTCTTTTGCTGCGGAATGTTAAATGTGACACATTTCTTTCTTTATTCTTCCCACCTTATTAGGATTTAGATGAAAGCATGTGTTTACCTATACAATTTTGTCTTGTTACCGGACATTTTGAGGATTCTTTTCTTGGTCACCAGATGATCTCAAAGAAACTGAAGTCCCCTCTCGGCCTTCTTAATGTCAGTAGTACATAATTTTAGAATGGCCTCAAACAGAACCTGGAAAACAATTTTATTAGAGTGCAAAGAAAAACTGAGAACAGATAAGCTGTACAAATCAGTAGCTGCCAAGAGGTGGCGAATGGAGAAGTGATGGGGATGATGTTTGAAAAAGAATAAGGATGCCCAAAGTGCTATAAAAACATATTTAAGTTCTGACTAGCATCTGAAAGAAGAGATCAGAGAGAGATAGAGAGGGGACAGATAGACAGAGAGAAACAGAGAGAAAGAAAGAGAAGGAAAAGGAATGAGGGAGACGAGGGGGGAGATGTTGCACAGATGAGCAGAACCAACAAGCCTCATGACTGCTTTGCCTGCCTATAGGGACTGCGCTGAGCAGCTTGACTTCTGGGACAGGGAAGTATGGTATCTCATTAAACGGTTAATTACTGAATTTATCTATGCAGTTTAGCTAAAGGTGAACATTCCTTCCTATAGGAGTAATCTAGCCTTCTTAAGGCTGGTTTCTAGCCAAGGTGATTGACTCAGCCAGCCCAAAGATTTCTCCCTCTTTATAACTGGTTTTACCCATAGGGCCTTTACTGCAGCCATACCAATTATAATTGTGGTGATGGTGAGAAAACATGAATGAGGTACACAGTTATTACATTAAAAACTAAAGAATGTAAAAACTAAAAGGCTAAGAAGTTATGTATTTACAATTTCTTTCATTTAGTTAAAAACTTGTTTGATTCTAAATTAGTTGTTAGAAAGTGATTAAATCATATACAAACAAGAAGTAGTAGATTTATTTGTAGGTAATATATGCTACAAATGAACATTTCTGAAAAATTAGGAACCCATGCAAAAGCTGTTAAGCACTTTGATGTTTGCCTAAAGACATACTATCACTCCTGTGCACTACAAATATCCATTACTATTGCTTTGATTAGTAAGTTGCAATGATGTGGACTCCTGATTGGACATAAATTGCTAAAATAATAGCATCCAAAGTAATTGAGGTGTATATACACAGAAATTCAGAACAAAAACCTCAATGCTAATCTACAGGTCTTATTTGGAAAACAAAGCCTTGACTTAATAATTAAATTCGATCCCCAACATTATCTTGTTTTTTTTTTATTAATTTATTCTTGTTACATCTCAATGGTTATTCCATCACTTGTATCCACCCATTCTTCCCTCCCTCCCATTTTCCCCTTATTCCCCTTCCCTATGACTGTTCCTGAGAGGGATTACCTCCACCTGTATATGCTCATAGGGTATCAAGTCTCTTCTCGGTGACCTGCTGTCCTTCCTCTGAGTGCCACCAGGTCTCCCCCTCCAGGGGACATAGTCAAATGTGAGGCACCAGAGTACGTGAGAAAGTCATATACCACTCTCCACTCAAGTGTGGAGACTGTTCTGCCCATTGGCTAGATCTGGGTAGGGGTTTAAAGTTTACTTCCTGTATTGTGCTTGGCTGGTGCCTTAATTTGAGCGGGACCCCTGGGCACAAATCTGCCTATTATAATGTTCTATGTGTAGGTTTCTAGGACCCACTGGATCCTTCTACATTGATATTCTCACATAGTTCTCTCATCTAGCGTCCCAATAGGATGTCCTTCCCTCTGTCCCAGTTACCTGGTAAGTGAAGGCTTTCATAGGACATGCCCATTGGGCTAGTATGCAGATATAAGTGAGTATATAGCTTTTGAGTCTTTCTGCTTCTGGGTTAACTCACTCAATATGATAATTTCTAGCTCAATCTATTTATCCACAAATTTCGGGAATTCCTTGTTTTTAATAGCTGAGTAGTATTCCATAGTGTATATGTACCACATTTTCTTTATCCATTCTTCTACTGAGGGACATTTAGGCTTTTTCCATGATCTGGCTTTTAAGAATATGGCTGCTATGAACATGATTGAGCAACTTTTCTTGTTGTGTGCTGGTGCATCTTCTGGGTATATTCCAAGGAGTGGAATAGCTGGGTCTTGAGGAAGCCCTATTCCCACTTTTCTGAGATAGCACCAGATAGATTTCCAAAGTGGTTGTACTAGTTTGCATTCCCACGAGCAATGAAGGAGTGTTCCTCTCTCCCCACATCCTCTCCAGCATGTGGTGTCGCTTGAGTTTTTGATCTTAGCCATTCTGATGGGTGTAAGATGGAATCTCAGAGTTGTTTTGATTTGCATTTCCCTGATGACTAAGGAGGTTGAGCATTTCTTTAAGTGTTTCTCAGCCATTTGATATTCTTCTGTTGAGAATTCTCTGTTTAGTTCCAAGCCCCATTTCTCAATTGGGTTATTTGGTTTGGTGGTGTTTAATTTCTTGAGTTCTTTGTATATTTTGGATATTAGACCTTTGTCAGATGTAGGGTTGGTGAAGATCTTTTTCCAGTCTGTAGGCTGTAGCTTTGTTCTCTTCACAGTGTCTCCAGCCTTATAGAAGCTTCTCAGGCTCATGAGGTCCCATTTATTAATTGTTGAAATTAAGGCCTGGGCTGTTGGTGTTCTGTTCAGGAAGTTGTCTTCTGTGCCAATATTTTCCAGGCTCTTCCCCACTTTTTCTTCTAACTGACTTAGTGTCTTTGGTTTTATTATGAGTTCTTTAATCCACTTGGATTTGAGTTTTGTGCAAGGTGACAAATATGGGTCCAGTTGCATTTTTTTTACACATAGACATCCGGTTAGACCAGCACCATTTGTTGAAGATGCTATCCTTTTTCCATTGAATGGATTTGGCTTCTTTGTCAAAAATCAAGACCATATGTGTGTGGATTCATATCTGGGTCTTCAATTCGATTCCACTGATCAACCAGCCTGTTGCTGTGCCAGTACCATGCTGTTTTAACTACTAATGTTTTATAGTACAATTTGAGATCAAGTATGGAGATTCCTCCGGAGCACCTTTTATTGTACAAGATCGTTTTTGCTATTCTGGGTTTTTTTGTTTTTCCATATGAAGTTCAGAATTGAACTTTCAATGTCTTTTAAAAATTGTGTAGGTCTTTTGATAGGGATTACATTGAATCTGTAGATTGCTTTTGGTAGGATAGCCATTTCTACTATTTTAATTCTCCAGATCCATGAGCAAGGAAGATCTTTCCATCTTCTCATGTCATCTTCAATCTCCTTCTTCAGAGTTTTGATTTTTTTTTTCAAAAAATCCTTCACTTGCTTAGTTAGAGTATCTCCTAGATATTTTATATTGCTTTTGGCTGATGTGAATGGTATTTATTTAGTAATTTCTTCCTCTGCAAGCTTGTCATTTGTGTACAGGAAGGCTACAGACTTTTTTGAGTTAATTTTGTATCCAGCCAAATTGCTGAAAGCGTTTATCAGCTGTAGGAGTTCTCTGGTGGAATTTTGAGGGTCACTTATGTACACTATCATATCATCTGCAAATAGAGACAGTTTGACTTCCTCTTTTCCCATTTGGATACCCTTGATCTCCTTTTATTGTCTTATTGCTCTGGCTAGAACTTCGAGTACTATATTGAAGAGATATGGAGAGAGTAGGCAGCCTTGCCTTGTTCCCGATTTTAGAGGAATTTCCTTGAGTATCTCACCATTTACTTTGATTTTGGCTATTAGCTTGCTGTATATAGCCTTTATTGTTTTGAGGAAAGAGCCTTGTATCCCCGATCTCTCTAAAACTTTAAACATGAATGGGTGTTGGATTTGTCAAATGCTTTCTCTGCATTTAAAGAGATGATCATGTGGTTATTTATTTTCAGTTTGTTCATATGGTGGATTACATTGATGGATTTCCATATATTAAACCATCCCTCCATGCCTGGAATGAAGCCTACTTAGTCATGATGAATGATATCCTTTATGTGTTCTTGTATTTGTTTTGCAAGAATTTTATTTATTATTTTTGCATCGATGTTCAAAAGAGAAATTGGTCTGAAATTCTCTTTCTTTGTTGAGTCTTTGTGAGGTTTAGGTATCAACATGACTATGGCCTCATAGAATGAATTTGGTAATGTTCCATCCAATTCTATGTTTTGGAGTAGCTTGAAGAGTATCGGCATAAGCTCGCCTTTGAAGGTCTGGTTAATTGTTAATTTCAGCCCTGAGTTTGATTATTTCCAGACGTCTACTCCTTTTGGGTGTTTCTACTTCTTTTTTTCTCAGGCTTCCAGTTGTGTCGTTAAGACGCTTATGTGCGATGTTTCCAATTTCTTTTTAAAGGCACTTAGTGCTATGAATTTTCCTCTTAGCACTGCTTTCAATGTATCCCACAAATTTGGGTATGTTGTTCCCTCATTTTCATTGAATTTCAGAAACTCCTTGATTTCTTTCTTTATTTCTTCCCTGACTCAGGTGTCATTTAGCAGAGAGTTGTTTAGTTTCCACGTACGTGTAGGTTTTTTGTTATTTCTGTTGTTGTTGAATTGCAGCCTAAGAGAATGGTGATCTGATAGGATACAAGGTATTATTTCAATCCTCCTGTATCTGTTGAGGCCTGCCTTGTGACCTACGATGTGATCAATTTTGGAGAACGTTCCATGGGGTGCAGAGAAGAAAGTATATTCTTTCTTGTTTGGGTGAAAGGTTCTATAGATATCTGTTAGATCCATTTGACCCATGGCATTGGTTAATGATGTTATTTCTCTGCTGAGTTTCTGTTTCAATGACTTATCCTTCAGTGAGAGTGGGGTGTTGAAGTCTCCCACTATTATTGTGTGGGGATCTATGTGAGGTTTAAGTTTTTTCAGCAGATCTTTTACAATGTGGTAGCCCTTGTATTGGGAGCATAGATGTTCAGAATTGTGATGTCATCTTGGTTGACTTTACCTTTGATGAGTATGAAGTGTCCTTCTGCATCCCTTTTGATTAATTTTGGTTGAAAGTCTATTTTGTTTTATATTAAAATGGCTACGCCTGCTTGTTTCTTGTGACCATTTACTTGGAATATTTTTTTCCAACCTTTTACCCTGAGGTAATGCCTATCGTTATAGGTGAGATGTGTTTCTTGAATGCAGAAGAATGTTGGATCTTGTTTATGCACCCATTCAGTTAGTCTGTGTTTTTTTATTGGAGAGTTGAGATCATTGATGTTGAGAGATATTAACGACCAGTGACTGTTAAGAGTCTTAATTTTGATGTTGTTTCCAATCGAGCGTTTGTGTAGCTGTGTTTTTGCCATGGTATAGTTACCTATTTCCTGAGTAGTTTTGGTTGTAGCTTGACCCTTTGGGATGGAGTTTTCCTTTTAGTACCTTCTGTAAAGCTGGATTTGTGGATAGGTACTGTTTGAATTTATTTTTGTCATGGAATAGTTTGTTTTCTCCATCAATGGTTATTGATAATTTTGCTGGGGAAAATAGTCTGGCCTGGCATCTGTGGTCTCTTAGGGTTTGCAGGATCTCTGTCCAGGCTCTTCTGGCTTTTAGGGTCTCTGGTGAGAAGTCGGTTGTAATTCTGATAGGTTTGCCATTAAATGTTATTTGGCCCTTTTCCCTTGCAGCTTTTAATATTTTTTCTTTGTTCTGTATGTTTTGTGTTTTGATTATTATGTGACGGGCAGTTTTCCTTTTCTGGTCAATTCTATTTGGTGTTCTGTAGGCCTCTTGTATGTTTATAGGCATCTCTTTCTTTAGATTGGGGAAATTTTCTTCTATATTTTTGCTTAGAATAGTTTCTGGGCCTTGGAGTCTGATATCTTCTCTTTCTTTAATTCCAATTATCCTCAGATTTCTTCTTTTCATGGTGTCCTTAATTTCTTGGATGTTTTGTGTCAGGAGTTTTCCAGATTTGGCATTTTCTTTAATGGTTGCTTCAAGATCTGTGATTGTATCTTCTAGACCTGAGATTTGTTCTTCTGTCTCTTGGTTTCTGTTAGAAAAGCTCACTTCTATGTTGCTTGCCTTCTTCTCTGAGGGCTCACATTCTTGTTTTTCTTCTGTCTGTGTGTTTATCATTGAATCTATTTTTGTCTTCAGATCTTGTACTGATTTTTTTATTTCTTTGTTCTGATTGTTTGTATATTCCTGAGTTCTTCCATTGCCTCTTTATAAGTCTTCAGAGCTTGAACCGTTTTATTTATTTATTTCGTCTGCTTGTTTGCATTTTCCTGAAATTTTTCCAGTTCCACTCTATGTGCTTCTTTTAAGTCTCTCACCTGTTTGGCTGCGTCTTCCTGCATTTGATTACGAATTTTATTTGTTTCCTCTGTTAACCTCATTGCTACGGATTTGAGGTTATTTTCTTTTATTTCCATTGTATTTGAGTTCTCTGGGTTGTTTTCTTTGGGATAGTTGAAACTGGAGATGCAATGTTGTTTTGTTTTGTTTTGTTTTGTTTTGTTTTGCGTATGCTTTTACGCTGTCCTTTAGACATCTTGCCGGCTTTGTTTTTGTTGGGTAGCTTCTTGAGTTGGATGGATGGAGTCTGATGATAGATTCACTTGTTTTCTCACAATTTCCATAGGCTGGAAGCTCTGTTGCTTCCCTGGTGTGGATGGCAGGAGGTCAGCCCTGTCGTTTTCGGCTCTCATAGCCAGTGATCTTCAGCTCCCCTGTGCTGTGTGTCCTGCAATCGTTCTGGGTCTCTGGAGGAGCGTTGGGTCAGGCCAAGGTATCCAGAGCCTTCTGTGTTCCCTGCCAAGTCCAGCCACGGACACTGGGCCCGAACCAACCACCGAGCTGAGTTAGAATCTCAGGGCCTGATCCGTCTGCCGAGCTCAGCTAGGAATTCTGGGCTCAAATTCACACAGGGTCCAGCCAGAATTTTTGAGCTGGGACTACGCACCAAGCTCAGCTAGGGGCTTTTGGCCAAAGTGCGTGCTGTGGTCAGTTATTGACTCAGGCCCGAACCATCTGCCCAGCTCAGCCACGAATTCTGGATTCAAACTACACACTGTGTCCATCCAGAGTCTTAGAGCTGGGACTATGCCAAAAGCTCTACTAGAGTCTCTGGGCCCAATCTGCCTGCCAAGCACGGTTAGGGACTCTGGCCCTAAACTGCACACCGAGCTCCACCCAAGTCTCCGGGGTGGAAATGTGTACTGAGCTCAGCCAGGAACTATGGACCCACACTGCACGCTGAATTCATCCCGGGCCTCCGGGCCTATACTGCGTGGATAGTCCAGCCAGAGTCTTGGGGCTGCCGAGCCTATGTGCACAGCTCAGCTAGAATATCTGGGCCTAGTCTGCCCGGCAAGTGCAGCTGGGGCCTCTGGGCTGGATCTGCGTGCTGACTTCAGCCTGCGTAAGTGCCCCAAAACTGCCAGCTGAGCTGAGCTATTGTCTTGGGCAGAACTGCTTGTTGATGTGAGCTAGCGCCTCCGGTGGAACTGAGAGCTCCGCCCAGCCTGCCTCACAGCAGGTGAACTGCGGCTGCGCTGAGCTGGTGCCTTTGGTAGACCTGAGCGCTCCACCTAACCTGTTTCACAGCAGGTGAACTGCGGCTTCGCTGAGCTGGCGCCTTCGGTGGGACTGAGCACTCTGCCCAGTCTGCGTCACAGCAGAGGAGCTGTGGCTGCGCTTAGCTGTTTCCTTTGGCAGAATTGCTTGCTGTGCTAAGCCAGTGTCTCCACGGCACTGCACACTAAGCTGTACCCGGGACTCTGGGGCTGAACTGTCCACTGAGTCCAGTTTGTGTCACAAGGCACCACGCTACCCAAATCCTGTCCAGAGTCCCCTTTCCCACAGCAACTCCCACCAGCCACCACACTAAACTCCTCCACCGGAAGGCTCCTAGCTGCAAACCTCAGCCACTGCCGCTGATGCCGCTGGTGCTGCTGGTGCTGCTGGTGCTGCTGGTGCTGCTGGTGCCGCTGCTGCTGCTCTGATCCGAGAAAATCCGCACTCCCCCTGTGTGCAAGGGCACGCAGGTCCTCAGCACCCTGGTCCTCTGAACCGTGGAGCACTCCTGCTGCCGTGGTGTCGGCACCTTGGTGTTCCTGGCTCAGAAATCTGTGCAATTCCCTGAATTGTTCACTGGAGCTTCCAAACACGGTCCACACTGTTCGCCGCCATCATGGATTCAACCCATTATCTTGTTTTAAAGCTTCAGAGAAATTTCTATTTTTTTTTCTGGTACTCTATTTCCTCATTTGTTGATTAACTATAACTAGCACATAGAGATTCTTAATGTACTTATTGTGAAAATATATGAAACTTGTCAAAATTACTCATGTACATTCAATACATTATTGAATACATTATTGAATGCATGCAATACATTATTGTATAGATTCTTCCATCAATGATTTGAAATGAACATATTTAACCCTGTGATTAGCATGCTATAGATATATTGCAGATAGGCAAAAAACTTATTAAAGTTATAAGACATTTTCTTTAATCAAGTCTTAAAAAAAACCTTAGAGTCAGAAAGCCATGTGACTAAGAAAACTGACTCTCTATTCAGAATGAAATATACTCTAATCCAGGTTTTATCATTTTCTGGCTATGTAAACTTGGAAAAGTCACTTACAAATTTTGAAGATAATATATTATATGGAATTAAAAATATTTTTCACTCTTAGAGTTGAATTAAAAACATATTATTTTATTGTTGCTGTTAGTTAAGATACAGCTTTGTCTTTGCTAATGTCTTTAAAGGAAGAACACATGATAAACCCTCTATAAATTGTTCCTTTTGAAATGGTTGACCAGAGTCTCTGGGACTTCATTCCCTGGTATATATCAACGAAAGCACATACATTAAGGAATATTGTGCCTGAAGCATTGTTTACATATAGATATGTTTCATGAATCATCTGAAACCCTTTACAAAAAAATTCTTCTTTTTTTTTAAGATTTATTCATTTATTACATATACAGTGTTCTGCCTGCACACCAGAGTCAGAAGAGGGCACCAGATCTCATTATAGATGGTTGTGAGCACCACGTGGTTGCTGGGAATTGAACTCAGGTAGGACCTTTGGAAGAGCAGCCAGTGTTCCTAAACTCTATGCCATCTCTCCAGCCCTACAAAAAATTTCATCATGATGCATTGTCAAATTATATTAGATTAATTCCCTAATAACTATCACAGAGTAGAAAAATATTACGTACTTATGAGATATAGTATGGTTACTCATTTCAGACATAACATGTTGAATGATAGACAAAATAATTTATATTTCTACTTATTAAAATACTTGTTATTTCTATAGATTAGAAATATTAACATTCTAGGTCTCTTTAAAACTTAGCGTGTATTGTAGTACACTGGTGTTACTCTACTTTGATGTGGTTCTGTAAAACAGTAGGTCTCTTTTAAATACTCTTTGCAACCCAAGATTCCGTCTCAAATTTCACAGGATTTAATTTCCAACAAAAATAAAATGCCAAAAATATTCTGATACCTGCTTATCTGCCCTGATATAGGTTGGAAACTAATTGTATTTTAAGATATGTATTCATAATTAAGTGTTTTGAAAACAAAAGTCTTTTAAGATATATATATATATATATATATATAAAATCTAGTAGTAACATCATGACATCGATCATATTAGTCTAGAATCCAGTACCCATCTGTTCTTTATGACATTTACTTAATTTGTTTCTTGTCTCCCATTCTGCCTACCATTTTGTAAATGTTTTATTTTTCAAAGATAAAAACATGAAGTAGTTTACAACAAAATCTATATTGTTAATAGTCACAACATTTATAAAAATTGTAAACAATCCTTTATGTTTTAATAAAACTTTATTTGGGTGATTTACCCTGTGGAATTGTTTGGACAAACTAGGTTAGCCTTGATTCCATGTAGACACTTTAGGATATCTGTGTCAGAAACCTTTTGAAGAGACTCTACCTTTCAGAGAGAATAGGTGGAGAATATTGGAAAATGTTTCTCAAGTAGGATATTCAAGTCATATACATGAAAGAGACTAGATGTGTTGCAAAAGCTTAGACTATCCTCTAGGTGTCAAGGAACCAATAAAAAAATATAAAGCAAGTATAATAGGATTTGATGTCTTCTTTGGAAAGCTAAGGATGAAATGAAGAAAGAAGCTGTTTGAAGAAAAAGAGATTAAGACATCCAAATTTTTCAGTAAGATAAAAAGCAATAGAGATGAATAAAGGCCACCTTTCTTTGCTTATATTACAACTTAATGGTGATTATAGTATAGATTTGTGAGTCCTGTTGACAAAGCAGTTTATGAACAATTAAATACATATATAAGTAAGTGATAAATCATTGAAGCTTTAAAATACAATATTGGTTCTCTTGTCTCTTCTAAAACTTGAGTTTTATATTTTATATTCTCTTGACTCTATGTTAAATGTATGACTGTAATTTCCAAACAGACTTTCATTAATTTCAAGAGAAACTACTCACAGCTGAAGTACAAAAGTACTTACAAGAGCTCAAGTAACACTTAAATTGAAGTGAACAACAATTGTCTTATATAATAAAAGCTATAATGACTAAAATATCAATAGTTCATTACCTCAGAAATCTATACTCTATGGATTTTTACTAAAGTAGGTTGGTGATATAAGAGAAGATATTGTGAGCACTCTTTTTCAATCATTAACAATCATACATTTCAAAATTTATGAACAAATATTTAATATAATTACATAGGCTAAAATAAGTTTATTGTGGGACTTACGAGAAATCATAGTGAATTAATTACATGAATTTTTATACCTTTCAATGTGATTTTCATTATTTTCACCTAATGTATAGAATATTTTATAATTTAAAAATGCAGAAATACAATGAAAAAAATCAAAGTAGCATGGTGATGATGATCAATTGTTCAAATTTCTTCTCAATCAAGATTACAGAGCTGGGAATATGTCTTAGCATCAATATACTTGTTGAGTCTATGTAGGACCTTCACATGGCTTGACTAAGTGTGAAACAGAAAATAATCTGTACACAAGCTATTGTGCCAGTTTTTGAAAGTGAAGTTAAGATTTCATTTAAGTCCCCAAGATGCTGGAGATGTAACATCTAAAAGATATCTGCCTAGGAGAGCTGTTTATTGTGAGCAAAACTAGCTCAAGAGAGAGACATATGTTAAAGGCCAGAAAGATAAAGAAGCTGAAATGCACGTGCTCTTTGAAACTAAAGTTCTAGACATTGAATATATAGTTACAGTATTTGTTTTTTTTCCTTTCTGGATTTGGTTTTGTTTTTGAATACTGCCATTCCTCCATTTTCATCCCTTTTGGAATGGAAATGATATTGTTTGCTATTTGCATGTTGAAAGTATGGTACTTGATTTTAAAGGGCGACACAGTTCAGAGATTTCCTAGAGTCTTAGAAGAGAATGTAGACTTTTAAATAGTGAAGAAAATGTGAAAGATTATGGGGACTTTTAAATTTGAACTAAATGGATTTCACATTATGGTATGACCATAAGCTTTTGGGGGCCATGGAGTTGAATGCAGTAGTTTGATTAAGAAACGTCTCCTAAGGTTCAGGTATTTGAACACCTAGTGCCCAGTCAGTGTCATTGTTTAGATAAGTTATGGTTTAGTACATCCTTGCTGGAGAAAAAAATGTCAATGGGAATAAGTTTTTAGAGTTCATAGTCTCATCTGAGTTCTACTTCTCTCCCCACTTTATGATTTAAGTTGTCATCTCTCCACTTCCTGCTCCATCTGCTTGATGACATGTCTCCTCTGTAGTTATGGAATTATAAGCCAATTTGTATTCCTTTGAATGCCTTCTGCTCTAAGTATCATATTGTATAAGTATGGAGAGAGCAGATATTCTTGTTGTTTCCTAGTTTTAGTTGAAACTTTTCTCTCCATTTAAGTTGGTGTTGGCTGTGGATTTGCTAGAAATTTCTTTTATTATGTTAATATATATCCCTTGTATGCCTACTGTCTCTAGAACTTTTTTTTTATTATTATTTTTAATTAATTTATTCTTGTTACATCTCTATGGTTATCCCATCCCTTGTATCCTCCCATTCTCCCCTCCCTCCCATTTTCCCCTTATTCCCCTCCCCTATGACTGTTCCTCAGAGGGATTACCTCCCTCTGTATATGCTCATAGGGTATCAAGTCTCTTCTCAGTGACCTGCTGTCCTTCCTCTGAGTGCCACTAGGTCTCCCCCGCCAGGGGACATAGTCAGATGTGAGGCACCAGAGTACTTGAGAAAGTCAAATCCCTCTCTCCACTCAAGTGTGGAGACTGTCTTGTCCATGGGCTAGATCATGGTAGGGGTTTAATTATTATGAAAGGATGTTCATTTTGGCCAAAGGCCTTTTCTGCATCTAATGAGACAATTATGTGCTTTTTGTCTTTCAATCTGTTTATGAGGTAGATGACACATTTATTGATTTACATATGTTGAACCCTTTCTACATCTCTGGGATGAAGCATACTTGATTATGGCACATGTTCTTTTTTATGTTCTCATTAATTTGGTTTGCAAGTATTCTTCGGACTTTTCTACCTAAGTTCATAAGCGACATTGACCTATAATTTTCTTTTAATGTTGGGTTTTGTGTGGCTTTGGTATGAGGATAATTTTGGTTATGTAAATTCATATTTACATAAGTTGCTTTTGGTTGTGATGTTTTGTCATAGTAGCAGAAAAAAGTAACTAAAATGCTTATGAAGCTGCATAAACATGGATCTGTAAGCAATTAACAGAAGAGTGAATCTAGGTTTTTTCAAACCCCATTATTTATCAACTGTAGGAGTTCTTTGGTAGAATTTTGGATGTCACTTATCATCTGCAAATAGAGATACTTTGACTTCCTCATTTCCTCTGTGGATCCCCTTGATCTCCTTTGGTTGTCTTATTGCTCTAGCTAGAACTTTAAGTAGTATATTGACAAGATATGGAGAGAGTGGGCAGTGTTATCTAGTCCCTGATTTTAGGAATTTCTTTGAATTTTTCTCCATTTAATTTGATATTGGCTATAGGCTTGCTGTATATAGCCTTTATTATGTTTAGTTATGTGCCTTGAATCCTTTATCTCTCCAAGAATTTAAACATGAACAGGTGTTGGATTTTGTCAAATGCTTTTTCATCATCTAAGCAGATGATCATTTTTTTCAGTGTTTATATATAGTGGATTATGTGGATGTATTTCCATATATTGAACCACCCATGCATGCCTGGAATGAAGCTTGATAAACACCTTCAGCAAAGTAGCCTCATACATGATTAATTTAAAAAATTAGTAACACTCCTATATACAAATGAGAAACAGGATGAGAAAGAAATTAGGGAAACTACACCCTTGACAATAGCCACAAATAACATAAAGTATCTTTGTGTAACTCTAACCAAGCAAGTAAAATACTTATATAAAAAAAAAATACAAGTCTCTGAAGAAAAAAATTGAAGAAGATATCAAAAGATGGAAAGATCACCCACACTCATGGAGCAGGAGGATCAACATGGTAAAAATGGCCATATTATCAGTAGCAATCTACAGATTCAATGTAATCCCTTTCAAAATATCTACACAAGTATTTACAGACATTGAAAGATCAATTGTCAACTTCATATGGAAAAATAAAAAACCAAGAATAACTAAAGCAATCCTATACAATGAAAGATCTTCCAGAAGAATATACATCTCTGATCTCACACTGTACTATAGAGCAACAGCAATGAAAATAGCATGACACTGGCACAGAAATAGGCTGGTTGATCAATGGAGTTGAATTAAATACCCAGAAATAAACCCACATGGACATTTGATTTTTGACAAAGAAACCAAGGCAACACAATGGATAAAAGATAACAACTTAAACAATAGCTGCTGGTCTAACTGGATGTCTGTTTGTACAAAAAATGCATATAGATCCATATTTATCAGCTGCACAAAACTCAAGGCCAAGTGGATTAAAGACCTCAACATAAAACCAGATATATTAAAGTTGTTAGAAGAAAAAGTGTGGAATAGCCTTGAGCTCATTGGCACAGGAGACAACTTCCTGAACAGAACACCAATAGCTCAGGATCTAAGATCGACAATTAATAAATGGGACCTCATGAAAGTGAAAAGCTTCTGTAAGGCAAAGGACACTGTCACCAGAACAAATTGCAACCTATATACTGGGAGATCTTCACCAACTGCATATCTGACAATGGGATTACATGTAAAATATATAAAGAATTCAAGAAATTTAACACCACCAAACCAAATATCAAATTAAAAAAAGGATGTACAGAGCTAAACAGAGAATTCTTAACAGAGGACCATCAAATGGCTGAGAAACATATAAAGAAATGTTCAATGTCCTTAGTCACCAGGGAAATGCAAATCAAAACAACTCTGAGATTCCATCTTATATCTACCAGAAAGGCTATTTCAAAATGTAAGTGACAGCACATGCTGTTGAGGATATGAAGAAACGAGAAGACTCCTTCATTGTTGGTGGGAGTGCAAACTTGTACAACCACTTTGGAAATCTATCTGGTGCTTTCTCAGAAAACTGGTAATAGAGCTACCTCACAACCCGGCTATTCCACCCCTTGGAATATACCCAGAAGATGTTCCACCACACAACAAGGACATTTGTTCACCTATGTTCATAGCAGCTTTATTCATAGCATCCAGAATCTGGAAACAACCTTGGATGTCCCTCAGCTGAAGAATCGAGAAGCAGAAAGAGTCAAATGGTATATACTCACTTATATCTGGACACTAGCCCAAGGGATATGTCCCATGAAAGCTTCATTTACCAGGAAAGTGGGACAGAGGGGAGGACATACTTTTGGGACTCTATGTGAGAGAAGCATGGGAGAATGGGGAAATAGAAGGATCCAGAAGGTCCTAGAAACATACAAGAAGAACATTATGATAGTCAGATCTGGGCCCAGGGGTCCTACTCAAACCATGGCACCAGCCAAGTACAATACATGCAGTAAACTTCGAACCCCTACCCAGATCTAGCCAATGGACAGGACATTCTCCACAGTTGAGTGGAGAGCGGGGACTGACTCTGACATGAACTCTGGTGTCCCATATTTGACCACGTCCCTTGGATGAGGAGGCCTGGTGGCACTCAGAGGAAGGATAGCAGATTGGTTGTAAAACATGTAGTGATAATGACAAAATGTATTGGTTTTTAATATATACTAGAAAATTAATTTAGTATAGACTGTTCTTCATTTGAAAGATTCTTGCTGCAAAATGAAATGTTAACTGATACATTCATGTGAGTGGGAGTAGATGTAGAATTAATTAAATTGGGATCATACTTATGGAAACTTACTCGTGCTGTCTTAGGATAAGACAGTGATTTTTCAGGACCACTGTAAAATATTAAATATTTGAAGATTTCTTTAGTGGTTTTATTTTTCTCCTTCAGCTTTTTAAAGTCAGGATTGTGATTTTCTTTATTTTCTGTTTTAAAGGCTGTATTTGCTGTTGTTGAGCTGTTTATAGTACATGACTTTTCCCACCTTCACTACTTAGATCTGTAATTTAGTATTCATATAATAGTAACAAATAAGATTTAAGAATTTCATCTCAGCTGGATGCAGTGGTTCATGTCTATAATCCCAGCACATGGGGAGGCAGTAAACACAGATGGATCTCTGTGAATGTGAGACCAGCCTGGTCTACAAAATGAGTCTACCAAGGCTACACAGAGAAAACTTGTCTCAAAAAAAAAAACAAAAACAAAAACAAAAAAAACAAAAAACAAAAAAAAGTTCATCTGAATTAGTCAGTCTGTGTAATTGATAAAAATAATTTCTGTATTCAATTCTGTTGTTTTGAAATTATACTAAATAAAACTTTGTTGTGTCATATTCCATTAACTTATATATCATGTACAAAAGAAATATATCACTCTCATTTTTTTTGTTAACCACACACTACTTCCCTCTTCTCCTGGCTTTATTTTTTTCATTTGCATTTATTTTTTTATGTGTGCACTGGTAGAGGCCAGGAACAAATCGCTGGAGTTGGTTTTTGTTTTACTGTGTGAACTGGAGGATCAAACTCATATCATAATGCTTGATGACAAGTATCTTTAACCAGTGAGGATAAATCTCCTGTCCCAGATTTATTACATTTCTACCTCATAGTTTAAATTTCTCAGTCTTTGTTATTGGCTAGATATTTAAATACTTTTTTCAATGATGATAAACTTCAAAAGTGATTTTATCAAAAACTGAATATAATTTGAAAAAGTATATTCTTAGATAAACATGCAAACAAAACTAAAATTTCTAACCTGATTATAATTTTTTCAAAATATTTATTAAATTTAATAAACAAAATGGTATTTTATCATTAATTACAAGTAGTGTTATTAATACAAGATTATACAAATAAGATTGAGCTATGTAATATCCTAAAACTTTGTTGTACTTTTTACATAAAATTTTGCATTTAAATGTTTCTACATTTAACTCTTTAAAAATTCAATTTTATATTTGATTTGTATATGTCCAAACATTTAAAATTAAACAAACAAGGGTATGATGTATTGTTATACAATTCTAAATATTATTTGTACTTATGCTATGAGAAGTCATATGTATCTGTAAAGCCATGGATTGAATCAAGAAGTAAAAAAATGTGCTCAATACCACAGAGTAATGATATCATTTTACGTTAAAATAAAAGAGTCTGTGGTATTCATAACATCTGTGAAGAACATGGGAAATGCCTTTTTGGTGTCTGAGAAAACGTAGAAATTTTCCTCACAACTCTAAAGTTGTATCCTACTCAACTCTGGCACAAAATGGGTTTCACATGCCATTATGTTTTCTTAATCATCAAATATCATTTTATCCACATGCTCTGAAAGATACTTCCTTTTGGGTATTTTGGTCACAACTTTGTTGCTTATACTAATTTTCACTTTTCTTTGGATTAGAAACGAGATCTTTTCATTAAACACCTTTACATACCCAGGGAACCCTCCACCCTGCATTGCCAAGAAGAAATTTCATATGTAAGCATGAAAGTTCTATTATAGAGGGGAGCTGAGAAGACTGAATCATTGTATTGTATAATCATCCATGTCTACAACTGATAGGTCTACAATGAGCCTTTCAAAATGGCATTGCTGGTGACAATGTCTTAAACAGAAGGAGACTTTGACTGTGTAAAGAGAAGGATTATTATTGACCAAGCAGAAGCATAAGTTCAGCATGCCTCAGGAATCTCATAAGATAGGTATGGTGGTTTAAATAAGAATGGCTGTCTAGGCATATATTTGAATGCTTAGTCATCAAGGACTGGCAGTATTTGAAAAGAATTAAAAAGATTAGGAGGTGTAGCCTTGTTGTAGGAAGTGTGTCACTGGAGATGGGCTTTAACGTTTCAAAAGCCCATGCCAGGCATGGAAGTTTCTCCCTCTCCCTCTCCCTTTTCTTCTCCCTCTCCATCTCCCTCTCCCCTTCCTTTCTCCTTGCCCCTCCTCCTCTCCTCTTCTTTTCTCTTCTCTCTCTCTCTCTCTCTCTCTCTCTCTCTCTCTCTCTCTCTCTCTCTCTCTCTCTCTCTCTCTCTTTCTCTCTCTCTCTTATGATGTAGTTCTCAGGAACTGCTCCAGCACCTGCCTGCATGCCACCATGCTTCCTACCATAGTGATAAAGACTAAACATCTGAAACTGTAAACAAGCCCTAGTTAAATGTTTTCCTTTATCATGGTCATGGTGTCTCTTCACAGCAGTAGAAGAGTGACTAGGACAGTGGGTTTCTGATTACCAATATCTCCTTTAATCCTCCACAAAAGGATAAGTACCTCAGGGCAAGGGCATCTAGCTCCAGTCAATCCAAGCAGCCTGTATCAACTCAAAGATCTTCACCTCTCTGATGATCATATAAAATCCAATTGCTTTTCAGACATTTTGTTTCTTTGTCCTTCCCACTCTCCCTCTGAGAGATAATAGCCTTGGCAGTTTGATCCTAAATAAATCTTCCTTTCTACCCATAAAGTAGTCTAGTTCTGTGAATTTGTTGTACCTTTGCTTTCAATTGGTCCTAGAGAAATACTAGCCCTCACTAGATCAATTACCTTAGTATGAGACAAAAGCCATCAGGATATAGAGATTCTAGATATGCATTGCACATCCTAAGCTTTCACTTTGCAGAAGACAGGCTTCCTCAGATTATTAATGGGCGTCTAATTCTAAGACAGCTAGAAGCCTCTTATTTCTCCATCGGGGAGCAATTATTCACTGTCAAGGTCACCAAGCCCCTACTAATGACTTAAGTTTTGGAAATGTTTTTGATGACAAGGCTGCTGAGGATGCCAGTCAATGCCACTATACACCTTCTTCTATTGCCCTCTTGGTTGAGTCAAGCTAAACTCCTACTTACTGTGAGTCCCAATAACAGACCCTCTAAAGCTATTGTAGCTGTTGCAGGCCCTCAGGGCTGGGTTTTTCTATGGGACAGGTTCTGTTTCCTTGATCCTTATGCAAAGCCTTTCTTGACAGCCATTCACATTGATTCTTGGCCTCTCTACTACTGTCTATTCCAAGGTCTCTTATTCTACCTGAGTCTTTCTACCTTTCTTAGATCTACCATCAAGGGATACTCCACTTGCACTCAAACCTTCCTATAGCAGGCCTTGCAAACCACTCCTTCTTTTAACATACACTGATTTGGGGGTATCTTCTGGGAGAAGAGGCTTGCAGATAAACTTCACACATATGTCTCTAAAAGAGAAACAAATATGTTCTTACAATGGTAGACTGTTTCTTAAGATGTGTAGAAGCTTCCCCAACTACGGCTGAGACTTCAGAAGTGGTATATTCCCACCTAATTAATAATATTTTGCCAAGATTTAGAATTCTTAGATCCATACAATTGGGTAATAGCCTGTCATTTATCTTGAAAGTCACAGGATAAGATGAGGCCATGGCTTGCTCAGCGTGCTTTCTTATAGAACCCAAGACCAGTGGCCAAGAGATGACAATACCCCCAATATGCTGGGTCCTCCCCCCTGCAAAATCAAAGGGTCCTTGACTTGCTGATTGTGGAAAAAGGAGGTACTTGTCTCTTCCCCAATAAAGAATGTTACTGTTGTGTGAACCAATGAAGCCAAATAGAACAAGATTTAAGACTTGCATGAGTTGGTTTAGAAACTATGGCCTCCAGGAGCTGACTCTAATGTAGGATTCTTACTATAGTCTTATCTGGGGCTCTGGCTTCTATCCTTCCTCAGCCCACTGGCCTCTATCCTTCTCATGATTATATTTTTTTCTCTATCTTTTCAGATTCCTTCAGGAGATAATTAGTGAAATAACCCAAAGGCCAGTAAACTGGATGCTGCTGATGGAATTTTTGCAGATCTCCTACCATCACCTGCTAGTTTGAGCGACCGCTTTGGATCAGTATACGAGATGCCACCTCTTCTCAAGTCTCCAATCAGCAAGAAGTACTCAAAGGATTATCATAATCTATTATCAACAAAAGTTTGGAATGTTAGGCCCAATGTGGGCACCATATATGTAGTGTTAGTGACAATATCCAAGAGTGAGGGACTTTGAGGGTGTAAACAAAATTGTTATTAGATAAATAGAAACATTCCTCAAGAATCACATAAGGCAGGATTCTGTTTACCAGGGCCTCTCTTAATCCTCCCTCAAAGGTCAACTACCTTTGGCAAGGGCGTCTAGGTGTTATCAGTCTGAACAGCATGTATGAGCTCAACTAGCCTCAGAAACCTTCATGTAAAAACCACTTACTTTTCTACCACTTTGCTTTTTTTCTGCCCCCTCACCCCAGAAGATGGCCTAACTATTTTGAACCCTAGTAAACTTTTCTTTCTACACATTGCATAGCCTAAAGCAGTAGTTTCATTGTGTACTTGCTTACAATTATAATGCTTCAATTTTTCTGATTCTTTTTTATTTTATTAATTTATTCATATACATCTCAATTGTTATCCCATCCCTTGTATCCTCCCATTCCTCCCTCCCTCCCGCTTTCCCCCTTATTCCCCTCCCCTATGACTGTGACTGAGGGGGACCTCATCCCCCTGTATATGCTCATAGGGTATCAAGTCTCTTCTTGGTAGCCTGCTATCCTTCCTCTGAGTGCCACCAGGTCTACTCAGATCTAGCCAATGTACAGGAGATTCAAAATTTTTAATTAATTTTTTATGCATATGGGTGTTTTAACAACAAGAATATCTGTATACCCTGTGACAACTGGTATGTTAGAGAAGTTTCTTGTTTCTTTGAACACTCAGTTGTGTCATGTGGTGTTTTGCTGAAAGATGTCTTGTGAGAGGTAAAGGTCATGTGGTGTTTTTCTGGAGGATGTCTGTGAGAGAGCCTGTGATGTTTTGCTGGAGGCAGATATATGAGAGTGCATGTGCCAGTTGGAATGAGTATAAAAATACCAGGGACAGTGGGACACCACTATTGGCCTTTCTATGCCATGCAACACTTTGCTGGTCTTCACTTAGCAGAGAAAAACATTCCAGAGTACTTATTGTGGTATTCCAGCAGATTTTGGCTGCTTCCACAGACTCAAGCTGATTCGATGGAGACTTGCTGGTTCTGCTGGATTGTGCCACTGCTAGGGATTCATGTGGCTGTTTGGTGTTGGCTATTGGACTGGACTGCTGGTATCCTAACAATGCAGAGTGAAATCGGCACAAGAAACTACATCTAAACATCTACAACTCCCTTTTCCTATTAACATTCTTTCTCCTCTTCCTCTGATCGGTGGGTTAGAAGTGAGGTCAAAGTGTTTAAGTACTCTAAATAAAGTAGGTTTTGAAAAATTAAGCCTACAAGTATGTACAGAGACTATAAGAGGGCATCAGATTCTGTAGTATTGAGTTATTGATGGTTATCAACCATCACATAGGCCGGAGGAATCGAATCCTGGTCCTCTGAAAAAGCATTCAAGCTTGTATCTGATGACCCTCTTCTCCAGCTTAGAAGTGTTAACATTTACTATTATTTTGTGTCTATGAGAGCATGTTTGTGTTCATGCATGTACACATATGGGTATGCAAGCATATGGTGTATGGTGCCACAGTACACTTGTGGAAGTCAGAGGACTACTATCCAGAGTTGATTCTCTACTTTTTTCTGGGGTTCCAGGCATCATCTCAGGCTTGAGCAGCAAACATTATTTGCTAAGCAGTGTCACCTCAAAAGGGTTTATACAAAGTGAGGAGTACGGCACAAATGATCTTATCAAGTTTCACTTCTACTTTCAGTTACTTGTAATCTTTCAAAATAACAATGGGATGCAATATGTAACAAACTAAACACAAACTTAGCTAAGCTAAGATCAGTCTGTTGCATTTAAGAGGTGTCTTAAGCACATCAGTATTCAGGAACCACTAATCCTTGTGTTTTCAGTTAAACAATTATGTCATCATTGTCTCCAAGGTTCTTCCACATTTAAAAAATTTTAAAAGAGAAAGAATGCATGTCAGTACATGCTTCTAATCATAAAAATATTAATTCTTTATTGCTGTAAGAATATATTGAACTAATTTTCAGTGGTATTTGTGTCATTTTGTATGTTGTTAGAGCTTACATGAACTCATAACACACTTTCAAAGTTGCAGCTGGAAACCCCTCTCCAGTTTTGTTCTCCTATATTTTTCTATGTTTTCTTTATCTCTTTGTATTAGACAGTGACCTGAAATATATAGAAAAAGATTAACAAACCATTGATTGTCTAGATTTTCAGTGCAGACTAATTTCAATAAGAATCAAAGTGAAAGATGAAAAATTCTAAATTCAACACCAAATTCATACAATTTGGTTTTTGTATTAACAAAATAAAATATAGAGACCTCTGTAAACGAGAGTTATACTTGCAGAGGACTGAGGTTCAGGTTTTTGCATTACACATTGGAAAATAAACACACAGACAAAAACACACACACACACACACACACACACACACACACACACACACACACA
>OU015760.1:56468261-56482865 GCA_907169655.1 Acomys percivali
CACACACACACACACACACACACACACACACACACACACACACACACCAGAGAAAGACACATACATATTTATACAGAGTGTATGTAAAATGGCCAACTTGAAATTTTACTTTATTTGTTATTACTGAGGAGCGGGCTCGCTGTGCACAGTGTGTAGGTGGAAGTCAGAGAGCAAGTTTTAGGAGTCCTTTCACTATTCTACTGGTTTTTTGGGTTCTAGGGCTTGAATTGAGGTCATCAGGAATATAAAGGTGTAAAAGCGAAACAACGTATTACATTATTTTACGGTCCCCAAATGCCTAACTCTTAAATTAAGTTATAGTCATTTGTTCTGATCTGACTCTAGAAACCATCTTCCAAAACATCTGTTCATCAACAAGTTGTATATACTAGTACAAACTATTCTTTTTACTTAAAAATAAAAACTTGTCTAAACTTCAGCATGACCCTTGGTAAGAGAAAAAGTAAAGACTTTCTTAAAAGAAAAAAAATCCTCCAATTCATTTATTGATACAAGAGTCACATAAAAACACACAAATGGAGTATACTGGTTTCCCTAAAATTTCTGGGGAAATTTTCTAATAAACTTTAGGTTATTACTTAGCACTTTTAGAAAGAAAACAGCGCTGCATGTTCTGTATTCTGGAAAAGTGAAGCATGTAATGCTTTTCAGTGAATCTATCTTTTTAAAAATGGATACTCTCTTCAATATTTCCAGCATAAAATGCTAATGGAGTTGATTTGCAACTGTATTCTGGGTGAAGAATAGTAAAGCACATTTAAGAATACCATAGAAGTATCAAAGATTCGGTGTCATAATTCAAATGATCTAGTACAAATCGACTTCATAGTAGCTGTTAAGTATATATTTGTTTTGTTTGTAAGTTTGCTTAAGTTGGGAAGAGTTTATTTTTTTTTAAATTATCAGCAGTTATTTAGCCACTAAGAGTGGAGGACTACTACCTGAATTTTTAGTAGCAGTGTTGTGCAATGAGAATCAAAATAATTATCGGAAGGCCAAAATATATATTGGTTTCTCTTCACATACCCTCAATGTTTTTAGTATCTTTAGGATTCCAAATTTTCCTCAGGAGGTGAAGTCACTTCTTTTAACTGCACTAGAACTTGAAAGAGACTCTCTAAAGTAGCCACCATTAAATCCACTCAAGTAAACTCAGAAAAACCTAAATTCTACAGCTGGAAAAATGGATATAATGACTGTTTTTCCAGTAAAGGAGGGAAATGAAGATTTTTTTGTTTCCCCCTCCACTTAAAGATTATCGCAAACTACAAGACAAAAGAAGCTACTCACAGATGAAATATCTGTTCTTGGAAGTCTTTTGGACCATTTGCCCTCTTTTTTGGCAATATAGAAGAAAACTATTTTTCTAATTTGTCTTTATTTTTTTATATTTACACGCACACATGCACACGCGTGTGCACACACACACACAAACACACACACACACACTGAATACCTTCAAATACTCTGAATACCTTCTTTCCAATTTGCTCCTCCACTGGCTACATCCTTTAAGTAAACCACAGAAAATATTAACAGTCAATAGCTTCTTAGCATGGCATAGAGCTTAATAATGGTGGAAATTTGAAGGGCCCAATCTCTTGCAGGTGTCCACAGTTTCTTTGTGTTTGTGACTGAAAGAGTAGGTCCCATATGGATCACCTCTAGCCTTTAATGCAGTATGACACTTACTTTATCAACTACTTACCAACTAAATAGATAAAAAATTGGCTTAATTTCAAACCTCTAGCCAAAAAAGCAATCCTCTGATCAAATCACTTCAAAACCATTGAGGACATAAAGGACTAACTTCATTCATTTTTATAGACACTTATAATATATATTATCTGATCTGATTATGTCTTTAGATATACTTATATAGATGATGCTCATTTTAAGGTTAATATTTTTGGATAACTTACATTATCCACACAGACACTCCTGAAACAGGAAATAACGGTATTTTGTGAATGATCCTTGTTTAAAAAATAGACCTAGCTAGCTCACTCTGTGCAGTATTACACAAGTTCAACACTAATACTTTTATTTTTAAAGCATATTTCATGTCAACTTCTTAATTTCTAGTCAGTTTGGCAACAGATAATACAACTGGCCCTCAAAATAATTTGAGAACACAGAAATTGTTGCAATCCTGGTCATGTGACACCAGCATTCACCTGATCCCAGGTATCAATGTCCTAGTCTACTCTTGATCTCCCCTAATTCTTCGATAATAAAATTCCTGCAACTATTAATGCCTGCTTCTAAGTCTGATTTTTCTTCAGCCATTCTTTACTGCTCTTGTAACTGCTTAGAATTCCAAATCATGTTATAGCCTAAAGTCAAACCTCTACCAAAAAAATAATCTCTCGGATCAAATCATTTCACATTGTCTTTTCTTTAAAGTCACATAGTAATGATCATCTCAATTCCACTTTAATTTTAAATATAACATCATGCCTTGTGGTACTGGTTTATAATCATGAATTGCTCAGTAGTTTCAATTTGTATTTGTCTTACTTCACCATATGTGGTTTTAAGTGATTTAGGGTTTGTGATTGTATGCATATGTTTCTCTGTGTTCAACATTACCTATCTTAGGACCTGGGGTGTGCATTTAGCAAATCTGTGGAATATAGAATAATTCTCATATTCTCAGAAATAACTGCCTTGATTTTTACAGACATTTTAGCTACTATAAAGGATCTTACTTTCTGTAACTTTTCAAGTTTTTTCAGAAATAATGTTGGTAAAAAATCTAGATACAACTTGCCAGAGACTATTTAAAATCTATTTATTCACATATGTTCTTGGATATTAACCGAGAAGTGTTGACACTGAAAAACTTGAAATACATATTTCTACTGCATACTCCAATTGACCTAAGTAGGAGCATATGTAAAAATATGCCATATGGTGGTTATGTACTAGAAGAAGAATTTCTGCTTCTAGTTCCATTGTCCTTTTTACCCACTGGGAATTTAAGAAAATATTATATGGGTTTATATAAATCAAAGATTTCCTCACAATTGGCATTCCCTGCTTGTCTTCTGTTTTAGTTAATACAATGAACTTCTCTTCTTCCTGGCATGTTTTCCCTAAACTATAGAATTCTGGCACTGGAAAGAGGTGATCTTCTCCAAGCTTTCTTAATAGTGCACAATAGATGATAACAAACTATTTGTGGTATCTGTTTTCTAAAGATGTCCTCAGTCTATATACTGTATCCTTGTAGGCTAGATTTTTTGGATCACTTATAATGTGAATGCAACTCATGCTGAATTCAATTCTATTGCAAATTATGATGAAATTATTTTCCACTATGTAATTAATGGAAATCAACCATGAAAGTAAAATGTGAATCTTTTGAAACATTTCTTTGTGTTGGAAGCTAATTAACTGACAAAGTTTCAGGGCATAGTAGATGAGATTGTGAGAATCACTTGTAAAATGCTTGATGAATAGAGCTTATTTCCCAGTTATATTATTCTTAGCTCTGCTTTAAGATCTCAGTTTGAGTGAGAAGGGGAAATTGTATGTTAAAACTTATTATAGTTTATACTCAGCTTTCTAAAGCAGTCTAAACTTTCACTTTGGCTCCTTTACAATCTAGCCAACTGTTCACAGACTATGGCATCATCTTACTAAAACTTCCATGGAGGAATAAACACCCTCTTTCTTTCTGTTTATTACATTTTTATTAGAAAAATACTAACTTAATCTAATAAATATTATGGAAATGTTAAACTAGGATAGTACATTGGGAAGTAAAGATTTCATTATAAAAATAAGATTTTATAGGAAACATGAGAAAATAAATATATCTAGAAATGAATCTTGAAAAAGAAAATTGACTATATCTTATTCTGGCATTTAACTTATTTTATTATTGGTTATTAATAATTGTTATGGTTTCACTTATACATGAGTCTCCATGATAGGTTTGTATACATAGGCTAATCATAGGATCAGCAGAATAAGGGACAATGAGTCAAACTGAAACCTAATTTATATAAACTTGGGCATATTTTTGAAGCTAAAGAAATATAGAAGTAATTTTTACTGATTTAGTTTATCAAAATTTCAAACCTCTTTCTAAAACTTTTATATATTTTGATCTTCATAAAAGATTTATAGTTAGTTAGAGTCACTGTTGACTATAATTTTTACAGAAATAAATTCTTATTTTTAGCAAAATATTATAAGTAGGTGAAAGAACATAAATAGAGCTTTTTATTCTGCATCTGATTTGCTTGCTGTGTGACCAACACATATGTTTTAGAAGTTCTTCAATCTCACCTATCTCACTTGTAAAACAAAGAAAGTGGTCACTAAATTTTCCTAATCCAACTGCAATGATGAACTCTTTCCCTTTTCCCCCATGTTAAACTGTTATTATGTCATTGTTAAATTACGTATCAGGTATTTGTTTCCTTCTTGAGAAGAATTTTGTGCTTCCTTTATATTATGAGACAATAGTGCAGTGCTTAGCACATTTGGGATGCTGGGTCAAGATTTATAGAAAAGCAAAGGCAAGAATTATTTCTAAGTATTTCCTGTATATATTTATTTATACTGTACTATGATCTATTGGATATTAATTCACAGAAATTTAGGATGAATAGACATGATAAAAACAACATTATATTATCAATATGGTTAAAACTGCAGAAAAATCTTAATGCTTCATCTTATACCTAAATTGTGATAAAATAATGTTGAAAGAGATAAAGAAAAAACCTTGTTCTAAGTTCTCAGAAAGGGTGCTCACATTCACCACACTGTTTTATTTAGGACAAAGTATGAAGGAAAGGGAGCTAATGTATGTAAAGTATTTTAAAAGAATACCAAAGTTTCTATAAGTATTAACAGAACAAAGGAAGGAAAGTATAAAAAGAGGAGAGGGAGGCACATACGGGCATTGGGGAAGAAGAAGAAGAAGAAGGAGGAGGAGGAGGAGAAGGACGAGGAGGAGGACGAGGAGAAGGAGAAGGAGAAGAAGAAGAAGAGAGGAGAAAACTAGGGCAAGCTAAGAAGAATTTCAAGCAGGGGCAGTAAGAGCTGAATCTCAATTTGGTCCTGGGATGACTGTTACCAATTCTTCCTGCCTCTGCCCTCCTTATAGAATTCTAACAGAAAGTAAAATGAAATGAAACAAAAGAAACAAAACAGTTCATAAGTATGGAAAATCACCATTAGTAAAACAATGATTATGATTGTCACTGATTGAGGATGAAATTTTTGAGTTGATAATGAATGTATTCCTTCTGGGAAGAAGTTTTATGTTGCCCTGGCTAGTCCCATATTCTTGAACTCCTAATTCTCTTTTGTGTAATTTCCAAGTGCTGGGAATACAGCTATGTTCCAACGAACCCAGGTAATCATGAGATTTACAAAAGCTAACAAATATACTCATTTCTTATCAATTAAATGTACTTAGGAAAGATGTACTTTGAGAATGTTTATACTTTCAGAATAACACAGTACAGTTCTGCTAGGGAATATGTGAACATTCTCAGAAATATTTGCATATAAATATAGTTTTAAAAGCATGAGCTCCTAATGAGTACTTTTGTACTGTGTGTAAAAATACAATCATTACTTAACCCGTATTTCTATCCTTTAGTTTTAATTTCTTTACTTGAAGCATTATTTGTCATTTAAGAGACTATTTCAAAGATAATCTGTGGTATCTGGCTTTTGAATTGCACTCTAGCTTAATATTCTTCTTACTGAAATATATTCTTTAGGATTCACAAAAAAACTAGAAAATTCTATAAAATGGGAATTGTATTCTAGTGAATATGAAAAATGATATGTCATTTAATATAATCTTCAGCAGTAACAATTAAATTAAACACCTTTTGGTTATGAAGCATTCATTGTTTATTAATGAAGTACAGAACTGTGACTGATCACTTCTCTATGTAACTCTGTAGATGTTCAAAACAATAAACCATACGAGTGGGCCTAAATCTTTAAAGTGACTTCCACTTTCCTCTATATCTTTATTAAATAGTTATTTAGTCCCAAAACAGTTTACACAACATCTTTAACTCATTATTAGGCATATCATTATTATCTTTCAGGAAAATACAAGAGCACTGTAAACATTGCATGGCTAAAGAGGTAGCCCAACTTTTGGAAGGAATATTGTTAAAACTCTGAATTCACAAAGTACTTTCACAATCTGTTAAAGGTCTATTGAGGTTGGAACTCTCTGTTGCTTTGATATGTAAATGGAGATATTTCTTTCTCCCAGGGGACCCTGGAGATCTGCCAAAGCACATAAGAGTAGATGTCCTTCAGGGCAGAAGCCAAGTTTCATAGAAGAACAGTCAAAGCCAAGTTTGTTTTGGGACTGCACAATAAAATACCTCTATTAATACTTTTTATTTCCAATATAAATGTTTATATATTTACTCAGTTTCTCATCTTGGTTAGCCAATAGTTAGAAAACAATTCTTATCCTGTTTTTTTATGGTTAATGTGTTATAAACTTATAGCCTGCTTCAAAGATGTTTACGTTTCTCTTTACGTATTTCAGAAAAAAAAATTTATTCCCTAAATAAAAGTGATCTTAGCATCTACACACACACACACACACACACACACATACTTTAATTTATTTTTATTTATGTGTCTGTTTAAGTTCATGCACATGAGTGTGCATGGCTGCAGAAGCCAGAAAGATGTCTGATCCCTGGAGCTGAAGTTACAGGAAGTTGTGAGCCACCCAACATGGGTGTTGGAAACTGAACCCAGGACCTTTGTAAGAGCAGCATATTCTCTTAGCTGTCCAGCTATCTCTGTGTCTCCAATAGATACATGTTTTCTCTTCTGGATTATTTTGTAACACTTCCTGCTTATGTAATATACAACTTATAAAGTGAGACTAAAGAATTCTTGTGCTATTGTTAATGTCTTATGTAATTGATAACTTTTCCTAGTTTGATAGTTTCTATTACAGATTAAATTCTGAAGTATTTACTTAGTGATTCCAATAAGCAATTAAAATTTACTTAATAGTTTTTTATTTCCATGATAAATGTTTATATATACTTAGTCATATAAAAATGGAATGATAGTAAATAAATTTGCTAGTTATACAGTTATGCCATTAATATCTATTGTCCAATTTAATAATATGAAATTAGATTAGAATTATCAGGAAATTTCTCATATATGCACAAAAATCATTTAATTTTAAGGAGATGATTTCTCAATAATTTGAAATAATACATTTTAATTAAATTTCTTTAATGTTGGAGTAATAATACTTCCATTTGGCAACGAAATATATATATATATTGATTTATGGTTATAGAAATGAAAACTACAACTTTTCCTATTCCCCTTCTCTTCCAGATTTCTTTCCCTATCTATGTCTTTTTTTCTCTTTTTCATTTCTTTTCATATATCATATTTTCCCTCTCAATTGTGCAGTTTTAAATAATTTTCTCTGTTGATTAACTCACAAAAGCCACATTCTATCCGTAAAAACATTTTGCTCAAAGAATACTATGTAAAAATATAATTGCATTGGTTTTATTTCTTAAATTAAACCTATATCTTAAAAATGTCTTGAGATCAAATAATTCAAATATAACATACTGGGTAATTAAAAAATTATCATGTGGAAATTATGAAACATTGTTAGTTTATATAAGGAATATTAATATTTTATGGGAGGTTTACACAACAGTATCTGGCTCATGACAATTGAAAGCCAGGTGAATTCATCTCTAGACATTAATAAGCAAGGAAATGTAACTGGAAAATACAGAAGCCTAAAGGATAACATAGAGAAACTCATTTGTCTAGTATTATTTTTTATATTCACTTTCCTCATCTTTCAGTTATAAAGGCTGAGCTTCAGTTTCACGAGAATGATCACTTTTGGATTGTGATTGAAAAAGATAGGTATTTGTTTACTTTCTATGAAGAGAGAATATAGAGTGTATAAAAAGTACAAATTAAAAGCAAATTGCAAGTAGTTAAAATATTGTGGACACTAGGAGACTTGAGAGACTCTTTCAGAGAGAAGTTGGCATCCAGAAACATCTGGAAAGTTAGATTTGTTCTTCATTTCCATAAGCACAACATTTTCAATGGATACTTTTCATTTATTTTTCTTTTTAAAAAATAATTTAAGATTCTTGGGAGTTTCTCAAATGTTACATCGCTTTGAAAAGTTACAGTAGCTGTGTTAAAAGATTTGATAACTTGTTCTCTACTGGCTTATAAAGACTTACAAGCAAGAACATATTAAAATAAACCTGCTGATGCTCTGTGAAATACTTATTTTATACACTGTCACCAAGTATGAGAGTTCAAAATACTACCAAACCCAACAACATAAACTTGTTAAATATCCAATAAAACTTAGCAACAAATGGAGAAAAGTATTTTTTTTAATAATTCTAGCTCTTATTGGTATAATAATCATATCAAAACAGAAACTGTCATGTTTGTGACATGATCATTTAAACTGAAGGTGCCTTTTAGGAAGTATCTATGAAATATTCTAAATTTTTCTGAATGTAAGTAAGGTTTCAGTATCTTCTTACCTCTCTACATTCTAGTTCCCAGCTCCCAGCACTTTTTTAAAGCCTGTTTTAATGAATTTTGATAGATTACAAATTTTCCATTCTAGAATCATTGCATATTTGGTTGCTACCACACTAATTTCCAATCTTACTCCTAATAAATGTTCCATTCAATAAAAATTTCAGGAGCTTAAGAAAATCCTTTCCATAAACTAGTGTTACTTAGGTGGCTGCTTACAGAGGATTCATCAATTTATCAAATACATTAATTAATTATTTATTGAGTATCATCCATGTTAGGCATTGAAAAACATATAACTTAGCAAGTAATCCAAATGTACTGCCTTCATATTTAAATATTTTTCCATGAATTGTTTTTTATAATAAAGGGATTTTATTGGTTTTGTTACAGAGACTTAAAGGGTTGAATAAGAACTGTATTTTTATAAAGGTAACAGTAACCAAATGTGTATCCTAAAGTGAATTTAAGCAGAAAAGAATGTCATTTTTCATGAGGTAGAATGCAATACAACCATGGTATTTAATAATATATAGTTTTGTGAGCCATTCATACATTTTCTATGCAAAACAGTGGTATATATGAAGCATATGGCAAATCTTTAATTTTTCTTTTTAGCATTTTAAGAATTCTCTACCGTGATTTCCATAGTAGCTGTATCAATGTCCAATTCCAACAGAGGTGAGCATCCTTTCCCCACACTTTTGCCAGCATTGTTCTTAGTTGTTTTGACTGGAGAGAGATGAATTTCCAAAGAAGTTTTAATTTTCATTTTACTAATTCCTAAAATATTCTAGCTATTTTTATTTTTTAGTTGACAATTTTGTCTGAATATCTAGCTCACTTTATAGTGAGTCATTTGTATCTTGAATCCTTGATATTCGAGTTCTTTGTGCATTTTGGATGTTAATCGTCTATTGGACTCTTCTATTTTTCCAGTGGATTCTTTTTTCTTCTTCTCCTTCCCCCTCCTTTCCTAATCTTTCCCCTCATCTTCCTCCTCCTCCTCCTCCTCCTCCTCCTCCTCCTCCTCTTATTTTTTCTTCCACTTCTTGCACCACCATACTGCTGTTTTCAGTTCTTACCTGTGTCATGGCATACTGATAAGGATATTACATTATTCAGAATATGGGAAATATTTCTTGCCTATAAGAAAATAAATCCAAATTGTAACATTAACACATAGGTCATCCAGAGGGGATGGTGTTGCAGATTTATTGTTATTGTATTTTAATTACATTTCTCTCTTTCCAGTCCTTCCTACAAACTCTTAATGTATAACCTTCTTTGGTCTCTTTCAAACTCATGGCCTCTCTTTTCATCAATTGTTATTGCTTGCAATATGTATTTGTATATATGTACATATTCCTAAATATAACCTGTACAGTCTATATGTACAGGTATGACTTGTATGTATATTTTCAAGACTGATCACTTGGCACTAGACAAAAATTTGGTGTGCTTTCCACTGGGGAAGCCCACATCTCCCACTCCCAGTTTTCTTGGTTGACTGTCATCCTTTGTATAAAGGTGAGGCCTTGTGGGATTTTCACAGTCCAGTTTGGCAGTTCGTTGGTGTCCTCCTTGTTCAATAAGCTTCTTTGTTACTCCTGTTTCCTTTGCTGTACAAATGTTTTTGTTTTTTGTTTTTTGTTTTTTTGTTTTGTTTTGTTTTCTTAGTTTTATAAACACTTGTTTTTCAATTATTGAGCTTAATTACTGGAAAAACGGAGGCCTATTCAGATAATCCTTTCCTACACCTATCTCTTGTGGGAACTATGTTTTCTTCTTGTAGTTGCTGTGTTTCAGGTTTCATAGTGAGGGCTTTTACCCATGACATTAATTTGTGTGCAGGGTGATAGGTTTGGGTCTAATTTCATTTTTCTGCATATGCATATCTACTTTTCCCAAGAACTGTATTGAAAAGGAGTGGGGTTATTAGAGAGTTCTGTTTTGTTTTCTGTTTTAATGGGATTGCTTTGAGAGTTTTCTCCATTTAGCATGATGCTGGCTTTGGGGTTGTAATATAGAGTCTTCACTATGTTTATATATTCTCCCTCTAGTCCTGATCTTTTAGGAGTTTTATTATGAAAGTATTGACTTTGTCAAAGGCTTTTTTTTCCTTTTTGTGTGTTTATTGAGATGATTATGTGAAATTTGTCTTTACTCTGTGTCTGTGGTTTATTACATTTTTTTTGGCTTTTATATATTGAACCATTCATACATTTCAGGGATAAAGCTAACTTGAACATAGCAGATACTCTTTTTGATATATGTCTGTAATTGGTTTGCAAGTATTATTTTAGTGAGAATTTTAAAATATATGTTCATTATACATATATTGGTTTATAGCTTTCTTTTCTTGTGTATGCCTTTGCCTGATCTTGATATTAGAGTAATACAGGATTTATAGAATAAGTTTTGGTGTTCTCTTTGTGTTTCTAACTCTTTGAACAATATAAGAAGGATTGACAGTAGGTCTTCTTAGAAAGTTTAATGGAATTGTACTCTGAATTCAGCTGGACCTGAGAGATTTTAGTTAGAAGGCTTTTTAATAGCTATTTAAATATCTAGTATTATCTTTAGGGTGGTTTGGTAGATATGAATTCTTGTAGCTAGTTTGTATCATGGGGTAATTTTCTTCTTCAACTGTGAAAATAGTTTGGGGTGATATATTAGTCTAGGTTTGCACATGGCTCCATTCTCTTCAGTCTTTCAGAGTTTCTGTTGTGAAATCAGCTGTGATTTTTGTGAGGTTTTCTCTTATTTGTGACTTGTGATTTCCCTCTTCCACCCTCTCATTCTGTTTATTTCTGTATGTTTACTGCTTTAAACATTATATGTCATGGGTCTTTATTTTTTCTAGTCTTCTCTGTTTGGTGTAAGTTTCTTGTATCTGTACAGGTATGTATTTTCTTAATTTGGAAAAGTTTTCTTCCCAAGGAAAGCTATTGGCCAAGATGTGTCTCCATAACTACAGATGTGGCTCAAGGGACCTACTTTGGAAGCAGCTTACAAGCTATATGCCTGCATTTAGGCCGGGAAGCATAGTGAGGATGCTGCCAGGCTTCACTCAACACGAGAAGTAGGTAGATGTTCTGTGCCTCCAGAGCTAGACTCAACTTTCTAATTATTTTTACTAACTTCTCATTTTCCCTTCATCTCCAGCCTTATTTGTGGACAAAAGATTGAATGAAAGATTAGGAATACTGATAACCTATAGATAAAGAACCACTGACTTGGAAGGCACAAGTTAGTTTTTGTTACAACCCATGCCTCTTGATATAAATATTAAATTTTTCCAATTTCCTTAATTTAATTTATGCATAATTTTGAAAATCATAGCCAATCACTTTAATCTGAATGAATTTATGTCATTACATAGTCATTATATAGTCATTACATGGGTAAGGTTAAACAAAATTTATTTTATTGGCCAGAGCTGATTTCTTTCTTTAGACACAACTGTATGTACTTAGACTTACACTGTCAAAGGTACCTTTCTTGATAGATAGAGAAGTCCTTATTGAGTGAAGAGCAGGGAATGACTTTCACCTGAACTCTGGTGTCCCATATTTGACCATGTCTCCTTAATGGGGAGAGCCAGTGGCACTCAGAGGAAGGATAACAGGCTATCAAGAAGACACTTGATACCCTATGAGCATATAAAGGGGGAGGAGGGTCCCCTCAGTCACAGACGTAGGGGAGGGAACAGGAGAATACGAGGGATGGGATAACAATTGAGATGTAATATGAATAAATTAATAAAAAGTTAAAATCGAATGATGGTTAGTCAAGTCATTAGTTTGACTTTGGAAACAAAAATAAAATACAAAATAGAAATAAGAAGTAGTTTTGTGGCAGGACATAAAAGTGGAAAAAGGTCAGTCAGTGCAGACTAAGGTGAATTTGATCAATATGGGCAAAACTATGCCTGAGGGTAAAATTTCCTGTGAGAAATTAGTATGTATGGATAGTCAACAATTTCATAAACATAAAAACATCTTCATTGTTTGGTTGTTCTTGTTTAGAAACATCCATTGGTGTATTATGGGCTCACGAGATATATACAAATGAACATTATAGGCTCATTATAAATCAGCAGTAAATTGTAGGTTCCCAATATCTCACTCACCATTGGTAGGTAGCCATCACTAGGGATTGATCCTTGTGGGCCCAGTGTCAGTTGCCATGGCTATGCTGAGCATAGAAGACTATATTTCTTAGCTTTTCTCCTTATCTTCCTGCTTTTTTATTATTTCTGAAAATTCTTTGGAAATTTTCCTTGGCTCTCAACTATATAGTATAAATGTTTGGTTTTTTTTTTTTTTTAAGCCGTCCTTTATGATCAATGTGTTATCCAGCCATTGATCTCTACATTAGCCCATGCTCACTGCAAGAATACAATGGCCTAAATAGCTCCCTGTAAGAACTTCCTATTTCTCTGTGTAGCTCCCAGTAAGAACTTCCTTGATCCTCTGGGTGGTTCCCAGTAGGGACTTCCCTACTTCTTTCAAAGTCCAAATATAGCCTAGAACACAAGACCTCATCGGGCAAAGGTCAGCAACTCGAAGGTCACAGCCTGCAGCCTAAGCATGGGATTTCTAACATGGCAGAATTTGGCAAGGCTCCCCACACTATATACTGATACCATGCTGCTAGTTCTGCCATTGTTCAGACATAACAACTATAAAAAGTCTCTCAAACCATAAGCAGTGGCAGGCTCCCAAAAATTTCTCAAACTATCAAGTCACCTTCATTATCCCTCCATTTTTTTAATTGAATAGAACACTAACTCAATGCCTTACCTTTTAATTTTAAATTTATTCATTTTGTATTCACTTTACATCCTGGTCATTGAGTCATCCCTCCTCTCCTCACTGTCACACCCTCTCTCCCTCTCCCCTATCTTCCCTCCCATATTCCTCAGAAAAGGGGAGCCCCTTCCCATCCCAGTTAATGAAATCATATCAGGACTGTACTTGTCCTCCTCCCCTGTGGCCTGGCAAGGCACTCCTACCAGGGAGGAGTGATCAAAAAGCTGGCATCAGTAGCCACTCCCCTTACGAGATGTCCCACATAAAACCTGAGCTGACCATCGGCTACATCTGTGTAGGGAGTCCAGGTTTAGTCAAAGCATAGAGCTTGCTTGGTACTTCAGTCTCATCAAGCCCCTATGGGCCTTGGCTAATTTGCTTTGTTGGTCTTCTTGTGGAGGCCCTGACACCTCCATGTCTTTTTCTTCTTCTTCCCACTTTTCCACAAGACTACTTATGCATCACCCAATGTGTGGCTATGAGTCTCAGCATCTATTTCAAAATTGCAGGTAGAGTAAATTTTTGTGGGTGGGTTGTTGTTCTGCTCCCTCTACCAGGAGTCTTGTTTAGTAAGAGGGTGTCCTCTTCAGACACTAAGGCCCCGGCTACTAGGAGTCTTTGCTAGAATACCCTTCATATTCTTGTAGGAACCTACTCTCACTTAGGTCTCCAGCTTGTCACAGAGATGCCATAGCTCACAGTTTCTCTTTTCTCTGCAGACTTTCTCAGTTCCTGCTCCTGCTTTCCCCAGGTCAGGTCTCCACCATCGTAATCTCTCTGTGCTCCCTCTCCTACTTTGTTCCATCTCTTCTACCATTACATCTGTCTTTTCTATTTCCCCTTCTGAATGAAATTTGAGCATCATCCCTTGGATCCTACTTGTTATTTATCTTTTTGGGTCTATGCATTGTAGTATGTTTATGCTGTATTATATGGCTAAAATCCACTTACAGGTAAGTACATACCATGTGTATCTTTCTGGGTCTGGGTTGTCTCACTTGGATGATCTTTTCTAGCTCCATCCATTTGCCTACAAATTTCACGATTTCTTTATTTTTAATAGCTGAGTACTCCTCTTCCTCTCTCTTGTTCTCTCTGTCTCTGTCTCTCTCTGTCTCTGTCTGTCTGTCTGTCTGTCTGTCTGTCTGTCTGTCTCTCTCTCTCTCTCTCTCTCTCTCTCTCTCTCTCTCTCTCTCTC
>OU015760.1:56482875-56548076 GCA_907169655.1 Acomys percivali
TCTCTCTCTCTCTCTCTCTCTCTCTCTCTCTCTCTCTCTCTCTCTCACACACACACACACACACACACACACACACACACACACACATTTCCCCCTTCCTTTTCTTTCCCTCTTCTACAATAAATTTCTCCATATCCTAAAAAAATTAGCTACGTAGTATTCCATTGTGCAAATGTACTACAGTTTCTTTGTCAATTCTTTGGTTGAGGGACATCTAGTTTGTTTCCAAATTCTGGCTATTACTAATAAAGCTGCTATGAACATAGCAGAGCAAGTATCCTTGTTGTATGGTGGGGTGTCATTTGGGTATACACCCAGGAGTGGTATAAGTGGTTCTTGAGGTAGCACCATTTGTAATTTTCTGAGAAAGTGATTATAAAAGTTTGCACTCACACCAGCAATGGAGGAGTGTAGGCATCAATCTTTTCCAAACCTACTTTATTTGGGGTTCTTTAATGCTTATACATCCCTTCCAACCCCTCTATGCTACATAGGAGGGAAAAGAGGTTGATGAGAATAGGAGAAGTATACCTTTTTTGGACTCCGTTCCTGGGAGTGCTTTCCCTGGCATAGTCCAATTTAACCAAAGTTGCTGCTGGAGTGCCTCTCGAGGAGCACCTGAAAGTGGAGAAATGAACAGCCAAAAAATACCAAGACCCCAAAAGCCAAGCCTCCTGTTTTGGCCTAAGATACATATCTCCTCTCAGAGTCTGTACTAAGTTGTGTTTCAGCTGGCAAAACCAAGTAAACACATGAAGTATACTAGTGGACAAACATCACCTGATCTCTCACAAGTCTGTTCCCCATCCCATACTTGGGATCAATTCAAAAACATGTTTATATCAAGTACATATCCCCATTTTTATTAAAAATAAATTATACAATAAAAATAATTATGAGAATTATTCAGGAAAAGTTATAATTACCAGGCCCATTCCATTTGTATTTGACAATCTTAGAGAAATTATTCCACTATCTATTCTATCTTACTGAGTCTTATCACAGTGTCAAATGTTTTCTTAAATCACTTTACTATATTTACATTCATCATCCTTAAACATGTTTTTAGCTCTTAAACTAACGCTTATAATAATACTAAAACTATCTAGTCTTCAACCCTATCAGAGACATAAGAAGAAAATATTTAGTATAAAGGAAGTACAGGCAAGCAACTTCCAAAAGTATAGACAGGACAGAAAAGAGTTGACTAGCTGGACAGGTTTTTCTCCATCGTTGGGATATCCAGCCAGTCTTCAGTTGGCTAGCCCAAAATATCTGACAGATTGTTCTGTGAAGCAGGAATTTGGAAGGACTGGCCCATTTAGTCTCTGCAAAGCTGGACAGACAATTTCTCAGTGTCATTCTTGATCACAGTTTGGAAAGTCTGCTACTAGCAGTGGAGATAAGAACAGCTCCTCAGTCCAGTGGCTATTCTGCCATACTTGTTTCTTTGATGCCCATCATCTTCATTGGAGGTTCTGCCAGGAGCAGATGTATGTTTCTGTCAGAAAAAGCTCTTTATTATTAAATGTCATATACTGTAGATCTTTGAAATGTTTTAAGACCATCTATCTATTTACTACAGTGTATAATCATATGTATCTATTCTACATATGTATATATGTATGTATGTATGTATGTATATATCTATTGATTAATCGAATTATCTATCTCAGGATGTCTAAACAGACAAGCATTACTTGTTTATAGCTGTGCACTATCTGCTTAACATTGAAAACATATACAAGAAACTAAATAAAGCTTATTCTGTAATTAATTAACCTTGTATCTAACAAAATTACAAATAAGATTTGAAGGTGCCTATTTACTTGTATCTCCAACCATCCTGAACAGTTTATAACAGATAGCTCTCATAACACTAGAACTTTATATCAAAAATTTTAAATGTGTGGTATATGTACAATACATGAAACAAATGTTGAACAAAATCTATCAATATACAATATGTACAATATATAAAACAAAAGTTGAACAAAATGATCTTAAATTTCTATCAATCTATAATACCAACATAAAATATTTATGGCTAATAGATTCAATAATCTATCTTTTATCCTATGGTTCTATATCCTCTCCTTTTATCATTCCCTTTTTCTCTCTTTTCCCCTAACACTAGATGGGATAGAAAGATAAGAGAGAAAGAAGGATAGAGGAGAGAAAGAAAGAAATGCCTAAATTTAACCTTTACCAAATTATAACCAATCCCCCTAGACAATAATAAACATTGGTAACCCAACAAAAATACCCATGCCACCTATTGGGAATGGGGTGTCTGGGAGTAAATTTTGCTGTCTGAGAGTAAAAATGTCTTTTGGGTACCCTTAGACAAATAAGATATTGGCCAAGTGCTGGAAAAGCTAGCTGTATCTGATTTTGTCCAGTCTTTTTGGAATTGAACTTCTGGCCTAGCCCTTTTAAAGTTGATATACATGCAAATTTTTGAGGAAACAGTAGCTGAGGTAGTCTTTGAGGTTGAGTCACCTGGGCTACCTGCTTTGTCTTCATTATTATCTGTTTTTTTTTTCCTTTGAAAAGAAGAAAACTTTTAAAAATATTAGTATAGGTACATTTTTACACATATGGAATATGCAAGGTGTACAAATTATCTAAAGATAAATGTCTGCCATATTTTTGAGCAGGTATAAGACATCATATTTATACATCTGTTTGAGCTGTAGTATCCATGTCGTACAAAAGAATGCAATGTCATAAGGACCAGATAGCCCTTAACATTCCTTTCATATACCAAAACATTCATGTTTCAGGTAGTTGGAGGTCTTCCCTGGTCATATCTATTCTTTATAAGTTTTGTCAGTCACCATATTTTTTCACTCCCTGTAGATATATAAGCATAACATGTCCCTATCTAAAAACTATTGCAGGTTTCCAGTCCATTGTTAACAGATCCTTATAATAGATTGGTTTTCCTAGTTCCTCAGTTCTTTCTATAACCCACTGTCTTTCAGCTGTTGTAGTTCCTTTTTCACTAATAATAAGAAAATTTAAAGTCAATAAACCATTGTTTAATCTGGCTTTGGGGGTTTTTCCACTTCCTTCTTGTTTAATAAGCATCTCCTTTAAGGTACAGTTACCTCTTTCTACAACTGCTTGTCCTGTAGGATTGTGTGGTATAACAGCAATGTGCTTTATATTATAATATGCAAAAATGTCTTCATCTTATTGCATACTTATGAAGGAGTATTGACAGCCTTAATTTGTGCAGGTATTCATATAATTGCCATTATTTCCAATATGTGTATAATTACACAAACAACTTTTTCAGAAGTTAAAGCAGACATCCATTAAAATCCTGAGTACGCATCAATGGTATGATGTACATACCTTTGTTTTCCAAATTCTGAAAATGAAACATATCCATCTGTCAGATTTCATTCATTTTGGTACCCCTAGGGTTACTTCTGGCAGGCAATGGAGTTTATACAAAGAACATGTAGGACACATTTTAATTATGTTTTTGGCTTGTTGCCAAATAATAGAGAATTTTTCTTTAAACCTTTACTGTTAACATGATGCTTTTCATGAAATTTTGAGGTTTCTAACATATTTCCTATTAGTAATTGGTCAATTTCCTCATTTTCCTGTGCCAGTGGACCTAGTAATCCTGTAGAGGCCAAAAATGAGTAATATACAAGGGATAGTTTCTATTTCTGATGGCCTATTACAATTCCATAAATAACAAAGTTAATTCTGAGTTATCTGGAGTAAATTCAGCATTTTCTATATGTAATATAACTTTGTGCATATTGAGAGTCAGTAATTATATTAAGAGATTCAGGAAAATCTAACAGCACCATAAGGATTGCTTACAATTCTGATTTTGTACTGAGGTATATGGGTTTTTTTTTTATCACCTTAGTTATTTTATCCTACTTATCACCTGCCATTCCAATCCTGTTTGCATCAGTATAGAAGGTTGGTGCCTCTGGAATTGATGTTCTCTTAAAAATATGAAGAAGGATCTAATTAATTATTTGTAT
Source organism: Acomys percivali (assembly GCA_907169655.1). Lineage (NCBI taxonomy): Eukaryota > Metazoa > Chordata > Mammalia > Rodentia > Muridae > Acomys > Acomys percivali. Next base: position 56,486,895 of record OU015760.1, read on the forward strand.
AACGTGTGTACTTTTGTTTTTCAGGTATTTGTTATTAATTTCTCCCAAGTAGTTGCTACAAGCTCTTTGCTAATCTTCACTGATTACCCATAATGACATAATCTCAGCATTAGGAAGAGGCACACCAACTTCTTCCAGGTCTGTTTCTGACAGTTGATGTAGTCTTATTCTACTTTTTATAATTAATTCTGAATTTTTTCTATGTATGTCTTCAATTATTTTTACTTTGTTTATGTGCAAAGAAATTCCATTCCATGATTTTATCTTCCCTTTGCATAATTATCCCAGTAGGAGAATGAGTTAAAGGCAAAATAACCAAAATTCAATCAAGCTTAGGATCAATTCTATACATATATACATCTTGTAGTCTTTGTTCTACCAGAATTAACTCTTTTTCTACTTCTGCCATTCAATACTGTTTAAATCTGAACCCCCCTTGTAACATTTGGAACAAATTACTTAACTCATAAGTAGCTAATCCAATTGTAGGCCTCAACCAGTTAATATCCCCAATTAATTTTTGAAGTTGATTAAAAGTTTGCAACTGGTCTCTACAGATCTGTACCTTTTGTGGTCGATTTTTTTTTGTTATTTTATAGCTCAAATAAGTAGTTGAATCTCCAATTTGTATTTTTTCTGGAGCAATCTGCAACAGTCAGCATGGCAGAATTTTTTGTGTTTCTTTAAACATTTTCTCTAAAGTATCTGCATCAGAATCAGCCAACAAAATATCATCCATGTAATGGTAATTGATATATTGAGGAAATTGCCTATGAATTATTTCTAACAGTTGTCACACAAAGTATTAACATAAAGTTGGACTATTCAACATTTCTTGTGGAAGTACCTTCCAATGATATCTCTTTATGGACCACTACTGTTCAGAGTAGGTACTGAGAAAGAAAACCTTTCCTTATCCTACGCATACAAGGGTATTGTGAGAAAAAAAAACAATCTTTAAGTCAATTACTATTATAGGCCATGACCTAGGTAACAAAGAATATAAAGGCATTCCAGGCTGTAAAGGACCCATTGGTGGAATTACTCTATTCATTGCTCTTAAATCCATTACCATCCTCCATTTTCCTGATTTCTTTTTTTTTACAACAAACACAGGGGAATTCCATGGTCTGGTAGACTCTTCTATATGGTGAGCCTCCAGCTCCTCTTGTACCAGTTGTTGAAGTGTCTGCATTTTTTCTTTTGTTATGAGCCACTGCTTTTGCCACACGGTCTGTTTGATATCCATTTTAGGGGCAAGGCTGTTGGTATATCAGCAGTGGCACTTTTTATAAATTTGGAAACTCAATACCTGTGAAGTTCTGTGTTTGGACAATGGGCACAGCTTGCCATTGTTCTTGATTACATATATCCCAAAAGGCATCTAACATTTCACCCCTAATTTCATCACTGTCTGTCTCTGTGATTGTAGGAATATTAATTTGAGTAAACATTGTTTTAAAAAACTCCTTCCCCATAAGTTTATGGGTATGCCAACCACAAAGGGTCTCAGCTTCTCTGTTTGCTCTTCTGGTCACTCACACTTAATCCACCATACACTTTGTCTTATTTGAGAAAATTTACCAATTCCGATTAATTGTATATTAACCTTCTAAAGTAGCCAATCTGGATTCCAATGCTTTTGAGAAAGCACTGTGATATCTGTTCTGTATCTACCACGCATTCTATTTACCACCATTTATCCACTTCTTCACTAGACTATTCATACTGTCCCTGAAGGTATAGGACTGTAAACACCAGTGGTTATTCTATAACATTCAACCTGTGGGGATAGTGTAAGAGATTTATCTGAGGCCCAATCCATAGTTGTGCTGCCTTCAGTAGCATGCATTAAATAATCGATACCTAGCCTTCCTTTTCCTGAAAATTTGTTACCTCCTGGGCTGACCAAAGAAAGATGGCTTATATTGTTTGCTGAGAGACCTTGAGCTAACTGGCCCCTCTTTTCATTTCCCAATGGCAAGAGATTACTCTGTAAGTCTCCCTTGTGTTGCCAATCCCTAGACCAATGTTTTTCTTTCCCATGCAACTACAATATCCTGGAAGTCTTGATATATCATTACTATCATGGCCAGAATCTCCTTCTACTCTTCTCTGAGGACCATTTACTCCAAAGTCATTGTACCTAATATTTTGATGTTGGGAACATTTTACCTTAAAGATTTTTGGTAAATGGCCCAGTTTACCACAATTTAAATATTGGGTGTTTTTCTATCTAAGATATCTAGCTATAGCTTGTCCTATGATATTGTTTTGATGCTCCTGAGAGCTAATATTAACTCTCTCTTACACATTTATCTAATGGGACTCCTCATGCTTTTAATGATCTAATTGCTGTCTCTTACTTTAAGTATTTGCATTCTTATATGTCATGATCAGTTTCAGTGCCTGTTTGGTCTCAGGATCTTGTATAGCTCTATCTGCAGCTGAGCCCAATCTCTGTACGACCTCTGTGAAGGCTTCTCCAGGTCCTTCAAATACTTTAGTAAATCAAGTGGTTGTTTTACCAGGCTCCTCAACCATGTCCCTAGCACTTTTTATTTCATGATTTTATTTATTTATTTATTTTTAATTTATTCAGATTATTGTTATCCCCTTACTTGTCTCCTCTCATTCCTCCCTCCTTCCATCTTTCACCCTATTCCCCTCCCCTAGGTCTGTGACAGAAGTGGACCTCCACCCTTACCATATGGTCACAGCCTATCAAGTCTCACCTTGGTAGTCTGCCTATTCCTTCTTTGAGTGGCAATAGGCCTCCCCACCATGGGGAAGTGATCAAATATGGGGCGCCAGAGTTCATGTCAGAGTCAGTTCCCACTCTCCACACAACTGTGGAGAATGCCCTGTACATTTTCTAGGTCTGAATAGGATTTCAATGTTTATAGCATGTATTGTCCTTGCTTGTTGTTACAGTCTGAGCAGACACCCCTGGTTCCAAATCTGCCTATCATCATGTTCTTCTTGTAGGTTTCTAGGATCCTCTCAATCCTTCTATTTCCCCATTCTCTCATAGTTCTCTCAGCTAGAGTCTGAATATGAGGTCCCCACATTTATCCCAATCTCCTGGTAATTTGAGTCATTAATGGGACATCCCACACTCTTAAGGTTACAAAACAACATTGTTCAATTACCACATCTTCAGATTGGATTTGTTTCTTCAGTCAATATAATGCCCTTTACTAAGAAATTGATCCTTAACAACATTTATCCCCCTCATTATATTTTGTTATTCTATTCTCAAGGCTTCATTTCTCCACTGTGATTACCACTGTAACTGTTGAACAGCTTCTAACACAGCTGAAAACTATTCCTTCCAATCTTGGGGAATAAGCCTATGCTGTGTAGGCCAGTTACTTAACATTTGTTTAACAAAAGATGAACGCATCTATAACATACAAAAACCTCTTTAAAATGCTTTACATCTACCATATCTACTGGACACCATGCCATCTCATCATAAGCCTCAACATCATCATTAGCAGGGATATGTTGCACAAAGACTGGAAAAGCTGATGGTGTCTGTGTAGCCCTAGAGAATTCCTCTATCGGAGCGCTTGTCTCCAAAGCTCTTTTGGCCTGTCTGCTTTCCCGTTCCTCTAGAATCTTTGCAGCCTCTCTGGCTTCCCATTTTCTCTGCCCCCTTCTACATGCTGGTGCTCTGGACACCTGGCTTTTGGAGCAGAGCTGGGTGGTTATTGTGGGAAACACTGGCACTCAGTTACAAGGTGTTTTCCCTTTACCAATGATGCTTTTTGTTTTCCCAAATGATTTAACATCCCATAAATTCTCTAGTTGTACAGCTAACTCTGCAATCTGTTCCAGAACAGTAGAATTTACTGACCTTTCTGGGTTTTGTATCTTATTGGATTTTCTTCCAATCTTTTAAAAATGTAATACAGTAAAAAGACAAAGAAAAAAACAACAAAAATCCCTCTGGATATAAAGCAGGAAAGAACTTTGTAACAGCAGCTGAGATTTTTCTGACACCGGAAACAGCATGTCTATACCTTCAAAACCTAAATCTTCCTCTACAACATTAGAAAAGTTAAGTTACCCATTATGCCCAAAACACGTTTGGCACCACCTGTAGGTTTTGGTCTTTTTCAAACCTACTTCATTTGGGGTTCTTTAATATTTATACTTCTCTTTCAATCCTCCTATCCTAGATACAAGAGAAAAGAAGTTGATGGAAACAGGAGAAGTGTACCTTTTTGGACTCAGTTCCTGGGTGCGATGCCCCTGGCATAATCAGCAGGATTTCAGCAGACCAGCAATTCAGCCAAAGTTTTTGCTAGAACCTGGAACAGGTGCTGGAACCCAGAGCCCCAAAGTATTCTCTGACATGGTCTCTTTAAGAGCGTCTCGAAGTGGAGCAATGAACAGTCATATAATACCAAGACCCAAAAATCCCTGCCTCCTGTTTTGGGCTGAGTTATATATCTCCTCTCAGGGTCTGTAATAAGATGTGTTTCAGCTGGCAAAAACCAAGCTCCTACACGAAGTGGTTCATCTTCTAGTGGATAAACATCATCTGATCTCTAACAAGCATGTTCTCCATCTGATACATGGAATCAAAACAAAAACATGTTTATATCCACTACAGAGCAGTGTTTCCGTTTCCCCACATTCTCGCTAGCATGTGCTCTCACTTGAGTTTTTTTATCTTAGTCATTCAGATAGGTATAAGATGAAATCTCAGAGTTGTTTTGATTTGCATTTCCCTGATGAATAATGATGCTGAGCATTTCTTTAAGTACAACATAACCATTTGAGATTCACTCTGTTGAGACTTCTCCATTTAGATCTCTGCCCCATATTTTAATTGGGTTATTTTGTTGTTGATGTTTATTGTTTTGAGTTCTTTATATATTTTGGATATTAAGTCCTTGTTTGATGTAGGATTCATGAAGATCTTTTCCCAATTTGTAGGCTGCCATTTCATTCTATTGAGAGTGTCCTTTGTCTTGCAGAAGCTTTTCAGTTTCATGAGGTCAAATTTATTAATTGTTGAACTTAGAGCCTGACCTATTGGTGTTCTGTTTAAGAAGTTGTCTCCTGTGCCAATACATTCAAGGCTTTCTCCCACTTTGTCTTCTAAGAGATTTAGTGCATCAGGTGTCATGTTAAGGTCTTTGATCCACTTGGACTTGAGCTTTGTTCAAGGCTATAAATATGGATTTATTTGCATTTTTCTACATGTAGACTTCTAGTTAAATCAGCTCCATTTATATAAGTTGCTGTCTTTTTTCTTTTTTATAATACATTTTATTAATTTATTCCTATTACATCTCAATGGTTATCCCATCCCTTGTACCCTCACATTCCTCCTTCCCTCCCATTTTCCCTTAGTCCCCTCCCCTATGACTGTGACTGAGGGGGACTTCCTCCCCTTGTATATGCTCATACAGTATCAAATCTTTCCTTGGTAGCCTGCTATCCTTCCTCTGAGTGCCACAAGGGCTCCCTATAAAGAGGATGTGGTCAAATATGGGGCACGAGAGTTTGTGTGAAGTCAGTCGCCACTCTCCACTCAACTGTGGAGAATGTCCTATCCACTGGCTGTATCTGGGTAGGGATTTGAAGTTTACTGCACGTATTGTCCTTGGCTGGTGTCATAGATTGAGCTGGACCCCAGGGCCCAGATCGGCCCATCATAATGTTCTTCTTGTAGGTTTCTAGGGCCTTCTGGATCCTTCTATTTCCCCATTCTCCCTTTATTCTCTCACCTAGAGTTCCAATAGGAAGTCTTCCCCTCTGTCCCACTTTCCTGGTAAGTGAAAACTCATGGGACATACCCATTGGGCTAGTGTCCAGATATAAGTGAGTATATACCATTTGACTCTGCTTCTTGGTTAACTCACTCATGATCATTTCTAGTTCAATCCATTTGTCCACAAATTTCAGGAATTCCTTGTTTTTAATAGCTGAGTAGTATTCCATAATGTAAATGTACCACAGTTTCTTTATCCATTCATCTACTGAGGGACACTTAGGCTGTTTCCATGTTCTGGCTACTATGAATAAGGCTGCTATGTACATGGTTAAGCAAATGTTCTTGTGGTGTGCTGGAGCATCTTCTGGGTATATTCCAAGGAGTGAGATAGCTGGGTCTTGAGAAAACTCTATTCCCAGTTTTCTGAGATAGCCCCAGATAGATTTCCAAAATGGCTGTACTAGTTTGCATTCCTACCAACCTTGAAGGAGTGTTCCTTTCTCTCCACGTCTTTGCCAGCATGTAGAGTCATTTGAGTTTTTGATCTTAGTCATTCTAATGGATGTAATGGAATCTCAGAGTTGTTTTTATTTGTATTTTCCTGATGACTAAGGACATTGAGCATTTCTTTGTTTCTCAGCCATTCGATATTCCTCTGTGGAGAATTCTCTGTTTAGTTCTGAGTCCCATTTCTCAATTGGGTTATTTGTTTTGGTGATGATTAATTTCTTGAGTTTTTCGATCCTTTTGAACTGTGGAGTACTCCTGGTATAGTTGGGTGGGAAACTTGGTGTTCCTGGTTAAGAATTCTGTGCAATTCCCTGAATCGTTTACTGCAGCTTCTAAACACGGTCCATCCTGCTTGCCACCATCTTGGAGTCCCTACCGTATTTTTTCAATCGTATAATTTTGTATCTTTTGTCCATAGGTGTGTTGATTTTGGTCTTTGATTCTATGATATTGATCTGCCAGTTTATTCCTAAATCAGTACTATTCACTTTTTCTTATTATTGAGCTACAGCATAGCTTGAAGTCAGGGATGAAGCTACTTCCAGAAGTTCTTTAATTGTACAGGATTTTTTGGATATTCTGTGGTTTTTTTGTTTTTCCATATGAAGTTTAGAATTGTTCTTTCAAGTTCTGTAAAAAATTTTGTTGTTATTTTGATGAGGATTGCATTGAATCTGTAGATTGCTTTTGGTAAGATGGCCATTTTTACTATGTCAATACTGCTGACACATGAGCATGGGACATCTTTCCATCTTCTGATATCTTCTTCAATTTTTTCCTTTAGAGACTTGAAGTTCTTGTCATACAGGTCTTTGACTTGCTTGGTTAGAGATACAGCAAGTTACTTTATGTTATTTGTGGCTACTTTGAAGGGTGTAGTTTATCTGCTTTCCCAGCCTGTTTGCCATTTGTATACAGGATGCTAGTATTTTTTAAAAATTAATTTTGTATGCAGCTGCTTTACTGAAGGAATTTATTAGTTATAGGAGTTCTATGGTGTAATTTTGGGAGTCTTTATGTATTCTATCATATCTTCTGCTAAAAAGCAATACTTTGAGTTCTTCCTTTCTGATTTGTATCCCTTTGATCTCCTTTAGTTGTCTTATTGCTCTAGCTAAAACTTTAAGTACTATATTGAAGAGATATGGAGAGATTGGGCCTTCTTGTCTTATCCCTGATTTTAATGGAATTGCTTTGAGTTTCTCCACATTTAATTTGATGTTGATTATATGCTTGCTGTATAGAGCCTTTAAATTTGTTAGTTATGGGTCTTGTATCCCTGATCGCTCTAAGACATTCGTTCATCATGAAAGGTATTTGCCAAAGACATTTTTGCATCTAATGAGATATGTGCTCTTTTAAAAATTTTGATTTAACTGAGGTAAATGTACTCTATCAAGAAAATAATCATTTTCATTTAGATTTTCTAGTTTTGTGGAGTATACATGTTTGAATGTCTTGTAGAATTCTGGGCCAAAACAATCTGGCCCTTGGCTTTTTTTTGGTTCAGGGACTTTTGATGACCTTTTCCATTTTCATAGGGATTATAGGACTGATTAAACTGTTTACCTTATTTTCTTTAAACTTTGGCAAGTGAAAATTATCAAGAAAATAGTCGATTTCCTTTACATGTTCCAATTTTATCTAATACAAGCTTTTCAAGTAAGACCTAATGATTCTTTTGATTTCCTCAGTGTCTGTTATGTCCCCCTTTTCTCTTATGATTTTGTTTAGTTGGATAGCTTCCTTACGCCTTTTAGTTACTTTTGCCAAGGATTTGTCTATTTGTTAAATTTTTCAAAGAAGCAGTTGTTGGTTTCATTGATTCTTTGTATTGTTATATTTTTTCTAATTTGTTGAATTCATCTGTTAGTTTCCTATTTCTCTCTTTAGTTTCTGTCTCAATGATCTTTCCATTAGTGAGAGTCATGTGTTGAAGTCTCCCACTATTAATGTGTGGGGTTTGATCTGTGATTTATGCTTTAGTAATTTTTGTTTCACAATTGGGTGCCCTTATATTTGGGGCATAGATGTTCAGAAACTAGATGTCATCTTGGTTGATTTTTTTCCTTTGGTGAGTATAAGGTGCCTTTCCTGATTTCTTTTGATTAATTTTGTTTGAAATTCTACTTAATAGATACTCCACTGGCTACTCCATCTTGCTTTTTGGGTCCACTTGCTTGGAAAAACTTTTTACAACCCTTTACTCTGAGGTAATATTTATCCCCACAGGTTTTAGGTAGTGGTTGAATTGCTTGGCGAGCAAAAAGTGTCATTGGTAAAGCGAAAACCCCTGGTAAATGAGAGTCAGCGTTTTCCACAATTGCTACCTTGTATTGCTCCATGCATTTTTGGTGTTAAGTTCCCCCAGCCCCTGGTTGGGCTGGGAAGCCAAGACGGAAGGCCATATCAGGTAAAAGTTATAAAGAGAAAGAACCGGTTTCAAGAAATAAGGTTAATCTTGAACAAACTGTGCTGCCAGAGGAGCAGCCTCTGGCTAAGAAATTACCATCATTAACTTTCCCAGTGACTGCTAAAAGCCCCAGAGCTCAAAATGGCCAGTGCATTAAATCTGAGAAATATGATACATTCTGCGAGAGAAATAGAAGAGCCATTTCTAGCAATACTGGGCTATCTGCAAGTTATAAAAAACAACAATGGAAAGAAAAGCCATCCATCTTTAAAAACAGAAACTGGGAAATGTTGTGGAAGTTTTGGTTTATATGTAAATATGTTTTCTTTTAATGCCAGGTGTGGGATATGTGGGATGCTCCAATTTGTCCACAGGTGATAGTTGTCTCATGAGAGGACATGTGATGTTTGTCACCTGTGAATTACCTCGTGCAGGACATGGTCTTTGTCAGTAGGGATAAAAGCCAAACACAAAAGGAGACTGAGGGCTCTGAGACAGAAGAAGGCTGCTGATGCTTCTCTGTGCTGATCCCAGTTGTTGTTGATGCTATATGATGATAAGAAGTTGGAGTTATCCTGAAAGTAGGACTAGAGTTGCCCCCAAGGAGCCTGATGACCCTAAACAACAGGAAGCTGCTAAGGAAAACTAGTCCAACTCTTCCACACTAATCTTCTTTCTCACCTACTGGGTGTTGGAATATTGGAAGGTATTGGGATAGAGTAAGGAGAAAGTTATATAAGGAACACAAAATAGTCATTTAAAAGTATGCCAACAGTGGTCGTTTGTCTCTTCCTAGAATTTGAAAGACTTAGTAAAAGAACTGTAACCTAGACACTTAATAAAAGAAATCCCTTTTTCCTTCAAAGTTGATTTTGGTCAGAGTGCTGCCTCACAGCAACAGGAAGTAAAGTAGAACATGTTGGTGTAGTTCCTAAAATAATAAATGGAACTATGGTAAAATGGAAGAAGTATAGAGGAAGGGTGAAAAAAAGAGGCTAATAAGATACATGCAACATAGAAACAGAACAAGGGATACTGGGGAGGGAAAGAGATCAATAGAGTGGGGAGATAAGGTTGAAAAAGAAAATGGGTAGGAAGACCAACAAATAGAAATATATATATGAAATGCCACAGTGAAACTTGTTGGTGTGTATTTTTATTTGTTTTTTTTTTTTTTTACTAATTTATTCTTGTTACATCTCAATGGTTATCCCATCCCTTGTATCCTCCCATTCTCCCCTCCCTCCCATTTTCCCCTTATTCCCCTCCCCTATGACTGTTCCTGAGAGGGATTACCTCCCCCTGTATATGCTCATAGGGTATCAAGTCTCTTCTCCATAACCTGTTGTCCTCCCTCTGAGTGCCACCAGGTCTCCCCCTCCAGGGGACATAGTCAAATGTGAGGCACCAGAGTACATGAGAAAGTCATATCCCTCTCTCCACTCAACTGTGGAGAATGTTCTGACCATTGGCTAGATCAGGGTAGGGGTTTAAAGTTTACCGCCTGTATTGTCCTTGGCAAGTGCCTTACTTTGAGCGGGACCCCTGGACCCAGATCTGCCCATCATAATGTTCTTCTTGTAGGTTTCTAGGACCCACTGGATCCTTCTACATTGCTATTCTCCCATGCTTCTCTCATCTACAGTCCCAACAGGATGTCCTCCCCTCTGTACAAGTTTCCTGGTAAGTGAAGGCTTTAAATAATTTTTCTTTTTACTTTTTGAGAAATTCATGCATGCTTACTGTTTTCTAAGACCAGTGGAGCCATTGCCTTAGTGTGTTACTTCAAGAATTTACATGTTACCACTTCAGTTATCCATTTTGGATAGGATTTACAGGATACCTCTACAAAGAGAGATTTTTGTTAACTAAGATCGTAAAAATGTGAATGCTTCTTGCTCCGTGTCTTTCATTCTTTTGAGAAATATTAAATTCATGTTCATCTTATTTGTGGCTAGCCTTTAGAATAATACTATTTTTTGTTCAAATATGGATACTACTTATTTCTTTTTATTAAATAAACTGCTTTGTTTTATCTAATAATAGGCACCTGAAGGACAAAATAGATACTTTAATGACTTTTACAAAATTTCATGAAAATTCTTTTTTTTTTCTTTTATGATTTTTGAGACAGGGATTTTTGTATAACCTTTGATGTCCTGAAACAAGCTCTGTAGACTAGGCTGGCCTTAAACTCACATAGGATTGCCTGCCCCTGCCATAAGAGTAGTGAGACTAAAAATGTGTCCCAACAAAAGCCAGAATATTCATGATTATTCTACTGGTCATATAATACAATGGGTAGTATCATTATCTTTCTTGCTCATACACATTTGAGAATTTCTCTATTTTTCAAGATTTTGCATTGTAGAAACATGCTGGAGCAATAAGGGGAACTAATTTTACAAATTCATCCCAGCTATTAGGAACCTCAAAGCACTAGGAAGAACATTTAATAAAAACAGCATTTTTCTACTTTTGAGTTTTCATTTAGTCCCTATGCTTTTGAAAACTCTGAGCACATGGTTCTAGTAAGTTGGAATTTCTTCAAGTCTGAATTTCACATGTAAAACTCCATTTTTTTTTACTTTGTCTTTTGGTAAGCCCAGATGCTAAGTGTTTTATACTTTAAGAGCATAAAGGCAATTACATGCTTGTATGCCCATCAGTAATACTTGTATTTGAGAATTTTTATGTTGCATTGGACATTGTTATTTTTTGCTATTAATGAGGCCATATCAGTCTTAAACTTATTTGTAGTTCTATTATGACCAAAACTTAAGAGATTAACTTACAGGCAAAGTACTAGAAATTTTAATGATTTGGCTTCTAATGCCTCAATTTATTTTTCTAAAATGAAAACTCTTCTATAGCTGCATAAAAATTGAATATAAAACCTTGTATATTGAAACAATAACAACACTTACCTACTCATAATTGTAGATTATATAAAAGCATCAGAAAGCTAAATTATTTTTCACAGAACTGTCTCTGGCACTTAAACTCTATAGGGAAGACCCTTAGATGAACTTACTCAAATATCTTATATTCATGTGAGTAATGTGGAATGACTTGGTGCTTCCTTGTACTTCCTTGTAAAAAAGGCACTAGAGTATATGAAATGAAGATATGATTTTTTTTTGCAAAAATTCTACTATACTGAATTTTGTTTGAGGAGAAAATCCAAGGTGCTTTCCTCCATTTTCCCCATTAAAATGTCTCCAAGCACCTTTTTTACTTCCCACAAAAGCTCCCTTTCTGAAGAAGAAAAGCAAAAGCTACCAGGCTTTACAAGGGTTAGGCTCAGAACTGGTATGAAATTACTTCCACTATGTTGATCCACAGCAAGTCAAAACCTAACATCAGCAAAGGGAATAGATTCAACTTGTAGACTGGAAAATGGCACTAGAGAATATGAAATGAATATATTTTTAATATTTTGCAAACATTCTGCTATACTGACTTTTGTTTGGGAGGAAATTTCAAACACTAATCTAGAATTATTTATTTCCATTATTAAGAAAGCAAGTAATGTTAATAAGGAAAATACTTTGTAGGCAATTAAAATTCGTATAAGCAAAAATTGTGCAAATTATATGTCTCAAGTCACAATGGTTTTCACAAGGTCTTAATAAATGTTGTATGCAACAAAAAATACACTTAAGAAACAGCTAGGTATTCCACACCATCTTGAATCTTGAATGCTCATGAATTAACAGGAATCTAGCATGTCTTTAGAGAGGCTTCACCCAGAAACTGATGCGGGTCCCCTAATAACAGGTGTAGAGTCTGTCTCTGAACTACACGCCCTGCTTTTAAATGCCTTCCTCTAACTGAGTTGTCTTATCTATTCTCAATAGGAGAAGATGCACCTAATTTTACTGAAACTTGATATGCCAAGGTTGGTGGATATCCATGGAAGACATTCCCTTTTCTGAGGAGAATGGGAAGAAGGGTGGTTGAGGGGTAGGAGAAGTGAAAGGTGGGGATTAGGAGATGAGGAGAAAGGGAAAGCTTTGATGAGGATGTAAAGTAAATAAGTAATTAATAAAAAGAAACAACTGGGTATTCTACACCATCTTGAATTTTTATAATATTTCTATGCTTAATACTGTGATAAATACTATAGAAAGAATGACTATTTTGTAGTATTTAAATTGTATCTCAATTTTTACAACTTTTTTAAGTCCTGTGGCACTAATATGTTGCAAGGTGTTAATATTCTGAGGAGACTTTAATATAGCTTCAACTATACACAGAACTCTAGGTAAAAATTTTGTCACCTGACAAAGTCGTGGCCATGTTTAAGCTTTGCTTTTGTAGATTAATGAGACAATTGTTTTCAGATAAGTCTCATGTGTTTTTTGTTCCTGGAACTCTATTGCAATATTCCAAAATAGTTCTAGGCTTTTAATACCATTAATGGAAATTTGAAGTAAAAGCATCAACAGAAACATCAAAGTGAAGAAGTCCTTGTATACACATATGTGTATTGCAAAATATAGACAAATAGCATTTATATTTTGTAGGAATATGTGCATGGATATACAGCCATACAACACAAACTATAGGCTTTTATTTTTTAAAACCTACTTTATTTGTGGTTCCTTGATGCCTCTACCTCCTTTTAAAACCATCAACCCTATGTATGTAGGAGAGAGAGAAGTTTAGTAGGGACAGGGGATGTAGACATGTTAAGACTCAGTTCCTTGAGGTGATTCAGCTCTTCATTGTCAGGATTCTAGCAGTCCAGATAAACATGCAAACAGAAACAACAGACATTAACCAGCAAACAGTAAACAGCAAACAGCAGCAGCCTTCTCAAAGCGTTCTCTAGGGGGTTTCTCTCTAGGCAAATTCCAAGCCCCCTGCATGAGGCAGTTCCCAGCTGAGAAAGGTCAAGTGACTTCTCATGATGTTGTTAAAGCCACTTTTTCATCCCACACTTGGGATCAAAACAAAAAGATGTTTACATAACATAACCAAAACTTTCACTACAATATACACTCATCAATATGTTTATAAGAAGGAATATAAGGGAAAATTTAAAAACAGTGCTCTATAGGAAATGAATTTAATGAAGTTAACTACCAAAGCCCAGAGTTTAATGACTATCTGGCTTGGGGAAGCACAGTCATTCTTTATAAATAATCTTTTCTGGCAGACAACAGTAAGTTATTTTTTCTATTATAGATAGATAAAGAATTTAGGAGATGGAAAATGAATTACACTTGGGAGAATAGGCAGGTGCCAAATTATGCCCTGTGACAGGACCTATAAAATAGGCCATAGTACTTATGTACTTTGTTAGATGTCATTACCATTGAGTTTAATCATAATATTTCCTGAATTTGTTGAGTCTAAGCTATTCTTGATCTTATAACCAGATCCAGTCATTCCATCAATATCATAGCATCCTTAGTGCCTGCATATCTATATAGTGACATAGGAAGCATGAAATATTCTGGTGCAAATTTCCTTTTATAATTTTATGGTATTCTTGCTATGAATAATTATGGAATATTTCTTTCCCTAAACACTAAACTATTTTTAAAATATATTAATTGTTCACAATATATTCAAGTATTATTCCTAAAGCAAAAAATTAATTATTCTAAGCAACAACTGTGGCATCTATTATATTTGTGGTACCTATTTTTTTTTTAATTTAAAAATTCCATTACTCAAACCAGCACATATACACAGACACATGCAGTGAGCCAGCTGGGGTCATTGTAGCACAGGTTAGATCAGCAAAGCCACCTAATGGAGTCTAGATCCAAATGTTAACCCACAGAGAACTAAGGAATGAAGAGGATTCAACAAAGCATTTACTGTTAGGCACTGTTAACCTTCGGAATGGAATAAAACACGACTTCGCTTTTCACCCCTAAAAAAAAAAAAAAAAAAAAAAAAAAAGATAACCTTTACCATTAGACACTGTGCTCACCATTTTCCCTTTCCCTGAATTCCTGGAAAATACCATGAGTGCTAAGTATCTATGGATTTATCCACTCCAAACATTTCATAAGATTTCAGTGATACATAAGATGACAATTTGCCCCATGCTTCTAACTATGTTAATTTTTTATAGCTGGTATCAGTATGTAAGTTACTCATAATGGTAAATAACATTCCACTGTATATATAACCCAATTTTAACTATTCTTTTGGTGAAAATTTAGAATGTGTCTTTTGTTTGCTCTCTCTAATGTTGCTATTAACACGAATTTACATATACTTCAGTACATATTTTAAAATCTTTGTATATGTCAGGGAAAGGATTTTTTTGTTCCTATGACATTTCTTTGTTCAGATTTTGAGCATATTACCAAATCATTTTCCATAGCACAGAAATAGTGATACATTTTCATTCACAATTTCCTTTGTTGGCACTTGTTGTTTTCAGTTTTTAGGCATCTAAGTGGGATTCATGAAGTACTACTTGGTAGCTGTTATATTTCCAAGTGAAAAATATCTAGTTTTTTTCATATTTCAAAAAACACACCAGAAAACATAAAAATATAAAAAGTATGGTTTGGAGCTATAGGAGAATTCTGGTTTGAATTGAATCTCATGTTGATTTGTTTAGATTTTTCCATTCTTTAATTTTGGTAAACTGGTTTTAAAAACTTAATTCATCTCTGTTGTTTTTAAGTACAATATCTCAACTGTTCAATTTTACCAATAAAGACTCAGGAGGTAGATGCTGAGGTGACCAACTCCCAGCTCAGAGAAACAGAGAAAGCAACCAGCTGACCCTTCCTACTCAGCTGAAATCCCAGAATGAAATAGCCCCTTCTCCACACTGTCATAAACACACTTCAAAGTGAATGCCCCTTTTTATTCTTTACTATGTTAACTCCCTTTTGACTGGTTGATTACTGTACCTCTTGACCTATACTTGACTTAGCACATGGAATAAATGTGTGTACTAGAGCTGACCCACACCACAGTAAGAAGCCAGTTTTATTTCAATTCACAGTCTGGGGGTTCACTATACAATCATATATCCTGCAACACATCTGATTTGTTCATACTCAGATTTTCATTCTTTGCCTTTATAGCCTTTAATAATAATTTTTATTCCATTAGCTCAATAGTAATCTCTTCACTATTTTTCCAGACATTGCTTATTTTCGTCCTTTTTAGCAGCTAAGTTAGTTTTCATTTTTTGTTGATTTTTTCAGATCAACTTTTATTGAGGTTTTTATTATTGCTTAATATAGTCATCTACTGATGTAAAATGTTCTGAGTAATACATGCTTTGTTATACTGTTCATTTTTCTACAAACCTAGGCATGACTTTTGTTTTTCAATAGTTCCTTAGGAAGTTAGTAGAAAACAATTGCTTAAACAACAGAAAATGAAATGAAACATTCATTTTGGAACATAGTAAGACTTCAAAGAGAACCAAGATAATTCTACCTCCTTCACTATCACATTCCTTGAAGAGGGAACTTGAAAGAGAGATCAGACCATAATGTGGGGCCTTATAACAAAAGAAAAACAAACAGTTTTTGTAATTTTCCCTGGGCAATCAGGTCAGCACTTCTGTGGATCAACTTTGCTAATTCTCTCCCAAATGTCAAAGAGGTCTTCCATCCATTGGATAGAGGGCCACATCTTAGAAAGGAATATGCCTGTAGAGTTCCTCTGACAGGAAAAATCTCTATTGAGGGATCTATGACAGATCCCCTTCCAGGAGAAATTCATACCTGACTATACAGATTGCCTCAATATGTCCTTCAGGAACCTAAAACAGGAAAAAACCAATGCAGATTCAACTACCAGAGGTTTTCTGATTCTTGAGCTTTCAGGAGATCCAACAAAAGGGACTTGAGCAATGCCAGTTTCTCTAGGGAAAAGATCATTTTACTGTCTTTGATACCAAGTTCTAGTTTTGAAGAAGCACTACATCAAGAATTAACATTGCATCATTTCATCCTATTTGAATTTATTTTGACTTGAAGTTTTTCTGGACTCATTATAGGCACAGAGCATAATAGTCTACACTTTCTCTAAAAAAGATGATATTCCATCTCTCTAGCTCTATGTACCTTAGCTTACGATTAATATACTATACAAACCTATTACTTTGCTCACACCTGTGGCAGATCTAATAGTGCAGTCTCCCTGATTTCTATGTCTATATTCTTCCTAATTAACAATTAGATTTTCATTGCAATCTCAGAAAACAGCTGTTTTGATATAAGCTGTAGGTGTATAAAACTGATGTTGAATCAAATTCCTCCAAAATTATCCTACAACTGATTTTCACCAATCCTCTTAGAGTTTTAAATATGTATTGTTTTATATATAAATGATTTTTGGCCTTCTTAATAGTTATCAATAAATTTGACAAAATTTTCTCAATGAACTACAAAATCATAAACAACCATTCTTGCATTAAAATGATTATTAATATTGGTTGCATATTTAATTCAAGTGGGCTGGCATTGTGAAAAATTAGATACTTACAAAATAGGGAAATTAAAAAACTGTGAAACTAGCCTACTATATATGATACATCAATACTTAAGCATCTCAATATTAAAACCTAGAAAACTTGAATTAAAATGAGAAAATTCTTGATCAGAAACATTTTTTCTTCTCTTCTTCTTTAAAACAAAGTTTATTATTTTTTATGTGTGAATTTCACCATCAGGCACCCGAATTGTACTCACTTTCTTATCCCTTCATATTTGTCTTCCACCTTTGCAATGTCCCCTCCCCCACAAAAAAAATCTCATAGTGGAAATTGAGGTGTATCACGGTGTGTCACATTGTATATTTTCTCCAAACACCTTTATTTGAAAATGTTAACTGTAATGAGTCTTGTTTTAGGCCTTGGGTTTTTGCTGAACCATCAATATTGGATTCTCACCAGGACTCTTCTCAGATATCTTGTAATTACCTTGTGTCATGGAGATTTGCAGCATTGATTCTACAGAATAGGCCTCTTCATGTGCTCCTGCAGTTCATAGATGGAATAAATGTTGGGCTGGGCCAACTCAAATCCCTGAATCTGGGCCTGGGTGGTAGCTGAGTTGTTCAGTCCACCAGCTTTCTTGGTCCCACACCAACAAAACCAGCTCTCCCACTTTGCCCAAGTGAGAAATGGACCCAGCTCTCTTGCCTGCTTTAGCCAGCAAGGGAGGGGGTGTCCCTCCTAGGCCTATAATACTACATGCTGGCAAGAGACAGGACCAGCTCTCCTGCTATGCCCAGGTGAGTGGTGGGATCAATGCAGCTCACCAATAAGACATTAACATGGGCCCAATTAGCAGCCCAGAGCAAGGATGTCCACATAGCCTTTGGTGACAATATAGGCCAAAGAGGCTCCTACAGTTGTAGGGCCACAAACTCAGATATGGACCTCTGTGGCAGTATGGCCCAGGATATCACCAAGGTCTGTGGCAGCTGAGGATACTCACTTCGGTCTGCTCCTCACTGTCATAACATCTCCAGCTCTGCCTCTCTTCATAGTGCCCCAAACAGTCCACTTATTATCAAGCAGTTGTTGAAATTGATAAATTTTAATGAGGACATAGAAAAAGAAGAAAACTCAGTCACTGTTACTGGAAATGTAAGTACAGCCATTATGGAAAATACAGTGGAGGTTATTAATGGAAGGAAAGGTAGAAATGCTATACTATCCAGCACTCACCAAATTGAATAAGCAAAAGAAATGAAATCAGTATTTTCAGTGGTTAATATTGATTATTAATTTGACATAATCTGACAACCTCTAGGAGAAAAACTTCTGAGCATGTTTGGGAGAGATTATTTCAAAAAAGTTAGCCTCTTCTGGGGTTTATGATAGGTTGTTGAGATTAGGTTAATTGGAGTGAGAAGAGGCATTCTAACTGTGAGTGCCACTATTCGCTGGGATGAGGTGATAAATTAATTAGGAAGGAAAAAATAAGATGAGTCCTTGCATTCATTGTTGTCTGTTTCCTGGCAGTTATATGAAAGTGAATAGATATAACAATAATATACAGTACGTTTTGGAAACCTAAGTACAAGAAGCAGCTTCTTGTTCCTACCAATATGACTTCCCTACCATTATGGACTGTATCATCAAACTGTAAGCCAAAATAAACTATTCCTTCTTTAAATTGTTTTGGCCAGATTATCTCAGTAATAAGGAAAGAAACTAATACAATATGTCAAAGAGGTACTTGGACACCCATATTTGTTGTTTGTACATTTTCCAGCGTAGCTAACATACGTAAATCAATGAGTTGATATAAAGAGTATTGTATATTTATACGGTGGTATATACTATTTAGCCATAAAAGTGAAATTTTGTCAATTAAGAAATCATGAATAAATATGGATGATATAATACAAGTACAAAAATCACGGCATTATAAGACACAGACATTACAATATCACTTATTTTGAAATCTAAAACAAAAAGTGGTTCCATTAAAATGAAACAAAACAAACAAAAACAAAAACAAATGTGGCTATGAAAGGTAGAGAAACATGGAAAGAGTAAACAAAGTTACAAAGGTACATGTAGCATAAATGAACTCTATGTTACGTTGCATATTAAGGTGAATATAGTATAAATAAAAGTAATATGTGTATGTTTTGAAAGTCTAAATATAAGAATTTTATTATTTTTACAACAACAAATTTTCCAATATATTTGTTAATTATTCAAATTTGATTATTATATCATATTGTATCCTAAAATCATATGACAAATAGCAAATCATTATTTATTATAATGCTCAAAAATAAATACCATTTTAAATGAAATTATATAAATTGGAGAGAGCTAACAGAAGTTTTATTTCTAATAATGATTTTAAAAATTTATTTTAAAGTTTGAGGGTCTCTATTGGAAAAGTTGAAGTCTGGTGTATACAGATGGCCAATTGAGCTTGGTCTAGTTTGATGGACTCCTTTTCTTACTGGGATTCTCTCTTAGCATGATCTGGGGAACTCCAGATCTTATAAGGAACATCACATAGGCCTCAGGGAAGACTACAGGCCTGGTCATTTCCTGACAGAACCTGTTCAGCTAGTACTTGCAGATTCCAGGAAATACCCCACATTATGCTAAGGAGATCCTAGCCTTCAGCAAATGACCTTTAATCATACCTGTAAGTTCTTCCCCAACCCATAAAATACTTAAGTACATTATTCTCCTCCTTATGATAGGATCACCATGCTGTTGCATGTAAATGAGACCCTGTACCATTGCATGTAGATAAAGTATCCTGGAACCCCTAGCCCTAGCAAATCAAATACATTCACCCACACAACCCTCCCCACTGTCCAAAGTTTATAAATCACTAATTAAAGTTGGCTGGCTTTCTCTTTCCTGTTTGCACCATTCCTTCTCCATGTCCGTCTGAGACTCTATTCTGGGGAAGAATTGCCACTGGATGCCTGGTGCTTGACTGCTGGTAATACATCATGGTGGAAAACATGTGCCACTGCACATTATTTAGCTTATGGTGGTAGAGAAGCAAAGTAAGAGTAAGAGTAGGAGTCAGAGACCATCTTCCCCTTCAGATGTATCCAATAAATGACATAATTCCCTTTCACTAAGCTTCATATTTTAACAATCCCTTCACATATCAGTAATATTACATATCAGTATATTACAGGCTAGGGAGCTTAATGAGGCACCATGACCATGGGAACTCTTATGAAAGAAAGCATGTAATTGGAGTGGGCGCTTTCTTACAGTTTCAGAGGTTTAGTCCATTAACACTATGGCTGGTTATAATCATTATCAGCATGACAAGGATGGTGCTGGAGCAGTAGCTGAGAGTTCTATGTTCTGATTCATTCGCAGAGTAAGAGACTATAGGCGTCACATGGGCTTTTTTAAAAAATTTATTCTTGTTACATCTCTATGGTTATCCCATCCCTTGTATCCTCCCATTCTCCCCTCCCTCCCATTTTCCCCTTATTCACCTCCCCTATGACTGTTCCTGAGAGGAATTACCTCCCCCTGTATATGCTCATAGGGTATCAAGTCTCTTCTCGGTGACCTGCTGTCCTTCCTCTGAGTACCACTAGGTCTCCCCCTCCAGGGGACATAGTCAAATGTGAGGCACCAGAGTACATGAGAAAGTCATATCCCACTCTCCACTCAAGTGTGGAGACTGTCCTGTCCATTGGCTAGATCAGGGTAGGGGTTTAAATTTTACCGCCTGTATTGTCCTTGGCTAGTGACTTAGATTGAGCGGGACCCCTTGGCCCAAATCTGCCTATCATAATGTTCTACTTGTAGGTTTCTAGGACCCACTGGATCCTTCTACATTGCTATTCTCCCATGATTCTCTCATCTAGAGTCCCAATAGGATGTCTTCCCCTCTGTCCCAGGTTCCTGGTAAGGGAAGGCTTTCGTGGGACATGCCCATTGGGCTAGTATGCAGATATAAGTGAGTATATACCATTTGAGTCTTTCTGCTTCTGGGTTAACTCACTCATTATGGTCATTTCTAGCTCAATCCATTTATCCACAAACTGACAAAGGTCTAATATCCAAAATATATAAAGAACTCAAGAGATTAAACACCACCAAACCAAATAATCCAATTGAGAAATGGTGATTGGAACTAAACAGAGAATTCTCAACAGAAGAATATCAAATGGCTGAGAAATACTTAAAGAAATGCTCAACCTCCTTAGTCATCAGGGAAATGCAAATCAAAACAACTCTGAGATTCCATCTTACACCCATCAGAATGGCTAAGATCAAAAACTCAATCCACACCACATGCTGGAGAGGATGTGGGGAGAGAGGAACACTCCTTCATTGATGGTGGGAATGCAAACTAGTACAACCACTTTGGAAATCTATCTGGTGCTATCTCAGAAAAGTGGGAATAGAGCTTCCTCAAGACCCAGCTATTCCACTCCTTGGAATATACCCAGAAGATGCACCAGCACACAACAAGAAAATTTGCTCAACCATGTTCATAGCAGCCTTATTCATAATAGCCAGATCATGGAAACAGCCTAAATGTCCCTCAGTAGAAGAATGGATAAAGAAACTGTGGTACATATACACTATGGAATACTATTCACATGGGCTTTTAAAAGTTCCAAGCCCACCCAAGGTGACATGCTTCCTTCAACAAAGCTATACTTCCTGATTCTTTTAATCCTTTCAAATGTTGCCGATTCTTAGTGACTTAGCTTTCCCATATATGATCATATGGGGGCTAATCTTATCCAAACCATCACATTCTACTCCCTGGCTCCCATAGTCTGATAGCCTTATTATAATGCAAAATGCATTCAGTCCAAATTCAAAAGTCCCCATAGTTTTTCACAATCTGACACTGTTAAAAGTCTCTTTTGAGATACATGCCAATCTCTCTATTTTCCCATTGGTGTATTCTTTTTCAAATTATTTTTTAACATATACATTCATATTATTAAACATATATACAAAAACTGCCTATACCAAGAAGAAGCATGAAAAAATCAGGAATTATATAAATGATATATTCATAGAGTTTTGGCTTCAAGGTTGCCAAATACCAAGAGTCATGCCAATCTCTTTAACACTCCTACTATAGTATCAAAATTAAAAAAGATTACATACTTCCAAAATATAGTGGTGTGGGATATATATTACCATTCCAAAAGGGAGGAAAGGAAAAACTTTCAGGAACTCCTGGACAAAAGTAAGACTAGAAACCAACAGGGCAAACTATAAACTCTGTATCTTCATGCCTAAAGTCATCGGGATGGATCTTCAGATATCTAACTCTTTTAAGTATTTGCGACTACACCACACTTCTTTCTCTTAAGCTTGTTCTATACCAAGGCTACAACTTTCCCAAGCAGGTATCCCATAGCTCTGGCATCCTTAACATCTTGGAGTTTCCAAGGCTATCCAAGTTTTACCTTCATAGCTTCACACAAAAGCCTTTCTGGGCCTTCATGTAGAGATACCCTTGACATGCACCTGGCCTCAGCAGTTTGCCTTAGTCACAGAGGGAAATTTCATAACACCTTTCTTATGTCATTGACTCTAAAGCCAGAAACACATGGCCAGTGCTGCCAAGTACTGCTGTTGCTTCCTCGGGCTGGAACACAGACATTCCTTCAATGACACCTGTATCAGATTTCTCTCTTTGATGATTTCATTCATTGCCTAAGCTTTGCTTTAATTCTTTTTCACATTTTAGAAGCTTAGTTCAATGTGGTCTTGCCCTGAGGTTCCCTTATTCCATTTAGCATCAGAATTTCGCTTAAACTTTTTATATCTTGAAACATTGGATGTGGCTCCAACATTACATTTCCTAGTGCTTCCTTTCTCTTTAAACTGTACATTTTGTATTTTTCCTTGCTCAGCTTGCTTCTTTTCATTATGGGTCTGCATAATAACCACAGGGAATAATCAGTACTAAGCTGTCTTAAAATCTCCTCTGCCAATGTTGTTAACTCAAAACTCTTGAATTTAACCTTAGGCATACTTTTGGACAAAGTCAGAAATGTATCCACAGTCCTTGAAAAATACACCAAGATGTAGGTCACTTACTAATATTCTTCCCATCTGAAACTTCTGTGCAGTCATAACCGACATTGTTCTCAGCATCATTGCTTTCCATGCTCCTACTAGTGTGACTCATTAAGATACACTTAAAACATCCAACTGCCTTTCATTTAAAAAAAATGTATGTAAGCAAATAGGAGTTTATTTTAGCTCACAGTTTGAGAAGAGATACAGTCTATAACAGCAGGAAAATCATGGAGCAATGGTATGAGATAGCTAGTCACATTGTATATACAGCTGAGAAGCAAACAGTAGGTTGGAAGTGGGACCCAGCTATAAAACCTCAAGGCTTGCCACTAGTGACCCACATTTTCCAATGAATTTGTACCCCCTAAAGGCTCTACAACTTTTCAAAATAGAGTCAGCATCTGGATACAAATTGTTTAGATAAATGAGACAGTGAGAGATATTTCACATCCAAACTGCCACATACAAGGAATTGTAAAATTATAATGTGTGTTTGGTATAGATAAAATTGACTGATCAGAATACACAAGGTATTTGGGAATCAGGATGAAAAACCTCCTGTGCTTCTATTATAGGAAGATATAATAATGCTGGATTGTGAGTACAGGCACTGGCTACTATGACAGTTGAATAGAAATTTGTTTAGTAAAAATGACACCATAGAGTTATCATAGAAAAAGCATTTCTTGTATATTCTGACACAAATTTCTATGTGAAAAGTAAATAGTGCATGTGCAAAAATCTTAGCAACAGGAAAATCACTTCTGTGTGTAGTAGTTCACGAATGATTCATAAGGGAGAAACTAAGTTAATTTTATATTATAATAACTTCCTGAAAAGAGGATTTTATTCTATAGCTTCTCTATTGGTCTTCACCAAAGAATAATAGATTTTGTATGGTATACTCATAATTCATAATTCTAAATAAGTAACAAACATTACATTGTCAAGTAAAGGATTATTATTATAATACTTGTACTTTTGTGAAATAGACCATCTTTAAATAGTTCACTGTGGTCAATAAGTCTTTAAGATTATAATAGTACATATTTAGAAATGAAACATTATACATAGCAACAAGTTGATAGCTTCCTCACTTTTTATCTTACATCTCTTCCTGAAAGTCAGTTAGCCTCAGTTTAAGTGTTTAGGACAGTTGTTAAAAGACTAATATTCTCATCATGATGCTTTCTTGAATCGTAAGTTAGGAACACAAATTTGAAGGCAGAAACATTGGGAAATTACTAAATTATATGGCACTGGAGAGATATTACAAGGAAATTCTGATATTTCACTGCAAAATATTGCCAATTATGGTAGCTGTCAATTTAACAATAGGCTTATTCACTATGGTGTTTGATTAATGTGAAATTATTCAGTTGGCTACCTTGTAGTTGGCCTATTTTTGTGTCCAATTAGTATGCTAATAATGGTAATTATGTTCTATACTGCATGTCTCATCACCTAGAGGGTTTTTAAAATGATAAAATAATGAGAATAAACAAGCTGATGCTGACATTCAGTGGGCCATTCTAATTACTTACTGAGAGCACGCTGGGGAATCAACACTCAACCAGAGAAAATGATTCTTGCTTACTTTGTTAAAACTACTCTTTCCAAAGAGCAGTAAGAGTTTGCTGCTGTTTCTGTTATCATTGAGCTGTTTTACTCCATACCTCCTTTTTGTTTTCTATGTTTACCTTATGTATTTGATTTTTAAAAGATAATCCAGTTGCAGCTAGCCTTTGTGACCAGCATTTATGTTAAGATAGCAGAAAACAAGGAATGTTCAGTTGTACACATTTGAACCCAATATCTATAATTTCCTTTATATTTTCTATAAAAAAAACAAACATACAATAAAATGATATTTTTTATGAAACTGTTTCTGTACCTAAAGTAATATGAGAGGATTGTTTGTAAAAGCCCTCAAAAAATAGCTGAACTTTTTTATATGCCATAAAGACATCTTTCTAAAAATTTAAATATAAAGTCATATTTTAAAATATTAGGTTTTGGTAGCCTGTGTGATGTCTCAGTGTGTATATGCACTTTCTACCAACCCTGATGACCTGAGTTTAATCTTTGGAATCCATATGATGGAAGGAAAAAAACTGACTCCTGTAAGTCCTCCTCTAACCTGCATATGTTCATTTTACCATATACACATTCCTGCCAAATAT
The DNA here is from genome assembly GCA_907169655.1 of Acomys percivali. Lineage (NCBI taxonomy): Eukaryota > Metazoa > Chordata > Mammalia > Rodentia > Muridae > Acomys > Acomys percivali. The sequence continues at coordinate 56,512,244 of OU015760.1, forward strand.
ATGGATATAAAAGTAATAAAAATAAACTATCAAGTTTTTTAAAGCTACATGAGTTCGACTTATCAAACAATGTTATAATTATAAAACTGTACATTTCAAATTGTAATATATAAGTATCAAATGAATATTTCACAATTAAAGATATATAAGGTTATTCTTTTACTTTTTGTGTTTAAGAAAGATCTTAAATGGAGCATGAAATTTAGTTGTATATCTTTTGAGTTACTTAAAGTTAAACTTGCTGTTTGGACAACCACAAAAATAATAATTGAAAGGTTTTGCAATCTCATTTAATTGTTCCTAGGTGTAAAGTAAAGAGGACTTTATTTTTAGGCAGCTTCATAAACATACCCAATACTCATAAATGAGTGACTGGGTCATAGTGTAGATATTAATTCTGTTATTTTATTACTGGCTTGGTTATTGTCTGATTGACCAGTAAAACTCATGTTGCTACCAAAACCTTGATATTTTATTTTCATTACTTCATTATCAATTTATTTGGCAAGGATGTGTATGTGGTCAAGGGCATATATGGAGGTGAAAGGAGGACTTTTAGGAGTCAATTCTCTTCTCCAATTATGTGGATTCCATGGAATCAACTCAGTTCATCATTTCAACTACAAAATAGGATGTTGAATTGTTGTAGACATTCTTGTATATGCTATCTATCATATCAAAAATACTACTGGAATTTTGTTTATCAATAGTGTTTTTGTGGTTAAATTTTGGAAATGTTAAGTCAACATAGGATTTTTTTTAAACTGAGTGTTTCTCAGAATCCTTGATATATTCTTCTTCATAAATTCCCAATTTGCAGTAATATACATTATTTGTCAGATTAAATACATTAACACAAATGTATTGCTATCTAATAAAGCAGTTAGAATTCTGTACAGGATGTTTTGGAGGTGATGGATAGATGGCTTAGTGGTTCAGAGCACTGAGTGCCTGTGCTACATATTTTATGTCACCTTGATCCAAGGTAAAGTTATACGAAATGAAGCGACATCAATTAAGAAAATGCCTCCATAAAATCAGGTTGTAAGCAAGCTATTTTCTTAATTAGTGATTTATGAGGGAGGGGCCAGACATTGTGAGAGGTTCCATTCCTGCTTTTGTAGTCCTGGATTCAATGAGAAAGTAGACTGAGCAAGCCATGAGGCACAAGCTAGTAAGCATTGTCTCTCCATGGCCTCTGTGCCAGCTCCTGCCTCCAGGTTCCTGCCCTGTATGAGTTCCTGTCATAGCTTCCTTCAATTATAGGCTAAGCTGTGAAAATATAAGCCAAATATACCATTTTATCCATAACTTTCTATTGGTCATAGTGTTTTATCACAACAATAGAAACCCTAAAACACTGCCCCTCTAGGACAGCCAGGTTATATTCCCACCACCCAAATGACAGTTAACAATTTTCTCTAGACCTAATTCCAAGGTGATCTGATCCTTTCTTCTCCTAGGCTCTGTGGTCCCTGCATGCACATGGTACACAGAGACATATGCAGCAAAACATTCAAACACAAAACTTAAAAAAAAAAAAACTAAGTAAAAATTTTAAAGAATGATTTTGAAAATATAGGACTAATGTAAGTTTTAAGGTACTAACAAAAAATATTTTTCTTCCCTTGTCTATAAGTTGATGAAAGTAGGATAATATCTATATGTGCTATTGCTATAGAGATGTCTTAGTTTTATTTCCATTGATGTGGTAAATATATATGAAAAATATACTTGGGGGAGTAAGGTTTATCTATCTCATAATTTCAGCTAACAGCCCATTGTAACAGGAATATGACAATGGCAGGAACATTGAGGAATTGAGCATATCACAGCTGTAATTAGAAACTGACATCAATGAATTGATTCATTAAGGCTTGTTCTTAGATGACTTTGTTAGTTCTTTTTATTTTAATACAGTCCAGGATACACAGCTAGAAAATCATGATATCCATAGTATATTGATATTCCCAATTCAATTAACATAGTCAAGACAATTCCCAAAAGATATACCCACAGACCAAACAAATGAGCCTGTCTTTTCTTGAGACTTTTCTCAGGTGATATGAAATTTTTGTCAAGTTGACACAGCTAACCACCATGAGGGTAGATGCTTGTGTAAAACATAATATATCATGAAATATGTTCAGTAGTATTGAGGTAAAACATGAATTAACATGTGCATGTGTACATACACATATAATTCTACTATTTTTCTGTATGATCCTAATCATATGTGTTCACATATATATGTATTTGTGCATTTGTGATTAGATATTTGAAGGCCAGAGGACAATCTGTAGTGTCATTTTACAGGAACAGCCTGTGGTTATAAGGATAATACCATAATAATTAACTTCCTATGACCCTGAGATTATACATGCTAAATCAGCTACCATAACATAATATAAGATACAACCCAAGAATAAAATTCATTATGGATGGATTGAATCCCAGGTTCTTGCAAACGTTAGGTAACAACTCCACATCTGAGTAATATACTCAGTCCTTTAAATATTTTCTTTAGATAAGATCTTACTATATTGTCTAGAAAGTCATAGTTTATTCTGAATTTATTCCTTTTCAGACCTTGAATTTGTAATCTTCCCCACCTTGGCTTCCTGAGTATGTGGAATTAAAACGGCGGCAGCTCCACTAACTGTTATGTTTTATTCATTGGGAAAAACTATGCAAAAATTTACTCTTATTTTTATGGTTTCCTATTGTGTGGTTTAGGCTTCAACATCCTAATCTGCTTACAACAACCTCTAGAGTGCTGGAATTACAGTTAGTAGAAGGAAGTATCCATGTTTGAAAGTAATGTTTAATTGAGAGATCGACAAAGTGATGAATAAGAGAGATTTGACAGAATGAGTTAGAGAGGATACACCCATCTGTCTTGAGAAAAGACAGGAAAGAGAAGATACTTAAGAGAAGTACAGGAAAGTTGATTAGGGTACAGGAGAAAAAGGATAAAGAAGACAATACTGTAGAGTTGAGTACAGTAGAATTGAGCTCAGTACAGGATGCTATAAACAGTTCTGTGCAGTTCAATTATGTGCGTTTGAATTCAGTTGAGTTTGTGCTGGTTGTTGTAGTTCAGTTTGTGGTGTTTAGAAACAGAGAAATTCGGGAGATGCTGAGAAGCATGTTTGAATCAGTCATCTTAGAGAGGATTTTAAGGCAGAAAAGCTGAGTTGAACCAACCAGCAAGAATCAAGAAAGAACTAGAAAGGGTGAACTTATTCAGCAGTAAGCCTCCAAGATGATGAATGCTTTAGGTGAATAGAAGATACTGTTACAGGACACTTTCTTAAATAATTTAAAGCTGAAGTAGCCATTTGGGAGAGGTTAAAACATCATTTCTACTAGAAAATATTACCATAAAACAGGGAAGTCATCTCCATCTTTGGGTACAGTGGTCCAATTTTAAAGTTACTGTTCCTAGATTAATTTTACTAGCCAAAGGACCATATAAAGACCAGAATAAATGTTAAGGCTCCATGTAGTGAAATCAGAATATATGGAAAGAAGAATACTTTTCAAGAAGATGGAAAGTGTAAGAATTGTTTGCTGAGATATTAGCATTTGCAAATTTTACCATTACATGTTTGAGAATATGCCTTTCAAATGTTTGATTTGTTGCTACGTCAACAAAAGAACACCAAAACAGTGTTTAGCTTTAGATATTTGTAGGCTCTTTCCCCCAATAAACTCTAGTACTATATACAAGAAACACATGGAATGTGTTTTGCTACTGATAAACTTTGTGTTCTAATGGAAGACTGGAATTTTAGAAAATGTACATCAGCTAGATGAGTTTCACAGTCTCCCAATAAGTAAACTGTCTGACGAGCTTCACTGAATTGTAGAATCAAATATTCCATATCTACAAAATTCAATGAACCAATAATATCTAAATATCCAAGGAATGGTGTTATGAAATCTTCTAGTGATTGAAAGATTCACTCAAGTGCAACACAAACCAATGAATTTTAATGTGTTGAAATATAAGATATTTACTATTATGCTTTAAATCCATGTTGCAACTGAAAAAAAAAAAACAACCCTAAAACCACGGTTTTCACCTTTTGCAAAAATTGCTATGGGACAAGAATCACCATTCTTTTATTTCTAGACAACTTTTTAGTCACTCTCTTGTGATTAGCCAATACAATTTCTTACCCTTTTACTTACCGTAACTAGAAATAAGCATTTCTTTATTTTTTTTGGGGGGGGGTTTAAAATTAATTTATTTTTGTTACATCTCAATGGTTATCCCATCCCTTGTATCCTCCCATTCTTCCCTCCCTTCCATTTTCCCCTTATTCCCCTCCCCTATGACTGTTCCTGAGGGGGATTACCTCACCCTGTATATGCTCATAGAGTATCAAGTCTCTTCTAGGTAACTTGCTGTCCTTCCTCTGAGTACCACTAGGTCTCCCCCTCCAGGGGACATAGTCACTGTGAGGCACCAGAGTACATGAGAAAGTCATATCCCACTCTCCACTCAAGTGTATAGATTGTCCTGTCCATTGGCTAGATCTGCATCCCTTGCAAATACATATTATGGCTTTCGATTTAGTGTTTAAATGGAATTCCTGGGTGTAAAAGTGAATGGTTTTTTGGGCCTTCTCTTTGGCTTTTTTTCCTTTAGCTTGCTTTTGTCCAATTTGATCTGTTATTTTTTGTTTTATTTTTAAGTTTAATTTTAATATTATCCTTAAGAAACTACTTTTTTTTCTAATAAGAGACAGAAAACTGGTGGATCCAGATTCGAAGCAATGTAAAGAGGAACTTGGAGGAGCAGGCAAAAGGAAAACCATAATCAAAATATATTCCTGTGAGAAAAAGATTTCAATAAATTTATAAAATATTCAAGGAATATAAAATATATATACACATGATGGATACATAACTATATCAACAATCTCTTTAGATATGCATAAACTGAGCACAATCAAGAAAATACTGTTATAGTTTATTTTAAGAGACCTTATTCTATTCTGAATGAAAAAGAAAGCTTCACTTTACACAGATATGCTTTCTAAATATGAGATAAGACAAACTCTCTCTCTCTCTCTCTCTCTCTCTCTCTCTCTCTCTCTCTCACACACACACACACACACACACACACACACACACACACACACACACACACAAATACTCACACTCACTCAATAGAACAACCTGCAAGGTAGTCCTTGGAAGTCACAAAATGCGACAAACAATTTGTTGAAAACATTTGCCCTATTCAACTTTTCAATTGTTTATTATAAAGTCAAAATTTATCATTCTTTTATAAATAGTGATGATAAACACCAACAAATAAAGTTCCAAAATATTACAGATTCTATCCACCATTGAATTTTTAAAAATAGAAATAAAGATCTGGGCATGGTGGTACGCGTCTTTAATCCTATCACTCAAGGAAGCAGAGGAAGCAGGCAGATCATTATGAATTTGAGGAAAGCCTGGGATACAAAGAGTCCTCGACAGCCAGGGCTACACAGAGAAACTGTGTCTCGAAAAATCAAAATAAGAAAGAAAGAAAATGATAATAGTGCTTTATGTACAACTACTATCTAGCAAATATAATGGAAAAAAAGAATTTGCCTTGTTCAAATAAAAATGACACTTAAAACACAGCATATGTGAACACACTTGGCATAAAGTTTTAATGTTACAAATTATATATCAATTACTATATTGAGTAGTTTAATTTCAAGCAACTATTTTGAAACAGTATTTCACTGATGAATAATTCTTTAATTAGTCTCAGTTGCTGAATCTTGGCATTAATTTTTTGACAAAAATGGTAAGACTGCATATGTAACTACTTCTTTCAATATTTAATTACTTAAAAGAATCACTCTTGTGAGAAAATAAAAATAGGAAAGCTGGAATTGATGCAGTGATTTCAGACAATCAGCCTTCAGAGAGCAGATAGATACTCAGAAGTAGTGGCATAAAACTGATGACAAAAAATATAACAATGAATACTCATAACAAAAGTAAGTTCAAAATCCATGGAGGTTATTTTATAGAACTGCCAGTAAACTCAACAATTGCTGATATATTTGATGGCTTAAGTTTTCTAAGTCAATAATTGACAGTTTAAGCAGTCATATAATTTATAAGTGTCAATATAAATCATACTTATCTAATTGATGTTTCTAACACACCCTCTTCAACAGAGCAGAATACATATTTTCTCTAGTTCACATGGAATATTGATCAACTGGACCAAACTACATAGCATAAAACACATAGTTCATATATTTGTAGGAATATAAGCCTTATAAAACATCAGATATCTCTAAATATATTTAAATTAACTAAAATGTATAATATAGTGATTTCGACCAAGAAATTACAATACATATTTAAACATTTGTATTAAATGAAAATAAACTTATGACATTTCAAAATTTCTTGGGAATGATAAAAAACAGTACTATAAAACAACCTAATAGCATTAAAACTCATGTTAGTTATTTACAAAATGGTATGAAATGAGTTTGGAAATCATGTTTTTTCCACCAAAATGGCTAACATGTACAAACTAAAAATTAAGGAGTCTACTTAGAATCATCAGAAATTTGGGGTGACAGAATGAGAACCACTCCTGCCAATCTTACCCAGCCAGCCATAAGCAGATAAACAAAGCTAACCATAGCAGCATCAAAGAAATGTCTGTTTCTCAATCATGGAGTGGAGTGAAGCACATTAATCTGTGATTTTTAAATAGTTTATGCTAAAAAATTAAGGAAGCCCATGCTTTTAAAAACACTTTTTAGATTATTTTATTTTATGTATATGGATGTATGTGTACCATATATTTGAAGTGCCTTAGGGAGGAGGTTAGAAGAGGGCATTAGATCCCTTGGAACTAGAGTTATAGATGGTTGTGCTGCCGTTTGGGTCTTAAGAACTGAAAATGGAACCGCTGAAAGCACAGAAAAAGTTCTTAAATACTAAGTTATCTCTCCAGCACTTGGAGATCTACATTTTAATGACTAGTATCTCAAATACATTAGAAATGATCAGTAGAACATCATTTGCTTCCAACAGAAAAGAGGCAAAACTAAAAGTATGAAATATATCTGTATTAGTTACATTCCATTGTTAAGATAAAATGTCATAAACAAAATTGACTTGTGAAAGAAAGAATACTCACAGTGATTAGTGGTAGCTAGTATAGGTAAGGAAGTAAACTTCTAAGATAGAGGATATAAAAATTTGAGTTATAAAGGAATAAAAGAGATTATAGAACAGGAGTGTTATAGTGAGTGATATAGGATGAGAAGGCAGGATATAGGAGTGAATATGAGAAAGGCAACTAAATACTAAAGGCTTTCATAAAGACTATACAGGAATCTACTCACAACAAGCTACATCCCTCCACCTTTGAGTTTCCAGTTTCATCCCTCTTCATAATGCTGAAGGTGCTCCACTTTTACTTTTCTTCCATATGTCCACCACATATTTACACATTATGGTGGCTCATGGTACAGCTAGCCATTCAGCTAGTAAGCTCCTGGAAGATATATTCCATCCTTGCATGTCTTGGATGCAAACAGATGTCTTTGGGTTGCCTTATTTGGCATCAGAGGGCAGCTCTGTAGGAGGTATGGCATCTGAAGGTCTGTCTATCTTTCTTCTCCTGTGTAGCAATTCCTGGGTTTTATTTTATTTGATTCTTATGAGTCCTAGGCATAAAAAATCTTTAGCCACCAAGCCAGACATCAAGCTAGGATGGACAAAGAACTTGCCATCTGCCTTGCCCCTGACTGATATAAAAACAACACCAAAAACAAGGTGTCTCTTTGTCCATTGTCAGAGTGTTATCTTTAATAATTTTAATCTTCAAGTTAATTCTGTAAATATTTAGGTTCTTTATTTTCTATTCTTATTGGGAAAGTAGTCAATGTTTCTATTTTCTTTTATTACATTTATTTCGTAGTATTTTTATTGTTGTCTGATGTCTCTCTTCTTGGTAGCTATGAGGATCTTGACCTCTAAAGAAGGCTTCTCATTAAAAATAATACCACTTAAAACCCAAAAGTGCCTAGAAGACATAGAGAAGGAAAAGGATACATAAGGAGATTGGGAGTGAAAATACTTGTGGGACTATATCTTATAGAAAAATTTAATTTTACTTTAAAAAGTGGTATCCAACCCAATGAATTTGAAAAATCAAAGCATAGAAACCTGAAAATTGAAGAAAATGTGAGTCCTCAAAACAGTTTATAGCTCAGTAGTTGAATCTAAAAATACTAAGATGGTTGAAATGCAAAATAAATAATTCAAAAGTCTAGTATTCTAAATAATCTCCTCAAAATTATTCACATTCACAGATGGATGTAGGAGGAAGTCAATTCAGGACCTGAATCACTAATTCAGCATTACAGAGAGGAATTCATAGGGAAACTAGAATTCTACAAAACAGACACAGAAATAAGACATACTGGAAATAAAACTAAATAAAAGAAATAGACAAAAGTATCTCAGACTAGAACAAGTAGAAGAAAGAATATTACAGACTGAAAACAATGTTATCACATTTAGACAATAAAGAAAAAGAAATACTCATTCAAGATCTTATCATTAAATAAATTTTGATAACTTTAATAAGCCTCCAGGCAAGAGGATGAACAGAGATAAAAAGCAATAATATAAAAATCACAAATAGTGAACAAATACAGTAAAAAAAAAACATTAAATAGAAAATTGTCATTAACAATTAAAATTTAAAATAAATATGTATACTGAAATATAGAAACAAATTACAGCTTAATACCGGACCAGAAGTAACATTTCCAAGTCATACTATAGCTAAAATGTTAAGATTGTAGAAAAATCTTGAAAGAGAAAAACACTAACTTATAAAGGCAAACTCAGCAGAGCTATCTAAGATAATCTAGATCATATAATCTTTTCACCTCCTGTTACAAGCTATCCTTGAGCCTTAGTGTTGGGGTAATTTTATAGATGTGTCCAGTGGGACTAGACTCTACAACTCTAAAGTTTGACTGGCTGCCATTTTCTATTATGCACTTTATATATTGCAAAGATAAGATTCTTTGGGGGTCAGTGTAGATTACACTTATCTCTGAGTAAAGGGCTATTCTTTAGAATGTAGTTAAGAATTCTTCTGTTTAAGTATAGTGGTGGCTATAGGTATTTTTCTAAGATCTATGGCTTTGATACCCCTACGTAGTTGGCTAGATTTCCAGTATCAAGTATAATTTCCCTTATTTTGAATGAGTCTATTTTTCCTTTTTAAAATTTTATTGTAATTTATTCACACTACCTCCCTATTGTTATTTGCTCACTCGTATCTTTCCATTCCCTCCCTTCCTCCCTCTTCATCACTATTCTCCTCTCCTAGACCTCTGAGAGGGGATTCTTCATCCCTCTCCATCTGATCATAGCCTATCAGGTTTCCCTCTTCCTCTCTGTGCCTGCAAGGCTGCCCCACCATGGGGAAGTGATCAAAATGAAGGCAACAGAGTTCATGTCAGAGGCAGTGCCCATTCCTCCCCAACCTTGGAACATGAGCTGTCCTTGGCTATATATGAAAAGGGCATTTCATTTACATGGGTCTTCATTTTCTCAGTAAATTAATTAATTAACTTTACATCCCAATCATAGGCCCTCCCTAGTATCCTCCTGTTCCCATCCTCCTTCAGTCTTCCTGCTATCCTCTCTTCTCTGTTCCTTATATAAGGGAAACCTCCCACAAACTCATACGTGCTCATCAAGTGACCTGAGGACTTAGAACATATTCTTCTCCTGTGCCTGGTTGAGGCAGGCCCACCAAAGGGAAGTGATTGAAATACAGGCAACGTTGTTCATGTGAAAGACACCCCTATCCCTTATTGGGGGACCCACATGTTTAAGGGGCCCAGCTTGAGTCCACGCATGGTTCATGGGTGGTTCATCAGTCTCTGTAAAGCCCTATGGGACCAGGTTAGTTGACTCTGCTGATCTTCTTGTGGAGTTCCTCTCCCTGCTGGATCATTCTATTCTTCCCTTCACTCTTCCCCAGGACTCCAATAACTCCACTCAATGTTTGGCTGTGAGTCTCAGCATCTGTTTTCATCTGCTACTGGGTGGAGCCCCTCAGAGGACTGCTATGTTAGGCTGTCATCTACAAGCTTGGTAAAGTACTGTTAATGATGTCAGGGGTTGGTTCTCTCCTATGGGTGGGTAGTTGGACATTGGCTCAATCTGGGCTCTATATTTAGGCTTGCACATCCTATAGGCAAGGTATACTTTGGGTTGAAGATTTTGTGTGTGGGTTGGTGTACCCATCCTCCACTAAGAGTTCAGTCTAAATAGAGGGTGGCCTCTTCAGTCTCCATTACCCTTATTACTAGCAGTCTCAGCTAGAGTCACTCCAATATCCTCCCAGGAACCTACAACATAGTAGGTGTCCAGTTTGTATCAGAGATTCCCTGGCCTACAGTTTCTTTTCTCCCTGCATAGCCTCTGTTATCTTGCCTCATCTCCCCATAACTTAACTCCACACTCATGTTTTTCCATGTTCACTCTCCTACATTGTTTTCTGTCTTCAAACATTTCCTATGTCTATTTCCCCTTCTGAGTGAGATGTATGTATCATCCCTTGAGTCCTCCTTCTTACCTGTCTTCTTTGGGTATGTGAATTGTAGTACTGTTATACTGTAATGTATGGCTAATTTCTGCTTATAAGTGAATACATAACATGTGTGTCTTTCTGGGTTTTGTTTTCCTCACTCCAGATGACCTTTTCTAGTTCCATACATTTGCCTGCAAATTTCATGATTTTCTCTTTTTTTTTAATCACTGAGTAGTATCCCATTGTGTAAATGTAACACAATTTCTTAACTATTCTTTGGTTGAGTGACATCTGGGTAGTTTCCAGTTTCTGGCTATTACAAAGATGCTATGAACATAGGTGAGAAAATGTCCTTTTTGTATGGTAGAGTATCTTTGAGTATATGCTCAGGAGTGATATTGCTGTGTCTTGAGGTAAAGCTATTCCCAATTTTCTGAGAAAGTACAAGATTGGTTTCCAAAGTGGTTGTACAAGTTTGCATTACCACCAGCAATGGAGGAGTGCTCACCTTTCTTCACATCTTTGTTATCATGTGCTATCACTTGAGTTTTTTTATCTTAACCAATATGAGTGGTATAACATGTAATCTCAGAGTCATTTTTATTTTCATTTCCCTTCTAGGTAATGACTGAGCATTTCTTTATGTGTTTTTGGCCATTCAAGATTCCTCTCTTGAGAACTCTCTGTTTAGCTCTGTGCCTCATTTTAAAGACAATAATTTGGTTTGTTGGTGCTTACTTTCTTTAGTTCTTTATATATTTTGGATATTAGCCTTTTGTCAGATGTAGGATTGGCAAAGATCTTTTCCCAATCCACAGGCTGTTGTTTTGTTCTGTTGACAGTGTCCTTTGCCTTACAGAAGCTTTTCAGTTTCATAACGTCCCATTTAATAACTATTGCTCTTAGTGCCTGAGCTGAAGGTGTTCTTTTCAAGAAGTTGTCTCCTCTGCTAATGAGTTTAAGGCTTTTTCCTACTTTCTCTTCTATTAGATATAATGTATCTGGATTTATGTTGAGGTCTTCAATCCACTTGGACTCTACCTTTGTACATGGTGGTAAATACAGATCTATTTGTATTCTTTTACTTGCAGACATCCAGTTAGACCAGCACCATCTATTTTCCATTGTATTTTTTTATCTCTTCTGTCAAATCTTATGTGTTCATATGTGTGTGGCTTATTTCTGAGTCTTTAATTTGATTTCATTGACCAACCTGTCTGTTTTTATGCTAATACCATGATCATTTTGCTATTTTATTCTGAAATAAAACTTGAAATCTGGGATGGTGATAGCTCCAGAAATTCTTTTATTGTTCAACTTTGGTTTTGCTATTCTGGGTTTTTTATTTTCCCATATGAAATTGAGAATTATTCTTTCAAGCTCTGTAAAGATTGCTGTTGGACTTTTGATGGCACTTGCATTGAATATGTGGGCTGCATTTGGAAAGATGGCAATTTTTACTATGTTAATCCTACTATCCATGAGCATGAGATAGTTTTCCATCTTCTGATATCTTCTTAAAGTTTTTTCTTTGGAGACATGAACTTTTTTATCATACAGGTCTTTCACTTGCTTGGTTAGTGTTATACCATGATATTTTATATTATTTGTAGCTTTTGTGAATGGTGCTGTTTCCCTAATTTCATTCCCTGAGAGTTTATCATTTCTATTAAGAAGGGCTACTGATTTTTTTAGTTAATTTTGTATCCATCCACTTTGATAAAGGTGTTTGTCAGGTATATGAGTTTTCTGGTAGAATTTTTGGGGCCACTTTTTTATACTATCATATCATCTGCAAATAGGGATACTTTGACTTCATCCTTTATAATTTGTATTGAATTTATCTCCTTTAGTTTTCTTATTGCACTAGGTAGTACTTCAAGTACTACTACATTGAGAGAGTGAACAGCCTTGTCTTATCCCTGATTTTGGTGGAATTGTTTTCAGTTTCTTTCCATTTAATGTGATGTTCTATTGGCTTGTGTAGGCTGGACAAAGAACTCTTTTCCAGAAAATCTGGTCTGTCTTCCAGGAAAAAAAAGTGACTCCTTGTCTTCAGCAGGCCATAAATTCAAGTTGATAAAGATGTCACCTACCTGGTTCTGCTTCAATAAGATACTTCAAACCTGCCTATAAATTAACAAGGGGCCCTGTTCTTGAGACAGACTCTCAGGAAATTAAACAGAAAAGATATCCTGAGACTGCCCTTCCATTTTAAAACTCAGGCCTTAAAACCTGGTGTCCCAGAGCGGCAGGTCCTTCTGTCCTTCTCTTTCTTCCTCTTGGCCCCTTTCCTTTGTCCTTTTTTCCCTTCTACCTTTTCCCTGTTGATCCCTTTAATCTTATGTCTTAGCTCTGACTCTCTCCTACATGAAATGTATGTAACTGAGGTCTTTGTTTTCTGGCTGCCTCCTTTGGCTCATGATTTTGTAGCCTCTGTATTCCAGAAGCCTTGGCTCCCTCCCTGACCTGAGAGGCACAGAGGAGGCTTCCTACAATGAAGTGTGAAAACCTGAATTCTCGCTGACCAAGAACACAAGAATCTACCTGCTCCCTCTTTGGACAATGGCTTCCTTCCTCTGTCACAGCTTAGGGACATAAAGCCTGCAGACTTTGTTCCTGTTTGTCTGGTCTTTCCAGTCCTCAGAGAAGTTTCCAGGATCACAGGGCAATAATATCACCAAGAAAAACAGGTTTGTTGTATATAGCTTTAATTATTTTTAGGTATAGGCCTTGTATCCCTGATCTCCCCAAGACTTTTATCATGAAAGGGGTGTTAGATTGTGTTAAATGATTTTTAAGCATCTAATGAAATGATCACGTGAATTTTTTTCTTTCAGTTTGTTTATATGGTAGAATACATTGGTGGATTTTTGCATGTTGAAATATCCCTGCATACAAAGGATAAAGCCTACTAGGTCATGGTGGATATTGTTTTTGATGTGTTCTTGGATTTGGTTAGTGAGTGTTTTACTGAGTCATTTTGCATCAGTGTTCATGAGGAATATTAGTCTAAAATTTTGTTTCATGGTTGAATCTTTCTGTGGCTTAATTTATCAAGATGACTGTAGGTTTATAGCAATGTTCTTTCTTTTTCTGCTTTGTGAAATAGTTTGAGGAATATTGGTATTAGTTCTTCTTGAAAGTCTCATAGAATTATGCACTGAAACCCTGAAAACATCTGGCCTATGTTTGTGTGTGTGTATGTGTGCGTGTGTGTGTATGTTTGTTTGTTGTTGTTGTTGTTGGATGTGTGTGTGTGTGTGTGTGTGTGTGTGTGTGTGTGTGTGTGTGTTTGCCAGACTTTTAATGACTGCTTCTATTTCCTTAGGGGTTATAGGATTATTTACATTGTTAACTTGATCTTGATTTAACTTTGGTAAAAGAACTTTCTCAATAAAATCATCAGTTTCATTTAGATTTCCAGTTTTGTAGAGTACAGGTTTTTGACATAAGACCTAATGATATTTTGAATTTGTCCAGTGTCTGCTGTTATGTGAAATTTTTCATTTTTCATTTTGTTAATTTGTATATTATCTATCTGCCTGTTAGTGAGTATGGCTAAGGGTTTGTCTACCTTATTGATTTTCTCAAATAACCAGATTTTAGTTTTGTTGGTTGTTAGTATTGTTCTCTTTGTATTAAAGTTATTGACTTCACTTTTGGGTCTGATTATTTCCTGATATCTACGTTTCTTTGGTGTAGCAGCTTCTTTTTGTTCTAGAGCTTCCAGTTGTGCAGCTAAGTCACTAATATTAGATCTCTCCACTATATTTATGAAGGTACTTAGTGCTAAAATCTTTTGTCTTAGCATCATTTTTTCTGTATTTTTTTATTTAATTAATTTATTCTTGTTACATCTCAATGGTTATCCCATCCCTTGTATCCTCCCATTCTTCCCTCCCTCCCATTTTTTCCTTATTCCCCTCCCCTATGACTGTTCCTGAGGGGATTACCTCCCCCTGTATATGCTCATAGGGTATCAAGTCTCCACTCGGTGACCTGCTGTCCTTCCTCTAAGTGCCACCAGGTCTCCCCCTCCAGGAGATATGGTCAAATGTGAGGCACCAGAGTACGTGAGAAAGTTATATCCCACTCTCTACTCAAGTGTGGAGAGTGTTCTGACCATTGGCTAGATCTGGGTAGGGGTTTAAAGTTTACCGCCTGTATTGTCCTTGGCTGGTGCCTTAGTTTGAGCGGGACACCTTGACCCAAATCTGCCTATCATAATGTTCTACTTGTAGGTTTCTAGGACCCACTGGATCTTTCTACTTTGCTATTCTCCTATGGTTCTCTCATTTAGAGTCCCAATAGGGTGTCCTCCCCTCTTTCGCAGTTTCCTGGTAATTGAAGGCTTTCGTGGGACATGTCCCTTGGGCTAGTATGCAGATATAAGTGAGTATATACCATTTGAATCTTTCTGCTTCTGGGTTAACTCACTCATTATGATCATTGCTAGCTCAATCCATTTATCCACAAATTTTGGGAATTCCTTGTTTTTAATAGCTGAGTAGTATTCCATAGTGTATATGTACCACAGTTTCTTTATCCATTCTTCTACTGAGGGACATTTAGGCTGTTTCCATGATCTGGCTACTATGAATAAGGCTGCTATGAACATGGCTGAGCAAATTTTCTTGTTGTGTGCTGGTGCATCTTCTGGGTATATTCCAAGGAGTGGAATAACTGGGTCATGAAGAAGCCCTATTCCCAGTTTTCTGAGATAGCACCAGATAGATTTCCAAAGTGGTTGTACTAGTTTGCATTCCCACCAGCAATCAAGGAGTGTTCCTCTCTCCCCACATCCTCTCCATCATGTGGTGTCACTTGAGTTTTTTATCTTATCCATTCTGATGGGTGTAAGATGGAATCTCAGAGTTGTTTTGATTTGCCTTTCCATGATGACTAAGGAGGGTGAGCATTTATTTAAGTTTTTCTTAGCCATTTGATATTCCTCTGTTGAGAATTCTGTTTAGTTCCAATCCCCAATTCTCAATTGGGTTATTTTGTTTGGTGATGTTTAATTTCTTGAGTTCTTTATATATTTTTGATATTAGACCTTTGTCAGTTGTAGGGTTGGTGAAGATCTTTTCCCAGTCTGTAGGCTGTAGCTTTGTACTATTGACAGTGTCTCCAGCCTTACAGTAGCTTCTCAGCCTCATGTGGTCCCATTTATTAATTGTTGAAATTAAGGCCTGAGCTGTTGGTGTTCTGTTCAAGAAGTTGTCTCCTGTGCCAATATGTTCCAGGCTCTTCCCCACTTTTTCTTCTAACTGACTTAGTGTCTTTGGTTTTATGTTGAGGTCTTTAATCCACTTGGTTTTGAGTTTTGTGCAAGGTGACAAATTTGGGTCCAGTTGCATTTTTTTTACACATAGACATCCGGTTAGACCAGCACCATTTGTTGAAGATGTTATCTGTTTTCCATTGAATGGATTTGGCTTCTTTGTCAAAACTCAAGTGATCATATGTGTGTGGATTCATATCTGGGTCTTCAATTCGATTCCACTGATCAAGCAGCCTGTTGCTGTGCCAGTACCATGCTGTTTTAACTACTATTGCCTTATAGTATAATTTGAGATCAGGTATGGAGATTCCTCCGAGGTACCTTTTATTGTACAAGATAGTTTTTGCTATTCTGGGTTTTTTGTTTTTCCATATGAAGTTCAGAATTGTACTTTCAACTTCTTTAAAAAATGTGTAGGTCTTTTGATAGGGATTGCATTGAATCTGTAGATTGCTTTTTGTAGGATGGTCATTTTTACTATGTTAATTCTCCCGATCCATGAGCAAAGAAGATCATTCCATCTTCTCATGTCATCTTCAATCTCCTTCTTCAGATTTTGAATTTTTTTTTAAAACAAGTCCTTCACTTGCTTAATTAGAGTAACTCCTAGATATTTTATATTGCTTGTGGCTAATGTGAAGGGTATGGCTTTCCTAATTTCTTCCTCTGCAAGCTTGTCATTTGTGTATAGGAAGGCTACAGACTTTTTTGAATTAATTTTGTATCCAGCCAAATTGCTGAAAGTATTTATCAGCTGTAGGAGTTCTCTGGTGGAATTTTGAGGGTCACTTACGTACACTATCATATCATCTACAAATAGGGATAGGTTGACTTCCTCCTTTCCCATTTGTATACCCTTGATCTGGCATCTGTGGTCTCTTAGGGTTTGCAGGATCTCTGTCCAGGCTCTTCTGGCTTTTAGGGTCTCTGCTGAGAAGTCGGGTGTAATTCTGATTGGTTTGCCATTAAATGTTATTTGGCCCCTTTCCCTTGCAGCTTTTAATGTTTTTCTTTGTTCTGTGTGTTTTGTGTTTTGATTATTATGTGACGGGCAGTTATCCTTTTCTGGTCAATTCTATTTGGTGTTCTGTAGGCCTCTTATATGTTTAAAGGCATCTCTTTCTTTAGATTGGGGAAATTTTCTTCTATGATTTTGTTGAGAATAGTTTCTGGGCCTTGGAGTCTGATATCTTCTCTTTCTTCAATGCCTATTATCCTCAGATTTCTCCTTTTCATGGTGTCCTTAATTTCTTGGATTTTTTTGTGTCAGGAGTTATCCAGATATGGAATTTTCTTTTATGCTTGCTTCAAGATCTGTGATTGTATCTTCTAGACCTGATATTTGTTCTTCCATCTCTTGGATTCTGTTAGAAAAGCTCACTTCTGTGTTGCTAGCCTTCTTCTCTAAGGTCTCACGTTCTCGTTTTTCTTCTTTCTGTGTGTTTATCATTGAATCCATTTTCGTCTTCAGATCTTGAACTGATTTTTTTATTTCTTTCATCTTACTGTTTGCATTTTCCTGAGAATTTTCCAGTTCCACACTATGTGCTTCTTTTATGTCTCTCACCTCTTTGGCTGCGTCTTTCTGTATTTGATTATGAATTTTATTTGTTTCCTCCATTAATATGCTCCTTATTAAGGATTTGAGGTCATTTTCTAGTATTTCCATTGTATTTGAGTTCTCTCGGTTGTTTTCTTTGGGATACCTGGAAACTGGAGACACCATACTGTTTGAGTTTTTTTGCGTATGCTTTTACGCTGTCCTTTAGACATCTTGCCGGCTTTGTGTTTGTTGGGTAGCTTCCCGAGTTGGATAAAGGGAATCTGATCATAGATTCTCTTGTTTTCTCACGGTGTCCACAGGCTGGAAGTTCTGATGCTTCACTGGTGTGGATGGCAGTAACTTAGCCCTGTCTTTTTGGGCTCTCACAGCCAGTGATCTTCAGCTCCCCTGTGCTTGGGTCCTGCAATCGTTCTGGATCTCTGGATGAGCGTTGGGTCAGGCCAAGGTATCCAGAGCCTTCTGTGTTCCCTGCCAAGTCCAGCCAGGGACACTGGGCCCGAACCAACCACCGAGCTCAGGTAGAATCTCAGGACCTAAACCGTCTGCCATGCTCAGCTAGGAATTCTGGGCTCAAAATGCACACAGTGTCCCGCCAGAATTTTTGGGCTGGGACTACGCAGAAAGCTCAGATAGGGGCTTTTGGCCAAAGTGGATGCTGTGGTCAGTTATTGACTCAGGCCTGAACTGTCTGCCCAGTTCAGCCTGGAATTCTGGATTCAAACTGCACACTGTGTTCAACCAGAGTCCTAGAGCCAGGACTCTGCCAAAAGCTCTACTAGAGTCTCTGGGCCCAATCTGCCTGCCAAGCATGGTTAGGGACTCTGGCCCTAAACTGCAAGCCGAGCTCCACCCGAGTCTCTGGGGTGGAATTGAGCACCGAGCTCAGCCAGGGTCTATAGACCCACACTGCACGCTGAATTCAGCCCGGGATTCCAGGCCTATACTGCGTGGATAGTCCAGCCAGAGTCTTGTGGCCGCCGAGCCTGTGTGCACAGCTCAGCTAGAATCTCTGGGCCCTATCTGCCCAGCAAGTCCAGCTAGGGCCTCTGCGCTGAATCTGTGTGCTGACCTCAGCCTGCGTCAGTGTCCCAAAACTGCCAGCTGAGCTGAGTTAGTGTATTGGGCAGAACTGCTCTTTGATGTGAGCTAGTGCCTTCCGTGGAACTGAGCTCTCCACCCAGCCTGCGTTACAGCAGTAGAGCTGCGGCTGTGCTGAGCTGGTGCCTATGGTGGAACTGAGCTCTCTGCCCAGCCTGCGTCACTGCAGGTGAACTGCAGCTGCTCTGAGCTGGCGCCTTTGGTGGACCTGAGCGCTCCACCCAGTCTGCGTCACAGCCGGGGAGCTGCAGCTGTGTTGAACTGCTGCCTTGGGCAGAATTGCTTGCTTTGCTGAGCCAGCGTATCCACAGCACTGTGCACTGAGCTGTACCCAGGACTTTGGGGCTGAACTGTCCACCGAGTCCAGTTTGTGTCACAAGGCACCACGCTACCCAAATCCTGTCCAGAGTCCCCTCTTCCGAAGCAACTCCCACCAGCCACCACACTAATCGCCTCCACCGGAAGGCTCTGAGCTTCAAACCTCAGCCACTGCCGCTGGTGCCGCTGGTGCCGCCGCTGCTGCTCTGATCTGAGAAAATCCGCACTCCTCCCGTTTGCAGGGGCACACAGGTCCTCCGCACCCTGGTCTCTCCGAACCATGGAACACTCCTGTTGCCGTGGTGTTGGGACCTTGGTGTTCCTAGCTCAGAAATCTGTGCAGTTCCCTGAATTGTTCACTGGAGCTTCCAAACACGGTCCACACTGCTCTCTGCCATCTTGGATTCCCTAAAGGCTGGTTCTTATTGCTTTAGTTTCTATGAGTTGATATGTGCAATGGTCCTGTTCATGTAGAAGACCATGTTTTCTTTGTGTCCTCCATCCTTTCTGGATCTTATACACTTTCTGCTTCCTCTTCTGAAGGTTCCATGAGCCCAAAGGAGAGGGATTTGATGAAAATCTCCTGGTCAGGTTGAGTGTTCCAAGATCTTTCATTCTCTGGATAATATCTGGCTGTACTTCTCTATATTTGTTCCCGTCTGCTGTAGGAAGAAGCTTCTCTGATGATATCCAAGCAAGGCACTAATGTATGATTATAGCAAAATGTCACTAGGAGTCATTTCCTTTCTATGATTTGTTTTGTTTTGTTTTGTTTTTAGAGCAATAGTATTTTGTTGTCTTATTCTTATAGGTAGAAGTTCAAGTGCTATATTGAAGAGATAGAGAGAGAGTGGACCATCTTGTATTGTCCCTGATTTTAGTGGAATTACTTTGAGTTTCTATCCACTTAATTTGGTGTTGGCTACAGGCTTGTTGTGCATATCCTTTATTATGTTCACATATGAGCCTTGAATCCTTGGTCTGTCCAACAGTTTCATCATGAAAGGGTTTGGGATTTTGTCAAAGGCCTTTTCAGTGTCTAGTGAGATAATCATGGTTTTTTTTCTTTCATTTTGCTTATGGATTTTCATATATTGAACCTACTCTGGATTCCTATGATGAAGCCTACTTCATCATAGTGCATAATATCTTTGATGTGTTCCTAAATTAGGAACTCATATTTTATTGAGAATTCTTCCATCTGTGTTAGTAAGGATGATTGGTGCAAAATTAGATTTCTTTGTTAGGTCTTTGTGAAGTTTAGGTGTTAGGAAAATATGATTTATAGGATAAGTTTTCCAATGTTCCTTCTGTTTTTATTTTGTGGAATAGTTTGAGGAGCATAGATTTTAGCTCTTCTTTGAAATTCTGGTAGAATTCTGAACTAAAATCATATGTTCCTGGACTTTTTTTTTTTTTTTTTTTTTTTTTTGGTTGGGAGACTTTCACTGACTGTTCAATTTCCTTAGGGGTGATAGGTATATTTAAGTAGTTTAGCTAATCTTGATTTAGCTTTGGTAAGTGTTATCTATCTAGGAATTTGTCCATTTCATTTAGATTCTCCAATTTTGTGTAGTACAGGGTTTTGTAATAAGACCTAATAATTCTTTGGATTTACTCAGTGTCTCTTGTTTTGCTAACCTTTTCATTTCTAATTTTGTTAATTTGGATAATGTCACTCTGTCTTTTAATCAGTTTGTCCAGGAGTTTGGCCATCATGTTGATTTTCTCAAAGACCAGCTCTTGGTTTCATTGATTATTTATGTTCTTCTCTTTGTTTCTATTTTATTGATTTCAGGCCTGAGATTGACTATCTACAATTTCCTTATTAGGGCACGTAGTGCTATGAACTTCGCTCTTAACATTGCTTTCACTGAGTCCCATAGGTTTCAGTGTGTTTCATTGAATTCTATAAAAATATTTGATTTTTTTCTTTATTTCTTCTCTGATGCAATGATCATTGAGTAGAGAGTTGTTTGGTTTCCATTAGTTTGTAGGCTTTCTGCTGTTTCTGATGTTGAGTTCTAGCTTTAATCTATGGTGTTCTGCTAAGATACAAAAAGTTATTTCAATTTTCTGTTATCTGTTGTGGCTTGCTTTGTGGCCCACTATATGGTCAATTTTGGAGAAGGTTCCATGAGATGCTGAGAAAAAAGTGTATTCTTTTGTGTTTGAGTGAAATGTTCTGTAGAGGTCATTATTTTTCTGTTTTGTTTTTGTCTTGATAACCTGTCCAATGGTGAGATTGGAGCGTTAAAAATCACCTACTATTAATATGTGGGGAATCAATGTGCTATGTAAGCTTTAATAATATTTCTTTTGTGCATGTGGGTTCCCTTGAGTTTGTAGCATAGATGTTCAGAATTGAGACATCATCTTGTTATAATTATATATGAATTCCATATGCTCAGGTAATTGGACATTTATTTCCCACTTAATTGTACTTTTTTTTGGAGATTGTGAAATATTTGTGATGTTGTGCAAACCTTGTAGATACAGGATACTATGAAAAGGCTTTTGGAAGTATAGATTGCAATTCATCAACTCTACTATTTTCTGATTTCTGATATACAATGATGAGAGAAGAAAGAGCTGCAAGTTGATGGACTGAGTTGCTCTGTTATGCTTTATTCTCATCTTAGTTACTTTTCTGTTGGCATGCTAAACATTCTGACAAAAGCAGTTTGAGGGGGAAAGAATTTGATATAGACCACAATTGAAGGACAGTTGATCATGGTAGGGAAACTAAGAGCTGAAGCTTGTTGCAGCTGGTTATACTATGTCTATAGTCAGGAAACAGGAAATGTTTCTACTTAGTCTCCTTCTTCCTTTATCTGCAGCCCAGAGAATAGTGCTGCTATTTTACCACATGAGTTAAAGTCATGAAGATAATCCCTATGAGCATAGGCAGAGGCTTTTTTCCTAAGTTATTCTTGACACTGTCAAGTTGATAACACTAATAATCACATATTCTATGGTAAAATGAAACAACAACCCGAAGTAAATATGTCTGTAGTGAAATGTAAAGTCTCTGTGTGGCTTTAAGCAAAATATTTCAGCAAAGTTTTTGCACTAATGGATCGATCAATAGAGGCTGGGAAATTGTTTTGATGCTCTTTGAACCTTGAAGAAACGTTGTCTCTCTGGAGAATCTGCACTTGGAACTATTTGGGAGCTTGCAGTTGCACAGAACTTGGTCCTAAGAAACTCCTAGCAAACCTGGAGTTCTTACTTTTGATTATGGTTAGCCATGGTCAAATGGGACAGAAATTTATATGGATTGTCTGTTTTCCTGGGCAGCAAGGGAAAGATAACTCTGGTAGTTAGAACTGTTCCTAGACCCAATTAATCTTGTATAGTGTTTTAATAAAGTAACTGGAGTGAGCTAGCTTGGTGTGAGTTTTTCCCAAGAAGGCTGAACCCCACTGCTTCTTAAGAATTGATGGCTTAGCATGTTGGTGAGCTTCTCTCTCTACTGTGGCACCTGCAACTGACATCAGTCAATATTTGTCCTTCATTAAGTTTCTTCTGTCATGAATAATACAATCTGACTGCAAAGGGTAAATCTATCTACTGTATTCCCATTGATAATCTTAAAGTCTTTTAAAATGGTATGAATATTTTATTCTTTAAAGTTAATGTTAAAATTCCATTTACTTACAATGTTAACATATCATGTTAAGATATGGGATTCAATATGATGGATAGACCATTATGATTCAATATTTTTGAATGAATTGATATAATTATTGTAGAAATATCCTCTTTTTCCCTCTGACTCTTACTATCTTTCTTTCTCTAGATGCCCTCTCTGAATTCTGTTAGTCATGTCTTCTGAAACATTATGTCAATAAAACATGTTCTTTCTTCTCTGCCTTCAGAAACATAAGTAAAATTTCTGGTCCTAGTAAATTACTTATAGTGCATATTATTGCATAGTGTACTAATGTAGATTTTTTACAATCTAAATAAAAAAGAATGTCTATAATATAACTGCTATCATGAAAGTTCCAAGGATAGCAATGGCTACAAAGAAAATAAACAATACTTTATACTGTTCCAGGTAAGAGTGATGAAACTTCAAAAATGGGGATGCAACATAGGTTGAATAACATACTCAAGTATGGAAAAGTTGCTAAGTTTTACAATCACAGAATAAAATCAAGTCATATATCAGTTTATTGGCCATGTATATCGGTGAGGGTGTCAGGCTGAGAAAGAAAATTTCATTTGTAGACTCCGGACATTATAACTTTCTTGGCTTTAAGATAAATAAAATCTAGTACTTTACTAAACTTAAAGATACACTCCAATAGTTTTACCTGGTAGTCATAGAGATATTAGTTTTGCTACAGAAACTGACAGCCAATGGCTATTAAAATGTAGTGATGATAACCCAGGTGCTTTTATCTCTTCATATACAATCCATCTCATCGCATTCATGATTTTGTTGTAACCAGATATTGAAAGTCTTCAGGATCCTCAGGATAGATGTGGATTCTTAGAATTTCAATTTACAAGCCCAGTAATTTTTCATGTTGAATATAGTTCTTTTAGAACTTCCAGTGAGTCATTAACATTATTATATAAATATTTTAGTGATTTCTGCTTGATGTAAACCAGTTTTGATTCTTTGTTTATCTCTCTACATGCCTTTCTCGCTAAACTTCAAGGCAATGGTTTTCCCCATGATTTCTGTTCTTTGACTGTTCAAGAGCTCATTGTGCTTTTCAGCACACCCATTTTTCTTTTGTTCTAATAATAAGAATGACACCTTCCAAAATTATCATATGTCAGACTTCAAACTGGAAATTAAAAGAGCAGTTTGAAACTGAGTTTCTGCTTCATGTATTCAAACATTGTGATGTTTGCAACTAATTATTTAAATTTGCTTCATCTTGGAATGAAACGTAAATAACATTACTCAGCTTTCTTTAACATGACAAGCAGTAAGTCTATAAAACTTCTATTTTCTACTCTCCAATAATTATTTTGATAACTAACATGAAGTTTGTTATGAAGCATTTTTTGAATTGCTCATAGTAAATACTCACATATTTCTTCATTTCATATAAATGTTCTTTCTTTTTATGAATGAAATCAGCATTTATTAAAAATACTGAATAAAATACTTACAAAACAAATTAAATGTTATTTCTTAACTAACAAATTATACTAAAACATTAAATTCCTCCTTCATATAAATTCTTTACTTCACTCATGAATGTTACATGTTAGTTAGGAATGCATCGATCTATTTGAAATAGATAGAATTAAGTTTTTAGTGGCTAGAAGTCGTACTATGAAATTAATGAGATGATATGGCCTTGTTAAAGATAAATTTCACCAATTTAGTAATTTGTGAAAGGTTTGTCAAATCCATATCATAGTTTACTAACATTATTAATGATTTTCTGCAGTTCAAATATATCTACATAAAAAGTAATGTTATTGCCCCAAGACAATGGGCAAAGAGACACGTTATTGTTAGTGCTGTTCAGTCAGGGACAGAGCCAGATGGCAGTCCTCTTATTATCCTAGCTTGGTGCCTGGATTGATGGCTAAAGATTTCTTAAGCTTAGGATCATAAAATATCAAATCAACTCAAATCAAGGCTGGGCAGCCCACCAGGAGGAAGAGAGACAGACACCTGGGGACCTCCATGCTACCCACAAACATGGCCCCTAGCACACAGCACAGGAAGGTCATAGACACCCACTTAATGTCACACCATACAACTCAGATGGAGAATGCCACCCAGGGACCCATCAGCCATGTTGCCTGCCTACAATGAGATCCAACACAATATAGAAGTATTTGGTAGTCAGATGGGAGAGAAAGAGAAATGAGCCCCTTGAGGATTATGAAAACAGATGAAACTGGAGATTTGAGGGTGGAGAGGAGAAGTCTGTTGTGTGTGCCCAGCCCTGCTACATGAGTCCATAGTGAAAGTGCATGGTGAAGTCCAAGCCTGAGTTGTTTCTGAGTTGCAGCTGTAGGATTTAATGTTGATGTCTGTGGCTCATATTACCACTAGACAACATGGGGAGCCCCTGGTAGAGGCAAATACCCTGGATGTGCAGTGGCTGTGCTTAGCTAGAACTGTACCTCATTGAATGTGGCACTTTGAAGAGCTTACCCCATCTCTCACTGTGGGCCCTACGCCTTGCCCAGAGGACACAGTGGAGCCAGTCATTGTGACAGGAGTATGGGCGAGCCAGCCTCAAGAGTATGAGTGTGTGAGAGCTAACCTTACCCATCACTTGTCTGCAATGGGGTGGCACAGTATAGAGGTGATTTCACCCACCTCCAGTCATGAGCTCAGGAGAGCTAGCTCTTGAATTTGCTATGTAGCTGAAGCTTGCCTTGAACTCCTATTCTTTCTGCTTCTTGAACATTGATATTAAAAATGTGTAATACTATATGTGCCTAATATTTTGTCTTTCTATGTTAACTGTTTCAGAAATTTCACTGGGGTAATGGAAAGATGACTACTAACATAGAAAATAGGTATCAAACTGGGGTCACTTATTGTAGTTGTACCTGATGATGTAGAACTGCTTGTGTAATTTGTTTGGAGGAAAGGCTTGGAGAAACTAAGAAAAGAAAGCCTAAAATGCTGTAAATAAAACATGCTATGTGATATTGTTCAGTACTAAAAAAACCTATATAATGTACATAGAAAAAGTCATGACAAGATTTCCAACAGAATAAGATCTTTATTGTGAATCAAACTAAATTTCACTACTGTCAAATTAAAACAAAGAGAGGTTAGACCTAGTTTATGTCCTTGTGGCAGGTCAAGTTAAGGTGATGGACTGTGTCATCTTATAGAGAAAATGTCAAAGCAGTAAGTTATTCAGTGCTAATTATGGGATACTTTTACCTAAAATGTGATGATAATCTGGAACAAACAGAGATGACTTCACACTTTCCTTTTGCCAAGAACCGAACCCTTACAAAAAATATATTTCAGTTGATTAAAATTCTCAGCACACATTGAAAATTTTTACATCAGTATAAGAAGAATTGGTGTTGGACATCTCAGAAATCTGCAATGCTACCCCACAAATCACAAGATCAGTATTGTAGATATACAAATAAAGCATCTACTCCAATAAAAATTTTCTTGGTACTCTAAATTAGTAACATATTATAATCTGAGAATAAAAACACCCTAAGATAAGATGATATTATCATCATCAATAACACAAGTTCTTATACACCCATTAGTACTGAAGCAATAAGGGTAATTCAGAAGACAAGTAAATTTCAGATGTAAATGCTATTCTTCAGTGTAATTTTTTTGAGAAAGGAACTGATACTCTTTTTCACTAAGAATTAAACAAAGGCCAGGCACAGTGGCATATGTCTGTAATACTAGCATTCAGGGAGGCAGAGGCAGGTAGATGTCTGTGAGTTTGAGGTAATTTGGTCTGCCAGGTGAGTCCAGGACAGCCAAGGGTACACAGAGAAACACTGTCTTGATCCCTACCCCAAAGATGAAGAATTAAGCAATGTTTCTTTTTCACAATTATCCATGTATAAAATGATAGTAATATTTGTTAAAAAATAATTTATTCTTTTGACAGTACCAACATTAAGAAAGTGACACACAAAATTTTCTGTTTCAGCATCACAGGAAAAATTGAAACTTATATTTTGTGGTTAGATTTAAGTCACATTTAAATGAAGACTTGCTTTGCATAGAGTATATTTATATTAAGTCCATTCATTTTACATAAATAATAATGCATTGAGGCCATATCATAGTGATTATAAGTAAGAATATCTTATAAATCTTTTCATTACAATTATTTTAATAAAAAGGAATATTTATATGTAAATGTCCATGATCCTTAATAACTATTAGTAGGAGGAATTCAATGGCAAACTAAACAATATATAACAAAGAACTCATGAACTTGAAGACAAGTGAGTTGAAATTAACCAATTAGATTTAAAAAAAAAACAAGGGCAAACAGTCTAAGTATAAGGAGCCCCTGAGACAAGAGATATCATCAAGCATATGAATATGACACAGGGGTATCTCAGAAAGTAGAAGGATGGGAAGAGGGACAGAGAAGGAAAAACAGAGAGGCTTATTTAAAGGAATATTAGATTAAAATGTAAAAATATTGAGTGAGATGTAGACATCCATATTCATGAATCTCAGAGAATTTCAAGTAAATATAATTTCAAGGGTAAGTGGAGACATATTGTAATAAAATTGTCAAAAGTTAGTAACAAAGAAAAGTAATTCAAAGCATTAGAAGATAAAGGTACACCAATTCCAAATGAAGTTTCTTCAGTTCTTTATATTATTTGGCGATTAGCCCTCTGTCAGATGTGGAACTGGTGAAAATTGTTCCCCAAATACAATAGAAAAAAGAAAGCATCTTCAAAAAATGGTGTTGCTCTAACTGGATGTTGGTACATAGAAGAATGCAAATAGAACCATATTTATCACCCTACACAAAACTCAAGTCTAAGTGGAATAAGACCTCAACATAAAACCAAACACACTAAATCTGTTGGAAGAAAAAATGGGGAAGAGCCTTTAATTATTGGCACAGAAGACAACTTCCTGTATAGAACACCAACAGCTCAGGCTCTAAGATCAGCAGTAAATAAATGGGACCTCATGAAACTGAAAAGTTCTGTAAGGCAAATGGCACCGTCAACAGAACAAAATGGAGCTTACAGATTGGGAAAATATTTTCTCCAACCTACATCAGAGTTATTTATTTTAAATTTACACACACCAACTAAACTGCTCCATGCTTTTCAGCACTATCTCCAACAAAGTGTTAAACCAGAGTGAATATATTATTTACCACAGTATGCCAAGAATGTATACCAGTTCATTTTACATTTTACAGATTTTCACTACAAACTTTAACAATATCCTAACTATCTTTTTCTACTGCCTTTCTTGTCTAAAGGTCCCTTCCACAATTTATTCATAAACTCTATTTGGAGATCAAGATTTTCTCTCGTTTTCATAATCCAAGTTTTCTAAACTCTCCTCATAAACCAAATTAAAATGTTTCTCCATATCACCATTGTAATCATATCAATATTGTAAATTTTTAGCTTGCATTTCATGTGCCACTCAGGTTTCTATCTGTATAACAAACCCTGAGAATAATAAGCCTATGAGTTAATGTATTTTTTTGTTTATGCTTTTTGTGTCCTGATTATCAATTGGTCCCATTATTGTGATATATGTGGCAAGGCAAATTATCATTATGGGAGTAGGAAAGCCTCTCACTTCTCAAAATATAGAGCAAAGCTCTTTCTCATATGTCTTTATGTTTGACTATGACCTATGATTAAAGCTTCTATAGGCTATTAATACCATCACTTTACATAGCAACATGTATATTTGTGGCACATTCACAATACTAACTATACCAGTTTTAGTTTTAAACTCTTCACCCCCCAAAATTACCCATGTATTTTCTAATATTTTAATAAGTTTTGAAAACATGCTAAACAGCAACTCTTAGATTTTTTTGTACATGACTTTTGACAAGTTTAAATAGTTTAGTATGGAAGCATGCATAAAATAAGTAATTAAATGTTTGCTAAATGAAAAAGAAAATTAAAAATTACAAAATAAGAGTTAAAAGTGAGAGTTTTCATCTGCTTGAACTAAGGTATATTTCTGATTGAACAAAACTTTGGAATGTTTAATTTTAATTCTTAAATTAAAAAGATAGTTCTTAAATCAACTTTTCCTACTCATTAGACTCTACTACCAAATTTATTTGCCAGGATTTTAATAATTCAATTGGATATCATAGTTGGATGTAAATCTCATTGCTAAAAAGAAAAGATAGAGAGAGATGTTTAAAGCCATATGATGTACTTCTTTCCCCTCTTTTCACAACTTAGTTGACATCACTGGGTTTAATTAATTAATTCAGATATCTGCTCACTTTACTATCTTGTTAAGTTATTCTTTTGATTAAAGAATATCACTTATACAGTGGTATTTTATTTCTAACTCATTAGATTATTTTTCCTCAAATGATGTCATCTCAATTCTCATATATATATATATATATATATATATTTGAAAAAATAGATATATATATATAATTCACTACACTTTTTTATCACCTTAGTTTGTATTGGTGTCATTGTTTACAATTAATAACTTCAAATACGGATATAATTTTACCAGAATATAAAAAGTAACCAATTTCCTTTCTTGATATATAATTATCTGTGGCACAAAATAAAGATATCATATTTTTCATAGAGAATTGCTTATCTCAGAAACTTAATATTTAGTTATTTTTTCACATGAAACACTCTGGAATATGATATATTGGAGAATGAGAGTTTCTGTTTAATAAAATATTCTTGTAAGGTAGATTTACCCTTTCTAATTATGATTCAGTGATTCATAAGACACATCTGGCATGAAAATATGAAAAGAACTTCCAGAATTGCTAAAAGTATTTGCAAATCATGTTCTTTATAAGTACCTGGCATATAAACTGTATAAGAAATTCCAAGTCACAATGAAAATAAAAGTGCAATTAAATATAGAAAAAGTTTGTGCATAAATTTCTTCACGAAGTCTAAGATGTGGTGGTATGCTTGTCATCTCAATGTGAGGGACATGAAAAGTAGGAGAATTAGTAATTCAGTGTCGTTCTTCATTACCCACTAAGTTCAAGATCAGCCTGGGCTATATGAGAATCTCTCAAAACTACATAGACATCAAATGTAAATGTATTTTAGCGTTTGTTGATCCTTTTAAATATTTTGCTACATTTATTTATTCACTGTTGTAGGATCACCGGTACATACACATAGAGAGTAAACACAAACTGGGATAAGTTTTCTTCTACCATGTGGATCATGGGGATTGAACTTAGCTCTTCAGGCTTGGCAGCAAGTGCTTTTACTGGCTGAACCATCTCACTTAACTTAGAAAAAAAACTTTTTTAATGGACAAATATATTTAAAAAACATATAAAAAACAAGCTAAAATCATACTAAAATATTTTAGCATCACTATGCATCAGGCTAATGTAATTCAAAATTATATTGAAATGTTAATTTGTATCCACTAGCCTGACTATTAAAATTATAGGAATAGCAGACTACATGAGATATGAAGTAGGAAATGGAAAAAAAATGTAAAGGGTCTTTACTTGGGGCTAGGGAAGGAGATGACAAAGTAATTGTAAGAATGTCTGAAAAAGTTATAAGCAAACAAACTAATAACCACCAACCTAGAAATCTATAATACACAAAATTCTCTCTCTCTCTCTCTCTCTCTCTCTCTCTCTCTCTCTCTCTCTCTCTCTCTCTCTCTCTCTCTCTGTGTGTGTGTGTGTGTGTGTGTGTGTGTGTGTAGACCAAAAAAATCTAACCTATACCCTGATGCCTTCTTTTAATAAGCTTCCTTCTAAGTTGTTGTCAAAGAGACTCTCAAAAGTGTCACAGACCATTGGTTGCCATACAAGATTGAGAGTATGTTCCCAAGTACAAGACCAATGTACTTCAGACAAATCTCAGAGGCCCCTGAGCTAGAATTGACCTAAAAGCTTCTTCCATGAAGACTATCTTGCAAGAGACCAGAAAGTGCCATGCAAGTTTCCAAAGCATAGATGCAACTAAGACTTATATAGGAATAATTGCTATAAAAAAAACAAAATAAAACAAAACAAAAAACAAAACAAAACAGCAATACCCAGCATGCTACAACAACCTTAAGGATGCAGTAGTGGCATGGATACCTTGTGAGTATCCAAGCTCTTCAATTCCCCTTAAGGCTTATAGCAAGAAGAAAATCATAACTGTTACTCCAATGTAAATATGCAGAGATGTAAGCCACAAAAATTTTGCATTAGTAAAGTAATTGAGAATGTCCACCCTGACTCTAGAAGTGCTGTAGGTGTACCTACTGTGTCTCATGGGTGTCAGTAGCTGTAGAGAGGAGATAGGCTGTGTCCATGCTCAGTGTTCTGATGTATGAACACCTGAATGATTAGCACCCTAACATTCCTTTAAAGAAGCAAGCCTGAGACAAACACCAGTCCTGTGCCATGGGCACAGACAGGGAGCTAGCCTAAGAGGACCTGTCTGTACCATGCAGGACTGGGAGTAAGCCAGAGACTAGAAGGGCCCAGCCTGGACCTGAAGACACCAGAGTAGGAGTGGGGGCATTGATCATGAGATAGACAACCCTTACATGGGGCCACTTGAATTGACTGGGCAAGAAGTGAGCCTGAGATGACCACAGACTGGCACCATGGAGCCTGGATAGGCAGCTAGACTGAGACCACCACCAGTTTGGCACCACAAAGACCTGGGGTGGCAAACTGTGGCTGTGAAGACCCATGGTCAGTGTCATAAGCACAAGTGGGCCATAGCACTCCTGAGATGACTCACACACTTAGAGATCTCAGGTGCCTCCAAGTAGATCAAGTAAGAGGTGGAGAAATGGAAGAGAAAGAGAAACAGAAGGATATGGGCACAACGATGAAAGGCAAAACCAGAGACTCATGGGAGCAACCTGATGTGAGTAGTTGCTAATACCACATGGGAGTCCTGGCCTATGCTGCCACCAGGGGCCACATCTGACTCCATGGCCCTGAAGCAGCAGGGGTCTATTACAACCAGTGGTATTCCTGGGCTGGGCTGCCACCTGGAAACAAGATGATGTCTGAGGGCTATGCAGAACCTGCCTCATCTAACACCTGGGGTGTGGGGCATGAGAACAGGAGAGCTGACCCCACCTCCAGCCGGCTGTAGTACTTAGGAGAGGGGCCCTACACATTGAAGGAGTTGCAGTGGAGCTGGCCCCCAAGAATATGAACATGGGAGAGATGACATTTCCACTTCGCTCCCATGCAGTGCATGTATTAGGGAGAAATATGCTCTTTACCCCATAGATCCTCATCACCTGTGGCAGGCAGGAGACCTGGCCTTTGAGTCATGAGAGGAGAAGAACTAACCCTGCCCCTCATTGGCTGTAGCAATCAGTTGCAGTACTTTGGAGAGTGATCCCCACACCACCTGGGCAACACAATAGAGCTGACACTCATGATGGATGCAGGGATGAACCATCCCAGAAAGGGTGAGCATAGGAGAGCTGGCCCACAAACTTGGCTGCAGTGTAGTGACTTAGGTAAGGGAGAGATGACCTGCCACCTCACCACTTGCTACCTACTGTTAGCAGGAGAACTGATCCTGAGGTCATCAGAGGGGGAGAGCTGACTCTGCCATTCACCTGATGCATCACTCAGGAGAGCATGCCTTGTACCTCTCCTGGGCAGCACAGTAGAGTGGAGCTGAATGTGGAGCTTTCAAATGAGCTGGTCCTGAGGGCGTAAGTGTGAGAGAGCTGTCCTTGCCTCTGATTTGCTGGGCAGTGGTTTTAGTGAGGGAGAGATGCCATCCTCCCTTCACTCGTCCCTCGCCATATATGGCAGGCAGGAGAGCTAGACTCGGGGCCATGAGAGGGAGAGAACTGGCCATATTCCTCACTAGTTGCTGTACTTGGGAGAGCAGGCCTTTCACTACACCTGGGCAGCAGAGTAGAACTGGTCCTGGTAGTGTGGGATCTGGTGGGCCAGCCCTGAATGCATGAGAGTGGGAGAGTGGGTTACTAAACAGCTTGTATACCTCTCGGGCCCAGATCCAAGCCTTTGAATTGGTCCACTGCAACATCTAACCCATCCATGAACTGCTGAATTACATGAAGGGACCATTCCTACAGATGCAAACCTATAGGATCTCTATGACACAGGGCAACAAGATATCTGAAAGGAATTCCAATAAGGTTCCAGTATAGATAAAGTATCAGAAGCTAGAGGCCTCATACCAGACCAACAAATCATTGCAATGAACATTCACAAAGAATTGTTGGTAAAAAGGTACACTAGGGGACACACTGTGACACAGTACAACTTCCACAATGAGATTTTTTTTCTCTGTTGGTGGGGAAGTTGCAAGGCTGGAAAGTGGGTGCAAGACGAAAGGGAATGCCTAATGTGACATTCACAAAGAACCAATAAAAAGTTAAAAGAATGTCAACAAACCAGCATGCAGATACACTATACTCTCCATGCAGGTTTAGCTTAGCAATAGTCATCACAAATGTTCTGGGCCCTTCTAGGCATAGATGTCTCAGGAAGCGTAACTTGGAGAGATACCTAGTAAGCTACAGAAAAGCTGCCAGGATCCTGGTAAAGAGTAGGTAGAGCACAGAACACTCTCTTATGTGGAGAGTGGGAACTGACTCTGACATGAACTCTGGTGCCCCAAATTTGACCAATTCCCCTTGGTGGAATGGCCTGGTGGCACTCAGAGGAAGAGTCAGCAGGCTACTAAGATGAGACTTGATAGGCTGTGACCATATGATGGGGAAAGAGGTACTCTTCTGTCACAGATCTAGGGGAGGGGAATAGGGTGAAAGAATGAGGAAGGTAGGAACAGGAGGATACAAGTGAGGGGTTAACAATTGAGATGTGATCTGAATAAATTAATCAAATACAAATTTTAAAAAGGAGTAGGGAGAAAGATAGCTATTGCACTGCAGGTTGTATACACTAGAGTAGAAACATGGCACATAAATCTCAAGCAGAGATTCTTCATTCCATCCCAGAGTGAGCAGGTTAAAGTATATGTGGAAGGTAATACTCTTGCCACTTTTTAGCAAAATAACAAGATAGGAAAATGAAATATGCCCAATCTTATATGGTCTCACAAATGGAACTAAGTTTTCTCAGGCAAAGACTGTGAGATGATCATGGAAAAAAACATAATCAAAAAATAAAACCTCAGATCCATACAGAAAGAACACATAGTATTAAAGTTACATATAGACAGGAATACACTTCCCCTTCTTCCTCAGCTCCTCAGACATTGAAAACTACCAATGGGAAATAGGATTCCAATGTCACCAGAAGGAAAGCTTCACTAGTAGGTAGGAGTCTCAGACTGAGATGCTCATACAGAAAGCTGAGTTTAACACAACGAAAAGACAAACTGATGTAAGTTATTTGGATAATTAAGACTAACAACTATGTCTTCTCTCTGTCTGCAGAGGCAGCTGCAAAAAAACCACAATCAAAACAACAACAAAACCCTCACATACACCAGGAATTTATACTGTAAACATAGACATACTAAGCAATGATATTTAAATGATAATAAAAATTTCACTACCATGAAAAACTGAGGACTGGACAGATACACCCCTGAATTTTACAAAACCTTTAATGGAAGACACCCATGCTTCTGAAGCAGTTCTAAAAAATAGAAAAAAGAGAATAATATAAATGTTTTCTATGGTGAACTAGTCCTACTCTTATAACTAAACTGTATAAGACAACAAAATAAGGAAACTATTGTACTACTTATTTTGTTTATTCATTTGATAAAATACAGAACACAATTGACTTGACAGAAACCTTCATTTTCACTCACAGTTTGAAAGTAGAGTTATTCATTGCTTAATGTCCTAAGTGAGGGTTACCTGGTTACACTCAAAATTCAATTAATAATCAGGAAGTAAAGAGAGTTGTATACTGGTGCTCTGCATGCTTTCTTCTTCATGTTCAATATTGAACCCTAGGCCATGGACTGGCACCATGTACATTCAGGCTGAGTGTTTCATCCTCAGATAAACCTCTGGAAGCACCATCATAAACATATCCAGAAGAGTGTTTCCATATTGATTCTAGATGTACTAACGTTGACAACGTAGATTACCAATCACAAATAAAGACCAATTTTCCTAACACAAACTTCACATTTCACAGTCAAATACATACAAGCCAAGTTCAACAGTATAATATCAGGCACTAAAACAGAGTGTGGCACTGCAGAGATGCAAATTTGGTATAGTATATTAAAATGTAACTGGATTATTTTGTACAAATATAAACTAACTAAATGTAATAGAACACATAAGTAGATTGGATAGAAACCCTATGGTCATCTCAATATATTCAGAAAAGGCATTTGACAAAGTTCTACAGTTCTTGCTGAGATATATCATTAATAATCTATGGACAAGATAAATATAACTAAACAAAATAAATAATATATATTAAAAATTCTATCTAACATTATACAAATTAGGAAAAATCTGAAAGCATTTTATGTAAAATTGGGAGTAGAACAATGATGCACAATCTTTCTTCTCTTGTTTAATATTTAGCTTGCAGTATTACCTAATGCAATAAGACAAGAAAAATAAATAAGAAGGCTATATATTGGAAAGGAAAATGTCAAGAAGTGATCCTGTATTTAAGTGACTCTAAAAGTGACACTCAGAGGAAGAGTAAGCAGGCTACCAAGAAAAGAACTGATAGTCTGTGATCTTATAATGGGGGAGAAGGACCCCTTCTGTCACAGACCTAGGAGAGGGGATGAAGGAGGGAGGGATGGGGAATAAGAATATACAAGTGAGGGGACAACTAATAAGATGTAATCTGAATAAATTACACAGTGTAAATGTACACTTTCATAAATAAAAGTAAAATAATGACATTTCCAGGAAAATGGATTCAAATGAACATCATTATATAAAATTAAATGATCAAGAGTCATAAAGCTATATACTATATATTTGATAGTCACTTACTGAAAGATATTAGGTTTAAAAATATATATGTATGTATACACAGGATTCTCTCTTTCAATGTGTGTGTGTGTGTGTGTGTGTGTGTGTGTGTGTGTGTGTGTTTAGGTCATAAAGCTAGAAAGTAAAGTATGAGAAATAAGAGCTTAAAAAGAGAATATGAGAGAATAGAGGGGAATAAAAAAGAGGAAAACAATACATATTACATGGAAACACAAGAGTAGCCTCTTTGAAGGAGTAAAGTGACCAGCATGAGGGAGAATAGAAATAGAGGTGGTCAGTGGGGAAAAAGATAAATAATAATAATAATAATAATAATAATAATAATAATAATAATAATAA
>OU015760.1:56548086-56590386 GCA_907169655.1 Acomys percivali
AATAATAATAATAATAATAATAATAATAATAATAATAATAATAATAAATGCCTATATATTTATCTTTATTGACTATATTCATAGTCACATGAATATTATATATGATGGGGACGCTTTCAGCAAATATGGCCATGTGGACCTCCTATGTTCTGCTTGACAAAACCTCTCCTGCTCCCTCCCTTTCGGTGACCTCTCGGAGAACTCTCCAGGAGACCTCCTGTCTTTAGCTTTCTCAATAACCAGATATAGATCTGTTTCACCTAGGTTAGCTCCAGTCCTACTGTCCCACACTTCTTGGAAACTGCCAGCTGAGGGCTACCTGATCATGAAGGGAACATTGTGCGATATGCAGCAGCAGGAGGTTGACCTCGCTCTCACCCTAGGTCCCTCTCTGCCCCCACCCCACATCCTGCCTTGTGCTTATAAGCAGCCTGAGAAAAATAAAATTTTGTCAGCTTGATCAGATTCTTTGACTTGCTGTCTGTTCCTTGAGTGTCTTGTCCCCCCATTCTCTCCCTAGGGATCCGTGGGTTTCAGTGGACTGTCCGGCGGGTCTGGACAATATAAATATTCATACATATAACCTTGTGTTATCTTCAAAACTTAACTAAATCCTAAGTATTTTTAAAGATGTATATTTTCCATCAATTGAGAAAAAATTCTTTTTAAATGTGTTAACAATTGGATACACATTTGCATAGAAGAGGCACAAGAAGACTACAAGAAAACAAATTCAACTAGCCTAGGCCCATGAGGGCTCAAAGAGATTGAACCACCAACCTAAGTGAATGCATGGATTGGACCTAGGTCCCCTACACCTATAGAGCTAATGGACAGCTAGATCTTCATGTGGGTCCCTCAGCAACTTGAGCAGAGGATGTCACTGACATGGATGCAGTTGCTTGCTACTGGATCACTTCCCTAGCTGGGTAGCCTTGTCTGGCATCAGTGAAAGAGGATGCACTTAGTCTTGATACAAACTACAGGAAGGCACTTGGAGGGTGCTTATTTCTCTGAAAAGAAGGGGAGGGGTAATGGGAAAAGAAGATGGGGGGGGTGGAATTGAGGGGAGCAAACAAATAAATTTATTAAACAGAAAAAATGTTTGAAAATTTGGATAAACATTTGCACAGAAGAGGCATATAGGTTGCCAGTATACAAATCAAATGATGATTAATATTGCTATTCAAGAGGAAAATGCAAACCAACCACACAATGAAAGATACTTTTACTCACAATTTTTATTTTATTAGAAATGATGTTGACTAAAATGTCAATAAACTAGAAAAATTATCATTTGTTGATGCACATTTGCTACAGCCAACTAGGGAAAGCAGTTTAGTTGAACCCAAAGCAATAGAGTTAGCATAAGATACAAGAATTCTACATTTAGTTACCTATTCTAAAGAAATGATAATGTATGCATCTAGCATTCTTTGGAAAAGTCAAGAGTGGAAAACCACCAAAAAACAAATAAACACAATACCGCATACAACTATAAGATTATATAGTTCATAGTAAAAAGGAATGAATTTATGTTATACATTAAATTTGAAAACATTATTAAAGGGAAGTAAACTAGGTAAAAATCATAAAACATTTTATATGTATACTTATATACAGTAACTAAAATAGGAAAATACACAGAAACAGATAATATAATTGATAGTTTCAATGGCTTTGAAAAGCAGAGATAGGATATATAATGTGTTATTTGATAAAGGTAATATTTGTACAATATTAGGCATGTGGTTTTTAACATTGGTTTGTATTGTATGAAAACAATTATTCTCAGTTTGTTTTCTGTTGCTATGATAAACACCCTGATTCAAAGTAATTTAGGTAGAGTAAGGGTTTATGTGGTTAGAATCAATGTCATTGTCCATCCCAGAATGAAGTCAGGACTGAGTAAACACCATGGAGAAATTCCTTTTTTGTTTTTAGGTCTAATCAACTAGCCTTACTTATTTATTTATTTACTATTATTTAAATATTTGATTTCTTTATGTTTAACCTTTCATTTAATTTCTTTGAGAACTTTGTACATAGACACTCTATCCATATTACTTCTTCCTACACCTTTCTCCACCCTCTAACTCCTCCTTTTCTTCCTAAACTGGTGGTCTCTTCTTTCATTATTATTGTAATATTTACATAAAACATACTAAGTTCATTTAGTACTGCTTGTAGGTACATATGTCCAAGGGTGACTACATGGGAATGGACACCGGAAGAATCTAGTTCTCCCTTTTTCAGCAGCCATTGACTTCTTGTAAATCTTCACTTAGTGTCAGGATCATGTGGATTTCCCCTGTTCAAATTGGCATATTTTCTAATGCTATCATTCTGCTCTTGTTCAGGAAACTATATTATTGAGATTTCATGGGTACTTTTACTTGTCATGAAAAAGGACTGACTATAGCAACAAGTGTCCTGGGTCTCTGCTCGTGCACTCTTTCTTTTCTCTCTTCTAAGATTTTCTCTGAGCCTTAAGTGTAGGGGATGCTTTGCAGATGTTTTGGCAGAGGTTGAGTATCTTACAACTTTTTATTCTCTGCATTTTTACCTGTTGTGCATATCTATCTTTCTTTTACAGCCAAGGCTCACCTGCTCATCGATGGCACCACACTCAGTGGGTTGAGCACTAATCAAAAAAAATCTTCAAAAACTAACCATGGGACAACTGGATGGAGGAAATTTCTTAATGGAGATTCTATATTCCCAGGTATATCTAGGTTTGTGTCTAGTTGACAAAATCTATTATAGTCACTATACTATATTTTATGCCCTGTACATTTTACCACAATAACTTTATAATAGATATAATATGAAAACTGAAAATTACAGTTAATAAAATTTAAACAATAAATACATGTATGCAAAGGGAAAGGAAGACATACCATTTTTAGTTCAGAGGACTATCGATTTCAATTTAAAACTTTTAAGAAGCAGCATGATGCTATATGCTTAAAAAATGATACATATAGACAGTAGAAGGTATCAAGTGTAAGAGTAATATTTAAGTACATTAAATGGATGATAATGAAGAAAATACCAGGGTATTATGAAACGTTTATAGTATACTCTAATTCTTATTAGCAGCAATACATTAAAGATTAATGTTGAGGAATTTATTAAAATTTACATTTGTTTAATGTGTTGGGAATTAACTCTAGTGCTTCACACAGTCTACAGAATTGCTTTATTGGCAAGCCACAAATATAGCCTCAAATTGATGTTTTTTTTAATTTGGTGATTATTATGGCCAATAATTATAAACCTAGCCTTCTAATAGATACACCTCACTTATATGTGATCTAGAGATATCTATGAAAGCTTAACTGTATACTTATTTTAAATGTTATAATATCCTGTACCAGACACTTGTCTTTGGGATTGTGACAAAAGCAAAAGAAAGAAACAACTTAACATAAGAAAGGCTTATTTTGGCTCTTATGTTCTGAACTTTCAATCTATCTTAGTGGGAAAGGCATCACAGAGTGGTTTGATCTATGGCAGTGGATATATTAGGCATAAGATAACTTACATAATTGTAACTAAGAAGCACAGAATAAGTAGAATCAGGGACACCTATAAACTTTAAAGGCCCTGTCTTAGTGAGCTATTATGCCATTGAGTTCCCATCTCCTAAATGTTCCACATCTTACTAAAGAAGTGCCACCTACTAAGGAATGAGTATTAAAATATGTATGGGGCATTTTATAGTCAGGCTATTAACAACTCTTATGGAAGGACATAATGTCATCTGCATATACCCAAAGGAAGATGAATAGAGACATTTACAAGTGATTCCAAGTTTATTATGTTTCTGTTGTTGTGATAAAACCATAACAAAATAACCTGGAAAGTAAACATTTATTTGGCTTATATATCCTAAAACACAGTCAGTTGAAGGAAGCCAAGTCAAGAGCTAAAGCAAGAATTTAGAGGAAAAAACCAAGATGATGGAATGAATGCTGATTATTGGTTTGCTCAATTTACTTTATGATACCTTTGAAAATTAGTTGCCAAGGCGATGTAGCACCTCCGCCATATCAATCTATAAACAATAAAATGCCTCCACTTGCCTACAGGTCAATCTCACTGAAGCATTTCCTTAATTGAGGTTTTCTATTCTCACATTACTCTAGCTTGTATCAACTTGACCAAATAGTAGTCAGTACATCAAGTTTCTAATGCTGTTGGTAAACTAGGAAATAATGACAGAAAATAGACACCACCATCTATTAACTTTAAAACAATGGTAGAAAGATTATTCAACTGATAGAAGAAAATCTTGACTAACTTACCATTTTTCTCTTGAATATCATTCATTCTAGATTCAATGAAATTCACATGTTAACAAAAGATAAAGACAGGAAGTGTATTAAGAGAAGCTAATCTTTTTAAAAGTATAGATGTTTCTTTATATCAACCACTTTATCTCTCTTTTTTCATCTGAGTAGGTACTTCTTTAATCAGAAGATATACACTTTAATAAACATAAGGACTAATATACATGTTGCCTCATTTTTTTTTATCTCTGCTCTACTAACTTTTTACACAGAATGCAGTTAGTCACAGTAACTATGTGATGAGGAAGCCTTGTTTATTTTATCTTATTTACTTTTTGTCTAGAGAAGTCTAAAATGAAATTCCAGGGAGGTGGGAATTATTTGAAGATAAATATGAAGACATTCTCAGAAAGTTATCTTATGGAAAGAAGTGAAAAATTATATACTTGGATGTATAAACTCCTGGGCTCATTATTAACTTGATTGCACAAGAAGATATGACTTAAATATATACTAAAATGCGGTAAGAACTAAACTTACTTAAATAAGCCACATTCCAAAGCCAACTGTGAACACACACTTTTGCAATGAGTAAATCCTTATATAAGATCTTCATGAAATTAAACCTTTTAAGTAAAACCATTGTAAAATAATTTATGCAGAAAAGAAAAATTGCTTTATACTGCATATCTATCAGCATTTTATAATTATATAGTGATTATCCATATTGTTTTTAATGGTTAGCAAAAGTTCTGTTTTTATATTTATTTCTTCCCTACATCCATTTTAACTAATCGTGGAAAATATAAAGAACCCTGAGAGATAACTAATTTTAGTCATTGAACCATTATTTTTGGAATCATAATTCTACAGCAAACAATGAGTGTTGTGACTATGATAATTGCCAGGGTTTCTTAAATTATGCTTATGGAGAATGAGATATAATTCTGCACACAGTTCATTGGAGTTCATCCTCTGCATGAGTGCTATAATTGACAGTTCATTTGAGAATCAATAATATCTACATTTCCAAGTGAACTCTATGACTATTTCTTTGGAGAAAATTTACCTTTTTTGTGTACATATCTATGTTTTTGTAAAGATATTTTG
Source organism: Acomys percivali (assembly GCA_907169655.1). Taxonomy (NCBI): domain Eukaryota; kingdom Metazoa; phylum Chordata; class Mammalia; order Rodentia; family Muridae; genus Acomys; species Acomys percivali. The sequence continues at coordinate 56,553,492 of OU015760.1, forward strand.
GAAAGAAACTCAAAGCAGAAAATATTCCTTTTCAACTTGTCAGTGAGTCAGTTTTATTTTAAAAATAGAAGAATGAATGGGCATTCTACTGTTTGCCTGCAGAACATGGCTTGAAGTATAATTGACCTAGTATATATACAATTCTCAGATAAAATAAAAACAAATGTGCCTGTGTTTATGAGGGAAGAGGCTCAGTGTAGTGAGATAGCTAGGATTGATATTACAATATGAATACTATATTACATCACTAAAAATGATGAGTCTTCACTAGAAGAAAATGATTAAATAAAAATCTTAAGCAGATTTGGGAATAACTAAGGCTATAAAAATAGAATCAGTAGATATTGAGATGAATAAAATATTCATAACATATAAGACAAGTAACTCAGCTATCAAAATTATGTATTTAATATGCTTATGAAAATTGTGGAATAATTTGAGTCACAACTAATCTTGAGTGTTTTATTTTGTGTTATTACAGAAAATGCTTTGATACAGCCTCAGAAAATGTAGCTTATTATTAAGTGTTTCTTCAAGGAGAACTTAGTCAAGAAAGTAATCCATTATATATTGCTTCACCTGAAACTTTCAATTTTCTTGAATACATTAGTTTCAAGAAATTGTTAAGTTTGTAAAAATATAATCAATAGGAATAATGAGATCCTATTCAACCTATAAGATTTGAGATTAGTAGCATTAATGATAATGCTGATGACCTTAATCTTCACTCTTGGAGCATATGGGATGCACTTTCCTTTGAGGTGTAAATCATTAAAGCCTTTGCAGTAATTCCAAAGTTACAATGCAACAATTGTATATTGATTTTGTCATTAAGCCTATGCATTCAGTTTCATGTCAGCTTCTGATTGTTATACCTGATGATGAAGCAGGTTGACCTTCTGCAGAAAATTAACTTTTTGTACCACCAGGTGCATCCAGAACATCTGTACAACAGAATATCCAAAGAAAAGAATAATGTGTATCAGTTGTAAGAAACTCTCACATATCAGATACTTTACTTGAATAATAGAATTATCTCCTAAATGTGAAAATAACTGCAAGTAAGACTAAATGTAGATAACATGCAGGTTTATGTAAATACTTATCATTTCTTTCCAACATTGGTAATATTTTATACTATGTTTTCTTTGTTTAATACTCTGTTATGCAATTTATTTCAAAATAAGGAGGAAACATCGTCCACTCAAATTTTGAAGCACTCTTGAGGAAAAGCCAGAAAATGGGGTTTGACAAATATTCCTATCCATGTTGTATCATCAGAATAGCATAAAAGCTTAAAACAAAGATATGTGGTATCTATTTCCCAGAGATAGTGGTTCTAATTACCTACAGATAAACTATAGCACACTTTTTTCATATCTATCTCAACTGAAAGTGTTGATCAGTCAAAAATAGCATTGATCAAAATAAGCCTAATTTAATCTGTATTATGTATAAAAATTTTTTTAAATAAGCCAGGGAATTATTTGTCCTGTGTCTACCTTAAGTCCTGTATACCATTCCCTTCCTTATTTCTAAAATGGTGAAAACTTGTTCAGTTGAGAAAGGCCAAGAGACTCGTGCAGTACTTCTCTGGATGTGTTTAGAAGTTTTTCCAGGAATAAGTGCAGAATCTGAATATGTGCAATGTCATATCACATGTTAGACAAATAGGGCTGGAAAAAAACAGCTAGCACAGGTAATTTCCTCTTGCTCTATTTCCACGATGTCATTAAGTGACAACCTCCCTATTCAATACTTCCTGTTGCCATTGTTTTGTGTTCCTCTTGGCCTCAAAGTAATAAACAGCTGATTGTGAAGTAAAATTTCTGAAACAATGACATAAAATAATTCTTACTTTAAAAATTTCTTACCTTAAGATTTTTGTTTGAAAAAATGAAGTTATGAGTAGTGTTCTTTTTTTTTTTTTAATAATTTTTTTTATTTTTAATTAATTTATTCTTGTTACATCTCTATGGTTATCCCATCCCTTGTATCCTCCCATTCTCCCCTCCCTCCTATTTTCCCCTTATTCCCCTCCCCTATGACTGTTCCTCAGAGAGATTACCTCCCTCTCTATATGCTCATAGGATATCAAGTCTCTTCTCGGTGACCTGCTGTCCTTCCTCTGAGTGCCACTAGGTCTCCCCCGCCAGGGGACATAGTCAAATGTGAGGCACCAGAGTACTTGAGAAAGACATATCCCTCTCTCCACTCAACTGTGGAGACTGTTCTAAAAACAAATATTTACTGATATCTTTAACATCATAGTAAACCATAATTGTTTAAGTTCCATTACAAAAGATGTAGATTAGATTTTCCTATCTGGAGAGATTGTGTCCCATGCATCACAAGATAGTTGGAATTTATAGCTAAGGAACAAGGTACAGGTTAATGGATGAAAGGTTATCTAAATTAGCCCTCAGGAATAATTTGGATGTGAACTAAACAGGTATAACAGGACTCTTCCTAAAGATACACTAAGATGAGCAATTAATATCCGATTTTTACTTAGTGAATAATAGGAATAATGACTTTCATCTTTAAAGCAGGCATTAAATCTCATCAACCTCAGTTATCTGGCTATTGCATCATAAATATATTGAAACACCAAGGTAACTGGGATCTATATTAAAATTGTAGGAAATACAGAGATAACTTTAGGAGCAATTTGGGAGCCCCAATTAAATTTCCACAAAGAATCATTTTTATTCCCTCATATTTTTGAAAAAGTTAAAAAGATTAATTATTTCCTTTATTCATTATGTCTAGTTTATTCCTTTGGAGTTTTCAAATAATCTATTGAGACTGAGCATTGACCAAATTATTTTATCAATTAAGTATTTATTAACGGAGTTTAGTTTCTGTGAAAATGAAGAAAATTATTATTGTATAGAATAAAACATTTTAATATGAGTTCAGAGAATAACTAATTGATATTGTAAGATTTGGACTCGTTTTATGATGTTAAAGGAAGAATGCTGTTAGAAAACTGATAGACTTTCTTGATTTTAATTTAGTATCAAGTATTCTAGAAAGGTCTCTGAATGTTCTATACAACAACAGATATGATCACCAGTCATAGACCCTTATTCTCAGAAGTGTATTTTAAATTACCCAGATTAAGTTTACAATGGTTGGAGAGAAGGCACAGAATTGTTTTAATTGATTTCAAGTCATAAAAGTAGGATTAAATTTGGAAATATTAGTTCAGTGAGTTGAAGTCATATATTCACTATAACTAGAAAATTTAGGATGTACTCCACTTTACTAATAAATGATCAAACTTCGTATACAATAAGCAGCACTGGAAAACTCTGAAAGTCACCATTTCTCAAAAAATAATGGAAGATTACTATGTAATACAGTAGTAGTCATAATAAACATGTCCTGGCTTTGTACCTAAGTGCAATAAAACATTGATAATATAAGGTTTTAAAGTTTGCTTTTCTAGAATTTTTAGTAAGGAATTTCAGACAGAGCTATTTAAAGCCTATTAAGGAAATGATTCTAAGCCAAAGATTCATCTTCAAGATTTCTGCAAGTTTGCAGATTTGCGTGGGTTCTTAGCTTCAAAAAGTCACAGAAATATCTTGAGATTAGTGAATTCAACAGGAAGTAAATTACCTTATCTATTTACAAAGTAAAACACGAGTGTTGTTTATTTGGCCAGATAGTTTTTCCAACGTGAATTAATTTATGTCAACCATTGTTTTTGAAATTTTTTCTAGTTATATTGGAAAGTATAATATTTCAGTATAAGCATTGGTAATATAATTAAGGTTTTAAATATAGTCAATGATGCATAATTGTAAGGAGAAATCTTACATAATGTATAAAAATACACAGTTTCAAATACTGCAATCCTGTTTCTGTATTACCAAGGTACTAGATAGCAAAAAACCGTCAATGTTTTTAATTTTATTCACAAAAATAGAAATCTCATTTTGCCATTTCCATAAATAGCTTAGGAGAAAGAAGAATGTTTCTTTAAATCTGGAAAAAAATGAATCTGCAGAATTTTACACAAAACTCATTGTAAATTATCTCAATTAGTTCATTCAGTTGCCAAAATAAATTATTGTTCTGCTTAATGTTGTTCAGAATTTTTGCTAATCCAAAAGTTTATTTTGGAATTATTTCTAAATCTTATATGAAGATATTGAAATGATCTGAAACTTGTATTCCAGAGAACTTATTATATCTTTTTTTGTTTTATGAATATCTTTCACTAAAATACATTTGGCACTGTAACTAAGTATAAACATTTTCAAAGAAAACTCAATGTGAAATAAGAACTATTTTAATGCTAAATGACTTTAAATGCTAACAACTAACTATTTTATGATGATGATGATAATGGTGATGATGATGATATAGTTGTCAAGGGTATTTTGATATTTCTGTGACATATTTTGCCATATTCTTTAAAGAAAAACAAATTTTAATTTTTTCATCAGTATACCAACAACTAATTTTTAATGAAGCTGTATATATGAATCCACCCATACTTAGCCAGTTTGCACATAAATTTATTTGCTTGTGACTCTTTTAATAATCTCTATTTTTATATCATCATTTTCGTTATCTTTCTGGAAGTATCTAAAATAGTAATTTTACCTGCAGAATTGATTACTTCTTTTAATAGAAAAAAACTCTCAGGTTTCTGATGTTTCTTACTTTATATGCATCCTGGGTTTCTAAGATATTTTACACTGAATTATTTTTTATATCTATTGTAATAGTTTCAATTTTATACATTGATTTCTTTTTTATTATTTAAGTGTTTAATACTCTTTTTAAAAATGTACTTAGTCCATTAATGGATAGAAGTATGTGCATGGATATAGGGATAGCAAATGGATAATAGACAACCTACAAGATTCCACAGCCTTTTAAAACAACGGACTCTCTTTCCCTCCTATGCCATAACTTTCACTAGCTCATCAACTTTGGGTGGAACATCATGATACTTTCTCTAATTGGACTACAGTTTTGTGTACATCTTCTGTATGTACTCCTTAGTGCTGTGCGTTTGTACATTCAGGGGTCTTGTTATGTCTGGAAAACATCATTTCTCAGCAATCTTATGCAACTTTTGGCTCTTAAAGTCTGTTTACTCTGTAGAGATAATCCCTAAGACTTAAGAGATAATAATGTGACACAGACATCCCATTTATGGCTGAGTGATCCACAGTCTCTCATTCTTTGTACTCTAACCAGTTGGTAGCCTATTACAAAAAGAATATTCTTTGATGAGTATTAAGAGCATCACTAGTCTAAGGTTATAAAAATATATATGTAGAGTGCAGTTTGACATTTTGTCCATTTAGCAAAATAATAATAGTAGGCTGTTTAGTAGGGACTATGACTCACACAGCAATGGGTTCTTCGCTCAGTAAACAGTATCAGTCACGACTTTCATCTTGTGAATCAAAACTTGAATCCTATCAGAAATTATTTGGCTTACATCTATAACATTCAATTTACTATTACACTCATGTGCATTTATTGCCAGACTGGTCATGATGTTCACTAAGAAGTAAGATTTTTTATTGTTTCTTCCTCAGTAGCCCACTAACACCCTCTGTCAAGATAAATAGATGACCACTGGAAATTGCCAGTACATACTTGTTATGAAGTTAAAAAAAGAACTGAACATATTCATTTCTTAAAGCCATATGGCATGCTAAATTTAAATTTGTGGCTGGTGCCTTAGTTTGAGGAGGACCCCAGGACCCAGATCTGCCTGTCATACAGTTCCCCTTGTAGGTTTCCAGGACCCTCTGGATCCTTCTATTTCCCCGTTCTTCCATGCTACTCTCACCTAGAGTCCCAATAGTATGTCCTCCCCTCTGTCCCACTTTCCCGGTATGTAAAGTTTTTCATGGTACGTATCCCTTGGACTAGTGTCTCGATATAAGTGAGTAAATACCGTTTATCTCTTTTTGCTTCTTGGTGAACTCACTCATTATGATAATTTCTAGTTCAATCCATTTGTCCACAAATTTCAGGAATTCCTTGTTTTTAATAGCTGAGTAGTATTCCACAGTGTAAATGTACCACAGTTTCTTAGTCCATTCTTCTACTGAGGGACACTTAGGGTGTTTACATGTTCTGGCTATTGTGAACAAAGCAGCTGTGAACGTGGTTGAGCATATGTCCCTGTTGTGTGGTAGGGTACTTTCTGGGTATATTTGAAGGAGTGGGATAGCTGGGTCTTGAGGAAGCCCTATTCCCATTTTTCTGAGAAAGTGTCAGATAGCTTTCCAAAGTGGTTGTACTAGTTTGCATTCCCACTAGCAATGAAGGAGTGTTCCTCTCTCTCCACATCCTCGCCAACATGTGGTGTCACTTGAGTTTTTTATCTTAGCCATTCTGATGGGTGTAAGATGGAATCTCAAAGTTGTTTTGATTTGCATTTCCCTGATGACTAAGGAGGTTGAGCATTTATTTAAGTGTTTCTCAGTCATTTGATATTCCTCTGTTGAGAATTCTCTGTTTAGTTCTGAGCCCCTTGAAGTCATCAAAAGAATGGATATCTTCCAATATTCCCAACCTTAAATCTGTCATCAAACCTATTAGATAAATAGTGTTTAATTATTAGTTCAATTAAATATAAAGATGTTAGATGTTTATAAATTTCATATAAACTGAATGTTTTCTAATCCAATGCATTAATTTGTATATTTATATTAGAAAATTGAGATCATAAATATTCAGAAATAGCATGTTACTGAAAGAAGTATATTCATTCCTGTCATTTTATTGATTGTTATTTTCTCTAGACCGCCTTTGTTTAATTCTCTTGGTATTATTTAACCATTCCTTCATATACCTTGATTTTATTTAGTCTTATCTTCAGAAAAAAGCTCCTTCTAGTATCTTTTCTGTAGATGGCTTGATGCTATTTGAAACCAATTGTATGTTCATTTCCTTTTCAGACTCTGCTTTGCTGATATATAATATCTCAAATTATTTTGCATTTTCATTGTACATCCTGAATCTTGAATGAATTTTTTATTTGTCATAAAGATCACTTTTTGTTATTGCTTGGTATTTGAGTTTCCTATATATAAGATCATACTACTAATAATCAGAGAAAATAAAGTGCTGTTTCTTTTCAATTTGATGACTTTTATATTCATTGCCATCACTCGCTTACTCAAAACTCCAGCCTAAAGAATGTTGTAAGTTTACATCTTATCATATTCTGTTGTTCAAAGAAATAAAATAATAAAAAGATATTAATAGTATTTCTTTTGCCAACACAGGTAGAGATATTGATTAATTAATTGTTATTAAACAATATTTTTATGTACAAATACTCTGCCATGTTCTGGTAATATAAGGGTAAAAATTATAAGTTGTGCTCTACCAAAATTCATTTCTTGATTTGCCTACATATTTAAGGTATATTGTACTTTTTTGAACATTAATTGAACTTATGTATGTCAATAGACCTAAATTTTTCTTGAAAAACTGTTTTAGTATTTAAGAATTGGAGAGGGAAAAAAGTCACTTAATCTCTTTTTATATCAGACTTATATTTAATAATATATTAATTAATATTAAAGTTTATATGAGAACTATAAATATTTGATATATTTATATGTAATTGAGCTCATAATTAAGCATTATTTACCTCATAGTTCTGATGACAGATTTGGGTTAGAGAATATGGAAGAAATCTTTATTTGTTATTTTGAAATTTTATTGTGATTTTAATAATTTGATTTTATCTATAATCTGTACATTACAAGGTCAGTTTTTTACAGGCATTATTGTATACTTTGAATACCATTTGGGTGTCACAAACAAAAATTAGGTGAATATTTAATTTAAGTAACAACAAAGTTTTACATAAAACCACAATTGATAAATTTTTCCTTCTGTATTATCACTTGCCATAACTCCAGTTAATAAGAAAATGTTTGCAGTATTATTTTGTTGGCTTGAATGAGAAATGGTCCCAGTAGTCTCAAGCCTTTGAACACTTGATTTTGAGTTGTTGTCACTGTTTGGGGAAGTTTGGGAGAGTGTGACTTCATTGCGGAAATATGTCACTGTGAGCATTCTCTGAGCGCCTAAGATTTCTCCCTACTTGCAGTTAAAGAAACACCTAAAGAAATTCTAATGTCCTTAATTATGAGGGAAAGTCAAATAAAAATGACTCTGAGATTCCATCTTATATCTAACTGAATGGCTAAGACATAACTCAAGTGACAGAACAAACTGGTGAGGATGTGAAGAAAGGGGAACACTCCTCCATTAATGGTAGGAGTGCAAAATTGTACAACTCCTTGGGAAATAAATCTGGAGATTTCTCAGAAAATCGGGAATAGTGCTATATCAATACCCAACTATTCCACTCCTGGGCACAGACCCAAAAGATACTACACCATACAACAGGACATTTGCTCAACTGTTCATAGCAGCTTTATTCATAAAAGCCAGAATCTGGAAACAACCTAGATGTCCCTCTACTGAAGAATGGACAAAGAAACTATGGTACATTTATACAATGGAATACTACTTAGCTATTAAAAATAAGGAAAATTTGAAATTTGCAGACAAGTGGATAGAACTAGGAAAGATCATCTTGAGTGAGGTAACCCAGACTCTGAAAGACATGCATGGTATATACTCATTTATATGTGGATATTAACCCTACAGGGATGTCTTCTGAAAGACTCTACCCAGTGGGGGATCTGGACAGATGCTGGGACTCCTTCCTGCTGGACTCTGGGTGGAGCACTGAGAGTGTGGTGAAAGAATGGGGAAATAGAAGTACACAGAGGGTTCAGGAGCCCCACAATTAGACCATTAAGACTGGCTTATCTGGACCAGAGGTGGGGGTGGGGAGCTGCACAAACCATTGGCCTAACCAAGGACAATGTATGCAGTGAACTTAGATCACCTGTTCAGATATAGCTAGTGGACAGCTCATTCTCCAAGGTTATGGGAGATCAGGGACTGCCTCTGACATGAACTCTGGTGCCCTGATTTGATCAATTCCCCTTGGTGGGGAGGCCTTGTGGGTACACAGAGAAAGGGAATGCAGGTTATCTGGAAGAGACCTGATAGGCTGTGATCATATGATGGGCGAGGAGACTCCCTTTTGTCAGAAGTCTAAGGGAGGGGAATAGGGTAGAAGAGAGAAAGAGAGTGGGAACAGAAAGCTAAGGGATAACAAGTAAGGTGTAATCTGAATAAATTATAATAAATTTAAAAATACGTGATTTATATGCTTACTGCTCCAATTCCCAGACCTACATCTTGCTGTCATGCTTCCCTTGTCACCTGGGACTATTAGCCTCTTATAACATAAGTGCAAATAAAGTTTGTATTTCATAAGCTTCCCTCATCCAAGTGTTTTGTCACAGCCACCGAAAAGTAACTAATACATTTATGGTACCATTCACATTGCTTAGTGAAAATAACTTCAGATTTTCTGATTTTAAAATAATTTTCCTATCTTTAGCGTTATGATCTTGGTATTATCATGATGTGGAAAAGATTTTTTTTCTCCAACATTTACATGCTGGAAGCTTATATTACAATGCACTAATAAAGAATGGCAGTGGCTCTTAAAAGTGAGAAACCCAGTGGAAAATGATTGGTTCATGACTTCAAGGCCATTCTTATGGCTTAATGCTTTATTATGCTGAATGAGAGAGTCTTGTAAGAGTGGGTTATAGGAGGATTATAAAGGCCAGATTTCTTTTTAAATTTTCTAAATTTTTTACATATACATTTATATTATTACACATATATACAATAAAATATGTACAGCAAGAACCATGAAACAATCATGAACTATATAAATGTTATATTCAAAAAGGAAAGTATATGTTCTTTTATGATATTCTTTTATCCTATATTTGTATGGCTTGATTTATTAATATGGCTTGATTTATAAGGCCAGTTTATTATCTTTCAATATTACTCTAAAAATGTCTTCATGGATGCTTTCTATGTGTCTCAATTAAATTTGTTCTGGTGGGAAAAGAATAAAGACCAGATTTCAATGTTAACAACATAAGTATATTAAGATTCTTATAATGAAAATACACTCCAAAAATCAATAAAGGCTACAAATAAAAGTAACAAATACTAAACTATTCAGACTCTGGAAGTTCTGTTTGAATGAGACTTTGAATGAAAAAGTCAGAAGAACACAGCTGTTATTGTAAGAATTGAGAAAGGTCAAATATATGCATCACTGTGTAATGTTCTGGTAATTTTGGAAAAGGAGGCCAACTGGTTTATGATAAATTTAAATCACAGGGCAAAATTCGAGATGTTAGATGATAACTTTCCACATAATTGACAAAGAATGAAGATACATATATTTTATTTCATGTTTAAAAATGACAGATACACTGTAATATGAAATCGTTTTAGACTTTGAAATGTCTTACAGTGTAAAAATAGAATTAACAGTAATTCCTCATTTCATTTAGACGAGAGCAAACTTATTAGAGTGTTATGTTGGGAGAGGCAGAACAGTTAAGCATCCATTACTCTTACCTAAGTTTTAATTAAGAAATAGAAAACTGAGTGCTGTGATATTCAGCAAAGCCAGTCACAGATGTCTGAAGGAAGTGCATGATAAATTTGAGTGGGTTACTGCAATGGAAGCAAAGGACAGAGGGGAAATAGAAAGTGCTCAAAGGTAAATGAATGTATGCCCAGGGGTTATACATGCCATCCAGAAATAATTACAGTTGAGAGGGTTGGGAGTGGTGGGTTTTAAAGGCCAGAATAAAGGAAAGGAGAGGTACAAAAAGTAATCAAGTATTCAGAAAGAGCATATACAGGTTAGAATCTATCAAATTGAGGAGCCAACTGCAATAATAAGTTAATGAAATTGAAGGCAGAACAAAACGTGATTTTTAAAAGCAACAAAGAAACAAAGACATTTCACAAGAAAACTAAACATATTTCAATTAATGGAACTTTTCAGGGCTTGAATATACCCCTTCTAAAGGTTTAGGAATGCTGATTTATGTTAGATGACTATTGATAAATAATTTAGGAAGAATTGTTTGCATTCTGTGTAAAGAGACAAAAAGAGGGGACAATAAAAGGAAAAACCAGTATTTTTTTTTTTTACTGAAAAGCAATATTTTGGATAGTATCATTCTGAAACATAGTAAAGTTTATACAAGAATTGAAATCTCTTGGAAATGACAGACAATAATTTTCTGTTCCTGCAGAGGAAATAGTTTTTCTTCCACATTGTGTACAGTCCTTGTCAATGGAGTGACTCTCTGTTTCTTTAGTATGAAGGAAAATTGATAAGGCTATATAATGAAAAGTCTGCAGCATAAGATTTAATAAATTTCTCATATCCCTTATAATAGAGTTTAGGTAAATAAACCCTCCTGTTTTTCACTTACATTGTACCACTGTAAATTATTCATAGTTGGTAGTTTGTATACAGATTGCCCCAGTAAAATCATTTAGATTTTCAGTAATCTCAGATTTTAATCTATGACATAAGAAGACAATAGTTATATGAAAACATGCTACTCATTACTTATTTGCATTTTACTACTAATACTTTGTCCACTATGGAAAAAGAGCTACTTTTTCATCTTTTAGAGAAGTTGTTAAATTTCCACAAACATTTTCACACTGCAGTTACACCACCCTCCTTCTATATTCAGAGTCATATTTGTGAAGGATTTCACTGTGACTATGCCTATGTCTTATATAAGATGTGTGACTTGTAGGCATAAGGTTATTGTATAGTTTAAATTCTAAATTCCTGTATAAATGTTGTGTAAACTCTGCTCCCCAGTTATCCCCCTAATATGTCAGTAAAGCAGCTTACAGCCAATAAATGAGCAAGGGCGAGAATAATGCTGGACATCCTGATTCAATGAGGGGACGAGAGAGAGAAGGGAGGAGAACATGGAGCAACTAGGAGAAGACATCAGGAGAAAAGACCTTGGCCCAGGAAATGATGTAAAAGCAAGTATATAGGTGTGTGGATTTATTTCTAGGTCTTTGATTAAATTCCATTGATCAAACAAAATACTGCTATGTCAGTACCATGCTGTTTTAATTACTGTTGCTCTAGACTACAGCTTGAGATCAGGCAAGGAGATTCCTCGAGAGGATCTTTTATTGTACAGTATTACTCTAGCTATTCTGTTTTTTTTTTTTTTTTTGTTATTCAATATGAAGCTGATAATTAATCTTTCAAGATCTTTAAAAAATCTGTAGGTATTTTTATAGGGATTGCATTGACTCTGTAAATTGCTTTTGGTAAGATGGCCATTTTTACTATGTTAATTCTCCTGATCTACAAACAAGGGAGATCTTTCCATCTTCTGAAGTCATCTTCAATTTCCTTCTTCAGAGACTTAAAGTTTTTTCATACAAGTCTTTCATTTGCTTGTTTAGAATTAAAACTGGATACTTCATATTACTTGTGGCTACTATGAAGAATGTAATTTCCTTAATTTCTTTCTCAGCACAATTGTCATCTCTATACAGGAGGGCTACTGACTTTTTTTTTTTACATAATTTTGTATCCAGCCACTTTGATGAAGGTGTTTATCAGCTGTAGGAGTTCTCTGGTGGAATTTTGGGAGTCACTTTTGTACACTATCATATCATCTGCGAATAGGGATAATTTGACTTCCTCCTTTCCCATTTGGATCCCCTTGATCTCCTTTTGATGTCCTATTGCTCTAGCTAGAACTTCAAGAACTATAGTGAAGAGATGTGGAGAAAGTGGGCAGCCTTGTCTGGTCCCTTATTTTAGTGAAGTTTCCTTGATTTTTCTCTCCATTTAATTTTATTTTTGACAAAGAAGCCAAATCTATTCAATGGAAAAAGGATAGCATCTTTAACAAATGGTGCTAGTCTAACTGGATGGCTACATGTAGGAAAGTGCAAGTAGGTCCATATTTATCACCATGCACAAAACTCAAGTCCAAGTGGATTAAGGACCTCAACATAAACTCCAAAGACATTAAATCTGTTAAAAAGAAAAATGGGGAAGAGCCTGGAACTCATTGGCACAGGAGACAACTTCTTGAACAGAACTTCTACAGCCCAGACTCTAAGGTCCACAATTAATAAATGGGACCTAATGAGGCTAAAAACATTCTATAAGGCAGAAGACACTGTCAACAGAACAAAGCGACAGCCTACAGACTGGAAAAAGATCTTCACCAAACCTACATCTGACAAAGGTTTAATATCCAAAATATATAAAGAACTCAAGAAATTAAAAACCACCAAACCAAATAATCCAACTAAAAATGTAGCTCAGAGCTAAACAGAGAATTCTCTACAGAAGAATATCGAATGGCTGAGAAACACTTAAAGAAATGCTCAACATCGTTACTCAGCAGAGAAATGCAAATCAAAATGACTCTGAGATTCCATCTTACACCCATCAGAATGGCTAAGATCAAAAACTCAAGTGACAGAACATGCTGGCGAGGATGTGGAGAAAGGGGTGGGAATACAAACTTCTATAACCACTTTGGAAATCAATCTGGTGCTTTCTTGGAAAACATACTAGAAAGATGCTCCACCACACAACAAGAACATTCGCTCAACTATGTTGATAGCAGTGTTATTCATAATAGCCAGAATCTGGAAACAACCTAGATATCTCTCAGTCAAAGAATGGATAAAGAAACTGGGATACATCTACACAATGGAATAGTATTCAGCTATTACAAACAAGGGAAATTTGAATTTTGCAGGCAAATGAATGGAACTAGGAATGATTATCCTGAGTGAGGTTACTCAGATTCTGAAAGATACACTTATAATTGGACACTAACCCAACAGGGATGTCCTTTGAGAGTTTCCATTCAGTGGGAGATTAGGACAGATGTTGGGACTTCCTATTTGAACTCCAGGTGAGAGAAGTATGGGGAAGTGGGGAAATAGTAGAACCCAGTGGGCCCAGAAACCCTACAAGAAGACGTTCAAGCCTGGAAGATCTGGGCCCAGTGGGATCTGCTTAAACTACTGTACCAACCAAGGACTATTAACGCAGTAATCCTACACCCCCTATTCAGATCTAGCCAATGGATAGCATATTCTCCAGAATTGTGTGGAGAGTGGAGAATGACTATGACATGAACTCTGGTGCACCCATTTGACCACTTCCTCTTGGTTGTGGAGGCCTGGTGGCACTCAGAGGAAGGGTAAGCAGACTATCTGGATGAGATCTGATAGGCTGTGATCATATGTTGTGGAAGAGGTCCCCTCTATCATTGGCCTAGGGGAGGGGAATAGGGTTAAAGAGGGAAGGAGGGAAGAACAGGAGGAAACAAGTGAGGGGACAACAATTGAGATGTTGTGGTATAGGCTATTTAAATAGATCCTGCTCTCTCTGTGTGGTTATTTGGGTGTAAAGCTGGTTAAGGACTAACCACTGATTTTACTAAAATAATAATTCAACAATGACTTTTTTAAATGAAAGCAACTTTTTCTATGATCAAGATAAATAACCTTTTCATAGCTGACTTTGACCCAGCTCACTCCACCTTACTCCTACATGAGATTGTGAAATGTTGCCCACTTCTGTGTTTCATTCTTCCTTCCAGAGTCTCTTTCTGTATAAACTTTTCTTAATTATTTTCTTATTCATGTTCTGTTAAGTCTTTGTTTTATTATGATGAAGTCTCCATCTTCATTTTTTCTAATCATGAATCACTCTTTTATATAAATGCAGGATATAACTTCTGTAATCCTCTCATTTCTTCTCTTCTACATTTCGCTTCACACACTGACTTAAGTAAATATCTGCTAAATACCTCTTTGACATCTCATTCTATATTAGCTCCTAGTTATGCAATGGTGAAAAGATACGTTAGCATAATTATATGATTTAATGAAGTGACAGCAGTAACCCAGTCTTTAGTTTTCTAGGAGGAATATGTACCATGATAAAAATAAAGAAGATGATGATATTATATAAAGTTATAAAGAACAAATTAATAAAACGATAAAGGTTGTGTTGTCTAGAATGTTGATATTTTAGTTGATTTGGATGTGAAGGATCCATAACTTCAATTCTTATTTCAAATAACGGATGTCTATTTTCTGTATTTCAGTATACTGAATAAATACAAACTATGAAATTATTAGCTGGGTTCTATATTGACAATATTTCCAACCATAAAAGGAATATCTATCCACCAATTGCTTAGATGTAAGTTTTCAGGACAAAACTCAAATACAACCACTGTCCAATTAAGCAAAAGCTATTAATGCCCTTATAAATCACATAAAATGTCATCATCAGATGAAATAACAAAGATTTCCCTCTGTATGTTTGTATTTTTATATCCATTAGAAGATAATGTATGTACAAATAATAAAAGAGTGGTAGTTTAATATAATTTTCTTCATTGCAGCATTTTTAGCATTCTTTTTGTGGACTGTTCTTTCATAATGGGGTGGTTTTGGTACCTTTGTGAGATCAACTGAAATTATATGTGATGTTTTATCTCTGAGCTCTCATATTTCCTAGATTTTTTGAAAGATATGAAGTTCAATAGATTACCAACAGACAAACATAAGTACCAGAAACCATTGTGAGCTACAGAAGCGGAATTTGACTTGAGGCTAAGGAGTTAGAAGAAAATGTCAACATTTACTGTGCTTTAAAATATTTAGAAGCAGACAAAACAGAAAGAAAGAAAAATGGTGAGGGAGAAAGAAATTGAAACTAAAGCCAAGAAAATTCAGTGTTTGCTCATGGAAACTATGGAAAATAGGCAATTTGGTTTTTTAGCCAACTAAGAATAGTGTTTGCTACTTTTAGCAAGGTATGTAGAAAGTGGAAGAAAATTTGAACTATTGATTTTTTTACATAGATAATCTACAGTATCCCAGGTGAAACAATAATTCCTTTTATGTTTAAGTGCATTTTCAAAAATAATGAAGTAATTAAATTAATAATTTTATAAACTGTCCTCTTCATACAAGCTAAGCTATTACTGAAGTTTGAAAACTTTTCTCTAGTGACCATTAGATAATAAAACCCATTCTCTGAAGCTTCTCATTGTTGTGCAATGTCTAGGTTTCATTGGATTGGTTTGTAGAAGTTGTAGGGGAGGAAATATTCAGGGTTTAAGGTGTTAAAAAGTTTTAAATTTATATGTATAAGACAAAATCTCCCCTATCAAGTTTAAAGGGTGGGAAGGGGAAGATGCAAGTAAGGGGATGACAGTTGAGATGTAATGTGAATAAATTATAATAAAAATTTAAACATTAAAAAAGAAAAAAATTTATGCCATTCAAAGAACAATTGGCTTCTCTTCAACTTCAAACTTTTAACAGACCAATGTCATAATACAATTACAAAGCTTAAGTCATGCCACACTCTCTTTTAATTCTTACCCTAATGTGTAATAAGAAAATTGTAATGGAAAGTAAGCATAATCATCTTTCCCATCATAGAATCATTATATAATTTCTAGAGGCTCTCACTTATTTTGAAAGAAAGACATTGGAAATCATTCCTTGTTCCTTTATCACTTTAATTTAAACATAACAAGGCTGACACATTAAATTATCACACAAAGAAATGTATTTAACCAATACACATTTCAAAACTGGTAACTAATGTATATTATTTCAAATCTCAACTAATACAAGGTATCACTTATTATTTAGCTATGTTTTCTCCACCTTAGGAATGTCAAATTAAGAAATTGATCCCATTTTTAAAATTAACTGAACCATTAAGTACAGTTTGTAAAACTAGTAACATCAGTTAAAGTTTTCAATTTTCTTCTTATATGTGAGAACAGGAAATTAAAAAGCTCTCAAAATTTTAATTTCATTTTAAATATTTTAATGTACTTTCTGTTTTATGTATATCAGTGTTTTTTCTATATGTATATATAAAGACCATGAATATGCCTGGTGCATACAGTAGTTAGAAGAAGATATCAGATCCATTGGAACTGGAGTTACAGATCACTGTGAGCCACCATATTGGTGTTGGTAACTGAACCCCAGTCCTCTGCAAGAACGACAAGCACTCTTAGCCATTGAGACATATCCATAGTACAAAGGCTGATTTTTAATAAATTATAGTCTTATGTCAGAGGTGGTGATGAATTTGTTTATTGTACAAATAATACAGAGGGAACCACTATTTTTCTATTTAACTGATAATCATGAGAACATTGTCACTTTCAAAAGTACCACTAAGCTAAAAAAAAGAAGTGTTTTAATGTTTTTTTTTATTAATTTATTCTTGTTACATCTCTATGGTTATCCCATCCCTTGTATCCTCCCATTCTCCCCTCCCTCCTATTTTCCCCTTATTCCCCTCCCCTATGACTGTTTCTCAGAAGGATTACCTCCCTCTCTATATGCTCATAGGGTATCAAGTCTCTTCTCAGTGACCTGCTGTCCTTCCTCTGAGTGCCACTAGGTCTCCCCCGCCAGGGGACATAGTCAAATGGGAGGCACCAGAGTACAT
Organism: Acomys percivali; assembly: GCA_907169655.1. NCBI lineage: Eukaryota > Metazoa > Chordata > Mammalia > Rodentia > Muridae > Acomys > Acomys percivali. Next base: position 56,570,974 of record OU015760.1, read on the forward strand.
AAGAAAGTCAAATCCCTCTCTCCACTCAAGTGTGGAGACTGTCCTGACCATGGGCTAGATCTGGGTAGGGGTTTAAATTTTACCGCCTGTATTGTCCTTGGCTAGGGCCTTAGTTTGAGCGGGACCCCATGACCCAAATCTGCCTATCATAATGTTCTACTTGTAGGTTTCTAGGACCCACTGGATCCTTCTACATTGCTATTCTTCCATTGGTATCTCATCTAGAGTCCCAATAGGATGTCCTCCCCTCGGTCCCAATTTCCTGGTAAGGGAAGGCTTTCATGGGACATGCCCCTTGGGCTAGTATGCAGATATAAGTGAGTATATACCATTTGAGTCTTTTTGCTTCTGGGTTAACTCACTCATTATGATCATCTCTAGCTCAATCCATTTATCCACAAATTTCGGGAATTCCTTGTTTTTAATAGCTGAGTAGTATTCCATAGTGTATATGTACCACAGTTTCTTTATCCATTCTTCTACTGAGGGACATTTAGGCTGTTTCTATGATCTGGCTATTATGAATAAGGCTGCTATGAACATGGTTGAGCAAATTTTCTTGCTGTGTGCTGGTGCATCTTCTGGGTATATTCCAAGGAGTGGAATAGCTGGGTCTTGACGAAGCCCTATTCCCAGTTTTCTGAGATAGCATCAGATAGATTTCCAAAGTGGTTGTACTAGTTTGCATTCCCACCAGCAATGAAGGAGTGTTCCTCTCTCCCCACATCCTCTCCAGCATGTGGTGTCGCTTGAGTTTTTGATCTTAGCCATTCTGATGGGTGTAAGATGGAATCTCAGAGTTGTTTTGATTTGCATTTCCCTGATGACTAAGGAGGTTGAGCAATTCTTTAAGTGTTTCTCAGCCATTTGATATTCTTCTGTTGAGAATTCTCTGTTTAGTTCCAATCCCCATTTCTCAATTTGGTTATTTTGTTTGGTGATGTTTAATTTCTTGAGTTCTTTATATATTTTGGATATTAGACCTTTGTCAGATGTAGGGTTGGTGAAGATCTTTTCCCAGTCTGTAGGATGTCGCTTTGTTCTCTTGACAGTGTCTCTAGCCTTACAGAAGCTTCTCAGCCTCATGAGGTCCCATTTATTAATTGTTGACATTAAGGCCTGGGCTGTTGGTGTTCTGTTCAGGAAGTTGTCTCCTGTGCCAATATGTTCCAGGCTCTTCCCCACTTTTTCTTCTAAGTGACTTAGTGTCTCTGGTTTTATGTTGAGGTCTTTAATCCATTTGGATTTGAGTTTTGTGCAAGGTGACAAATATGAGTCCAGTTGCATTTTTTTTACACATAGACATCCAGTTAGACCAGCACCATTGGTTGAAGATGCTATCCTTTTTCCATTGAATGGATTTGGCTTCTTTGTCAAAAATCAAGTGACCATATGTGTGTGGATTCTTATCTGGGTCTTCAATTTGTGTCTAATGATCAGCCAGCCTATTGCTGTGCCAGTACCATGCTGTTTTAATTACTATTGCTTTATAGTACAATTTGAGATCAGGTATGGAGATTCCTCCGGAACACATTTTATTGTACAAGATCATTTTAGCTATTCTGGGTTTTTTGTTTTTCTATATGAAGTTCAGAATTGAACTTTCAATGTCTTTAAAAAATTGTGTAGGTATTTTGATAGGGATTGCATTGAATCTGTAGATTGCTTTTGGTAGGATAGCCATTTTTACTATGTTAATTCTCCCGATCCATGAGCAAGGAAGATCCTTCTATCTTCTCATGTCATCTTCAATCTCCTTCTTAAGAGTTTTGAATTTTTTTTCAAACAAATCATTCACTTGCTTAGTCAGAGTAACTCCTAGATATTTTATATTGCTTGTGGCTAATGTGAAGGGTATGGCTTTCCTAATTTCTTCCTCTGCAAGCTTGTCATTTGTGTATAGGAAGGCTACAGACTTTTTTGAGTTAAATTTGTATCCAGCCAAATTGCTGAAAGTGTTTATCAGCTGTAGGAATTCTCTGGTGGAATTTTGAGGGTCAGTTATGTACACTATCATATCATCTGCAAATAGGGATAGTTTGACTTCCTCCTTTCCCATTTGGATACCCCTGATCTCCTTTTGTTGTCTCATTGCTCTAGCTAGAACTTTGAGTACTATATTGAAGAGATATGGAGAGAGTGGGCAGCCTTGCCTTGTTCCCGATTTTAGAGGAATTTCCTTGAGTATCTCACCATTTACTTTGATTTTGGCTATTGGCTTGCTGTAGATAGCCTTTATTATGTTGAGGAAAGTGCCTTGTATCCCCGATCTCTCTAAAACTTTAAACATGAATGGGTGTTGGATTTTATCAAATGCTTTCTCTGCATCTAAAGAGATGACCATGTGGTTTTTATTTTCAGTTTGTTTATATGGTGGATTACATTGATGGATTTCCGTATATTAAACCATCCCTCCATGCCTGGAATGAAGCCTAGTTGGTCATGATGAATGATTTCCTTTATGTGTTCTTGTATTCGTTTTGCAAGAATTTTATTTAGTATTTTTGCATCGATGTTCATAAGAGAAATTGGTCTGAAATTCTCTTTCTTTGTTGAGTCTTTGTGGGGCTTAGGTATCAACGTGACTATGGTCTCATAGAATGAATTTGGTAATATTCCATCCAATTCTATGTTTTGGAGTAGCTTGAAGAGTATCGGTATTAGATCGCCTTTGAAGGTCTGGTAGAATTCTGCACTGAAACCATCTGACCCTGGGCTTTTTTTGGTTGGGAGACTATCAATGGTTGCTTCTATTTCTGTAGGGGAAATGGGATTATTTAGCTTGTTTATCTGTTCTTCACTCAATTTAGGCAAGTGAAATTGATCAAGAAAGTCATCCATTTCCCTTAGATTTTCAAATTTTGTGGCATATATGCCTTCAAAGTAGGATCTTATGATTCTTTGTATTTCTTCAGTGTCTGTTGTTATGTCTCCCTTTTCATTTCTGATTTTGTTGATTTCAATACTGTCTCTCTGCCTTTTAGTTAGTTTGGCTAACGGTCTGTCTATCTTATTGATTTTCTCAAAGAACCAGCTCTTGGTTTTGTTGATTCTTTGGACTGTTTTCTTAGTTTCTAATTTGTTAATTTCAGCCCTGAGTTTGATTATTTCCACATGTCTACTTTTTTTGGGTGTTTCTGCTTCTTTTTTTTCTAGGGCTTCCAGCTGTTTTGTTAAGTTGCTTATGTGCGATGTTTCCCATTTCTTTTTAAAGGCACTTAGTGCTATGAGTTTTCCTCTTAACACTGCTTTCAATGTATCCCACAAATTTGGGTATGTTGTTCCCTCATTTTCATTGAATTTCAGAAACTCCTTGTTTTCTTTCTTTATTTCTTCCCTGACCCATGTGTCATTTAGCAGAGAGTTGTTTAGTTTCCACATACGTGTAGGCTTTTTGTTGTTTCTGTTGTTGTTGAATTGCAGCCTAAGAGCATGGTGATCTGATAGGATACAATGTATTATTTCAATCCTCTTGTATCTCTTGAGGCCTGCTTTGTGACCTATGATGTGATCAATTTTGGAGAAGGTTCCATGGGGTGCAGAGAAGGTATATTCTTTCTTGTTTGGGTGAAAGGTTCTATAGATATCTGTTAGATCCATTTGACCCATGGCATTGGTTAATGATGTTATTTCTCGGCTTAGTTTCTGTTTCAATGACTTATCCTTCAGTGAGAGTGGGGTGTTGAAGTCTCCCACTATTATTGTGTGGTGATCGATGTGTGGTTTAAGTTTTTTTAGCAGATCTTTTACAAATGTGTGTGCCCTTGTATTGGGAGCATAGATGTTCAGAATTGTGATGTCATCTTGGTTGACTTTACCTTTGATGAGTATGAAGTGTCCTTCTGCATCCCTTTTGATTAATTTTGGTTGAAAGTCTATCTTGTTTGATATTAAAATGGTTACGCCTGCTTGCTTCTTGTGACCATTTGCTTGGAATATTTTTTTCCAACCTTTTACCCTGAGGTAATGCCTATCGTTATAGGTGAGATGTGTTTCTTGAATGCAGAAGAATGTTGGATCTTGTTTATGCACCCATTCAGTTAGTCTATGTCTTTTTATTGGAGAATTAAGACCATTGGTGTTGAGAGATATTAACGACCAGTGACTGTTAAGAGTCTTAATTTTGATGTTGTTTCCAATCGAATGTTTGTGTAGTTGTGTTTTTGCCATGGTATAGTTACCTATTTCCTGAGTAGTTTTGGTTGTAGCTTGACCCTTTGGGATGGAGTTTTCTTTCTAGTACCTTCTGTAAAGCTGGATTTGTGGATAGGTACTGTTCGAATTTGTTTTTGTCATGGAATATTTTGTTTTCTCCATCAATGGTTATTGATAGTTTTGCTGGGTAAAGTAGTCTGGCCTGGCATCTGTGGTCTCTCAGGGTTTGCAGGATCTCTGTCCAGGCTTTTCTGGCTTTTATGGTCTCTGCTGAGAAGTCTGGTGTAATTCTGATAGGTTTGCCATTGAATGTTATTTGGCCCTTTTCCCTTGCAGCTTTTAATATTTTTTCTTTGTTCTGAAAAATATGGAACACTTCACGAATTTGCGTGTCATCGTTGCGCAGGGGCCATGCTAATCTTCTCTGTATCGTTCTAATTTTAGTATATGTGCTGCCGAAGCGAGCACGAAGTGTTTTAATGTTGATATTATCTATTTAAAGTCCAGATGAACTAATACCAGAATTCTTGTATGTTTATGAATATATAGAAGATAGTGGAGATAAAATGCCCTCAGTCCTCTAATGTGGATAATAAAGAGTCATAGATGCTGAAGTGTCAGGTCTAAGTCATAGAAGGATTTTTCTCTATTTCCTGTCCACATATTCATTGACTTGCAGTGAGCCAAACTGGGCTAAATCTGTGTCTAAGCCAGGTATTTTATTCATGAGCTTACAGACTGCAAGGTTTTTAATATCTTCAACACAAGGTTTGATGTAAAAAAAAAGCAAAAACAAACAAACAAACAAAAAAAAAAACCAAAAACAAAAAACCAGAAAACAAAAAAGCAAAAACAAAACAAAACTAAACTAAACTAAAAGAAACAAAACCACAGTCTTCATTCCCAATGAAAAAAACTAAGGTTAGAAATAGGGTCTGTAATGGTAGGAGTTCCAGAGAAGAACTTTGACCACAAGAGAGGGATTGAAACTTCATTAATTGAAGTAAAAGACATTCTTTTCCTGCTAAGCCTCAATTTCACTGCAGTAAAGATGTATTTAAGGGCTGTGGCCTAGTCCATGTTTCTCACATTTCACACCCACAATAGCAACCTCAAAGCCAAGTCTTCTCTTACTGGAATCAGCAACCACAGAGAATATTGGGTGTGTTGGAATTGCTGTATTTAGACAGAGCCATTTATATGTATTTTGTTTGTGTCAATTTTTTGTCCTTTGCCAAAATAATTGGGCATGTTTTCACTTCTCACAGCATTTTCGGGTTTGTTTTCTGTTGGTACACTTGAAAAACAGAGAGAGAAAATTGAATAACGACTATATCCCATGAAAGTGAGTAAAAGAAGCTGAGTAACTTGAGTCCTTGATCTTATTTAAGAAGTTGTGGCAACTGCTGCAACCTAAGATTGTTCCTGTGTCCCTGGCCAGTAGACAGGCGATATCAAGTCACAAGCATATGTTCAAAGTTACCCTTACTGGTTAGTTCAATTGATGGTGACCTGAATCGTTCCTCTAGGGCACACAACTGAAAATATACCAGAAAAAGCAAAGGACAACACACCAAAGGATTAAAGAGGCCTTTTGTCAGCTATGGAAATAGAAATTTCAGCTGCAATGTCAGCTTCCACAAACATTGAGGATGAATGCTTGTGTAGAATGATCTTTATGATTCACACTCAGAAGCTACCAAAAACCTAGTGGATTCTGTCCTGCTTCACTAGTAAGGTTTAATCTTGACCATCTCTTCCTTGTACTGTAATATCTACCATCCTTCCCAGGTTTTGGTCTGCAATGATATAGAAAATTATTTTTTTTGCGGAGAAGTGCAGGGTAGGAGAGTATAAGAAATAGCTTCTTTTTGGAGCTTTGCTTGCTCATAGGCTTTGCTGAAGATAATCATTTTGTTTTGCCTTTCACTCAGTCAAATATAAACAGCTTAAGTAGAGATGTGAAAGCACAGAGAATACAAAGGATCTTGAGCCTTGAGCACAGGCTTGTACTTGCGTATCAAATGTAGACCTATGTAGATAGGTCAGTGATGTAAATGATCTTCTGTGTTGTCATCCATCCATTTGGTATTTAAGTACATATGTAAAAATGAGTCAATAAATAGCATTATGTGGTCACAATTTCATATGACACAAGATTAAGAGCAAAAATTAAGAAAAGCATCTCATCATTATCAACTTAAAACAAATAAAATGGGTTACCTGAGTGTACAGGGGTTTCAGCTTAGCAGCTTCCCAAAGAAAAGCAAGTATCTTTAGGTTAAGTACACATCCATAAAAATAAAAAAATTAATTTTCTTTATCATTTTTCTCATTTTTTTTTACTTTCTAATAAGACTATTGACAACTTAGTGACAGATCCACACTGATCCATGAAAAGTTCTGTCTCCATTTCTATTTCTGTCTTTTTATGGTCTCTTTTCCTTTCCATATTAATGATCACACTCTAATGTATTTATAAACTAGATCTACGATGTGATATGGATATACCACCATTGGGTAGATACCAAAAAGATTTCATCCTACCACAGAGATCTAGCATACACACTTATTACTTCCCTATTCACAACAGCCAAAATGTCTCATCATTATCAACTTAAAACAAATAAAATGGATTACCTGAGTGTACAGGGGGTTCAGCTTAGCAGCTTCCCAAATGAGAAGATGACAGAGACAGTTTGCTACCTGAATTGTCACCCAAAATTCTCTATAACATTGGAGCATCTTCTTCAGCCTTCTGGCCCAGTATATCTGACAGACATACTTATGAGGCAGGAACTATTGAGAACTTGCTTACCCTGTCTTGGCAGTGATTGCCCTTCGATTCTGCCTGCATCCAAGTTTGCCCAATTTTAGGTAGAATTCTGTTAGTAGCCAAAATGAGAATATTTTGCCCAGTGGCTTATTTGCCACATTTGAAGCCATCTCCACAAAGAGGTTCTTTGATGTTCATCATCTTCTTGAGGTAGACTGGGTGTTGCCAGGAGTTAACCTGTTTTATTAAGGCATTAAGTAAAAGAATGATAAGTGCACTTTGCCTTACAGAAGCTTTTCAGTTTCATGAGGTCCCATTTATTAATTGTTGATCTTAGAGCCTGAGCTGTTAGTGTTTTGTTTAGGAAGTTGACTCCTGTGCCAATGAGTTCAAGTTCCTTCCCCACATCCTTTTCTAATAGATTTAGTGTATCTCATGTTATGTTGAGGTCTTTGATCTACTTGGACTTGAGTTTTGTACATGATGATAAATATGAATATATTTGCATTTTTCTATGTGTAGACATCCAGTTGTACTAGAACCATTTGTTGAAGATGCTTTTTTCTCTCCACTGTATGTTTTTGGCACCTTTGTCAAAAATCAAGTGTCTGTAGGTCTGTGGGTTTATGTCTGCAATTTCAATTTGATTCCACTGATCAACAAGTCCATTTCTATGCCAGTATCATGCAGTTTCTATTACTATTGCTCTATAGTATAGCTTGAAGTCAGGGATGGAGATACCTCAGACACATTTGGTATGTACTCGCTTATAAGTGGATTATAGCCATATAGTACATGATAAACATAATGCAATTCACACACCCAAATAAGGTAAACAAGGAGCACCCTTGGATGATTTAATCCTGCTCAGAAGGGGAAATAGAATAGAGAGGAGAAGTACTTGAAGACAGGCAACAAGATAGGAGAGGAAACACAGAGAAGTGAGGGTGGAGATCAGACCTGGGGAGGGTAGGAGAAGGGAAAGAGAGCAGCAGAGAGAAGAGAAATCATGGTTGGCAGCATCTCTATGACAAATTGGAGACCTAAGATAGGGTAGGCTTTTGGAAAGATATGGGATGACTCTAGTTAACTCTGTATTAGTTATTCACTTCATATTCTGATCTTAGCCCCCTCCCTCCTCTCCTCCTGATCCCACCGTCCCATTTCTTTTGTTACTTGCTTTTCACTTACAATGTATTAATTAGTATTGAGAGTAATTAATGACCAATGTAAAATTAAAAACTTATCATGTTGACTTTATCTTCAGTGACTATCATTAAATAATGATCAGAAGGTGAAGTGAATAAATAAATTAATTAATTAAAAGAAAAGAAAAAAATGAAGCAGATGATGAGCTGGTATGCACTGTTAAGGCTATAACTAATATAGAGTTTCTTTCCATGCACACAGGCATCCTTAATTATGTGGACAAAAGCTAAAGAGAAACATCAGAATTAATTTATCTCATTCATTAAATAGACTTAACATATAGTAATAGACTTTTCACTAAAATATCAACTAATGTACATCCTATTTTACAGTCCCTAGAAATTTATGTAAAATAGACCACATATGGAGACAGAAAACAAATGTGAACAATTACAGACAAATTGGGATAATCCCATGTATCTTATTTGATCACAATGCAATAAAACTTTGAAGCAACAGCCAAAGAATCTTTAGAAATTACAAAAAGTCTTGGAGATTAAACAAAATATTACTGAATGATATACATGGATTATGGAAAAAAGAAAATGGAAAAATTTAAATTCATGTTAGAAATAAAAATGAAATCAGAAAAAAGCAAAATTTCTCAGACACATGGCTTTTCTTTGACTATAACACAGCATAACTCATGGCAACACCTAGTCTACCTCAAGATGAGGATAAGCATCAAAGAATCTCCTTATGGAGATGGTTTCAAATGTGGCAAACTAGGCACTGGGCAAAACATCCTTGTTTCTGGCATAGACAGAATTTTGCCTAAATGTACGAAAGATTGCATGCAGGCAGAGTCTACAGCCAAACTCTGCCAAGACAGGGTAAGTAAGTCCTCAATAGTTCCTGTCTCTCAAATATGTCTGTTACATATATTGGGATAGAAGGCTGAAGATGATGCTCCAACATTATAGTGAGTTTTGGGTGACTGTTCAGGGAGCACACTGTCATTTTTTTCACTTTGGAAGCTGATAACTTGCACTTCCTGTTTACTCAGGTAACTAATTTTCTTCCTTCTCCAGTCTCTGATGGGGTTGAAGACCAGATAGTTTAGTCTTACAATTAACCTTACTTATTTAGGGGTTAAGATATGATAGATATTGATTCTCATTCAGAAATTTAGAATCACCAAGATAGACATGTTTTCTAGAAGATTGCCAAATACAATTAGCTAAAACACCATGAATGTAACATTCATATAATCTCTGATTGTTTTGTGGGTCTTCTTGCTGTATGTTATTTTTTATTTATGTGTAATAATATAAATATATGTATAAAAAATAAAATAAATCTTTAGAAAAAAACATAGAATTCATCATTATACTCCCTTGTTTTCTTAAAACCATACAAGTCTATTTGTGACCTTGGAAGAAACAGTGGAAGATCAAGTAGACAAAAAGGAGGGGCAAGAAAATGGGATGGCTTGTTAGTGGGTTTCTTTATTATAGAGTCCAGTTTAAATAAAGAGAGTGGTACCTTTAGGGCAAAACCCCACCCAGGTAATCTTGCAACCTGCTAAAGAAAAAAGAAGTCTAAGAGATTTTCTTGACCAAAAAAAAAAAAAATCCACAAGTCAAGGCTTATCCATATCTAATTCAAAGAGGGGGCCAGAATCCATCCTAAGCAAGCAGAAGAATATGGCATCTTTTTTTATCACATGGCTTTTCCTGTAAAATTAAAATATATAGGAGAAAAGGTGTTGTAGAATCTTGTACACTTAAAGAAAGCCACTGACACTTGTAGCAGAGGAATCCCTTCTTGGAGTGTTGGCAAAATCATCACATGAGACTTTGAAGGTGAGGTCTGGATTGCTTTGGAGACCCCAAGATGTTGGAGACAAGAGCCATGGGATACTAGGCAAGAAGGACTGCAGATAGTGTATTGTACCATCCCAGGAGGGAGGGATGGAAGGAAGGAGCAGGGGAAGGAAGGAGGAAGGAAGGGAGAGAGAGAGAGGAAGAAAGGGAGAGAAATGGAGAGAGAGAGAGAGAGAGAGAGAGAGAGAGAGAGAGAGAGAGAGAGAGAGAGAGAGAGAGAATTGTTGCAATCCACAAAGCTTGATGGAGTGGGACATATAAAGAACCATCTAAGTCAAGATACAAAATTTTTTAATTTTCCCTGCTCTACTGGGGTTTGGTCTTGTTTTGGTCCAATATTTTCTTACTAAGAGCAGCCTTTCATTCTTTTTTTTTAATTGTAATGTATATGTTGTGTTATTGTGTATTAAATACACAATATGCTATTTGCTTATACTTGGAATTACACTTAAGAGATTACCCTGAATCCAGAAAGAATTTAGATTTGAGGCATTTAAATAGTCTTGAGACTTTGAAAGAAAATTGAGACATTTGAAGTTGGACTAAGTGCATTTTGTATTACATGGCAACAAACCTATGTGGTTCAGGTAGTGAAACATAATGATTTGAATGAGAATGGATCCCAAAGATTCATATATGCTGATTTTTTGTTTACAGTTAGTGGACTGTTTAGGCAAGATTAGAACATGTGGTCTTGTTGGAGATGGTGTGTCACTGGAGGTGGACTGAGGTTTCAAAAGCCCATCCCTAGTCCAATCTCTCTCTCTGTCTCTCTCTGTCTCTGTCTCTGTCTCTCTCTGTCTCTGTCTCTCTCTCTCTCTCTCTCTCTCTCTCTCTCTCTCTCTCTCTCTCTCCTTCCATCTTGTAGATTATATGTACATGCTACTGCCACAAATACAAGTCGGCTTGCCTGCTTCCATGTTTTCTACCATGATGATCATGGACTAAACCTCTGTAGGATGCAAATCCCAAATTAAATGCTACCTTTCATAAGTTGCTTTGGTCATGGTGTCTCATCACAACAATGGAGCAATAACAATGACAGGGTTTTTTACGTTTCCTTAGTTTTATTTATAAACTTATGAGATTTCAATTCTTTATAAGATAAGTACATAAACACGTGTCTGTAGATCATCTTAATAGCTGCATGTACTTCATGAAAGGAGTTCTTGTATTGATGACACAAGATACAAATTTAAATTAGACAGTATGAGTGGACCTATACTTACTAGAGAAAAAGACTTTTCATCAAGATATAATACAATAGATAATGAGTATACTTATGTAATTCACCAAAAGGACCTAACAATTATATGTGTCTCCTAAATCAAAAAACTTAAAGGTGTAATAAATATCAACTAATCCAAAGTAAGAATCTTCAATATAACAATATGAAGTATCCATAACTGATACTCAATGAAAAATCAGTGTATATCTCTTATTCACATACAAAAATATTTTAAAAGATAGGCTCAAAAGATACTATCGACAAATGGTACCTAAAAGCTGTAAATAAAACATGGCATTTTAAAGCAGCATTAAATATTTTTATTAAGTGTTTTTACTGTCACTTCTTAAATGATATCATGGACTATTCAAAAATCAAATTTTAATAAACTTAGGAATGAGACTGAAATCATGACAACTATATTTAAACAAAATTATTTTAAAATAAATAAATAATTCAGAACATTGAGACATTTGCAAATATGTGGAAATTAAGCACACTGCTGATCAAATCAGCAATGACAATATGAAAAGGATCATGAGTGAATAAATTATTTTTTAAAGTAAAAGGAATAATTATTTTAAGAGAAATAAAAATGCACACATAACATACTACTGCTTGTGAAAAGCAACAAAACATTTCTAAAAAGGCAACCTCTATAAATTAACTCATTGTAAGAAAAATAGTTTAAATAAACTTACTAATTTCTATACCTCAAGGTACATGAACAAAATAGATAAAATAAGTTCTGCTAATTGCTGCCCTGGACATTCAGCAGTGATTCTTCCCCAGAATAAATGATGAATCCCAGAAGGCCCATGGTGGAGTGAGAGTGCAAGTCAACCTTTATTAATGAATAAGAGATTTATAACCCTTGGACAGTGGGGAGGCTTTTGAGGGTGAATGTTTGATTCCCTAGGGATAGAAGTGTTAGGGATACTTTATCAACATGTAACAAAAATCTCTATCCTAAGAGGGGGAAAGCAGTACCTAATTATCCTGGCATAGAGTGGAATCACCAGGTGCTTGCTGAACAGGTTTCTTACCAGGAAACTGTCTGGCCTGAAATCTTCCCTGAGAGCTATGTGATGCCTCTAAGAGGATACAGTGACCCAAAGATCAGGCAAAGAGAGGACCCTGCTGAGTAAGGGGGTATTCTTCTATTATTATTATTCTTAGGTTTGGTCTTTTCATAGTGTCCCAGATTTGTTGCATGTTTTGTGTCAGAAACTTTTTAGAGTAAATATTTTCTTTGACCAATGTATTAGTTTTTTCAATCCTATATTTTACACCTGACATTCTCTCTTCCATTGCCTGAATTCTGTTCATGATGTTTGTGCTTGTAGTTCCTGTTCTCTCCCCTCGGTTTTCCATATTCAAAACTGCATCAGATTGTGTTTTCATTATTGCTACTATTTCTATTTTGAATACTTTTACTCATTTTCTTCTCCTGTTTGATTTTATTTTCCTTCATTTCTTTAAGTGATTTATTCAATACCTTTATCTGTTTGAGTATATTTTGCTGTATTTCTTTGAGGGTTTTATTTTCATTCCTGAACACCTCTATAATTTTCATAATCTCAAATTTATGCTTGTTTTCTTGTGCTTTGGGTATGATAGTATCTTCAGGGCTTGTTGTGGTAAGATAGCTGGTTTCCACTGTTGTCATATTGTACTGGGTTTTGTTGCTTGAGTTCTTATGCTAACCTCTAGCCATCTGGTTGTCTCTGGTGTTAGTAGGCCTGGTGGATACTCTGCGGCCCTTGTCTCATGTGGATCTATGCTGGCTCTTTGCTGTTTGTGTCCAAGGTGGGTCAGGCAAATGGATTCAGTAACAGAGAGGTACCTAACCTGAATGTTGCTTGGTCCAGACACAGGCCTCCTTGGGATGGAGGACTATGGGGGTTAGGTGCTTCATACCACTCACCTGTACTGGCTATGCTGGTTCACTGTTGTCTGTGTCCCAGGTGGGTCAGGCAGATGAAATCAGCAGCAAAGAGGGCTCTAAGTTGAGTGTTGCTCAGGCCAGACACAGGCCTCCTCAGGATAGAGGACTATGGAGATTGGGTCCAGCAAACAACTCAGCTGTGCTGACTCTGCTGGCTCAGTCAAGTCTATAGAGTCTGTGGTTTCTATACTGAGCTCAGAGGCTATCCAGAAACACCAGATTTTGACCTTAAAGGGCAGAGTTTCACAACATAGAATTAAAAGTACTCAAAAATCATTAGCAATCCAAATTAAATGGCATAATAAAATAATCATACATTGAAATCAAGTGGAATTTTCCTCTGGGATGCAAAGATGATTTGTTATATGTAAACAAGTTAATGTTACATGCCAAATTAACAGATTGATGGATTAAAAGACATGATCATTGATGGTTGTGAAGGATGAGAAAGCCAGTTATTAAAATGTAATATTTTTTATAAAAGTCCACAGAAAGGAGATATATTTAAGAAATATATTTCAATACTAGATATATGTGCTGAATTCAAACTAATTTCTTTAACAGTGAAAATTTTAATGTTTTTCCATTTAGCTAACACAGAAGACTTCGTGCTGGAAACTGGCTAGAAAAATTTATTAAGAATATGTATAGATCATCTAACCCACAAAGATGTAAGTTGACTTTGTTGTGGTTGTTATTGTTTGCCTGGTCTTTTGTTTGCAAATGAAAATATCTTCTCTAATGAAAACTACAAAAAACTATACCTTAAAATGACTAAAAGCATAAAGAAATTTAAAAATTTGTGGCATAGCACATCAACTTTAAAACTCAGTTTCATCCTATAAAATAGTCACAAACTATTTATAAAAACCTGGAAAATATTTCATTTCAATGAGATCACAAAAAGTCAGATAATTAGAAATAAATTTAATCAAAGTTGTAAAAGATTTTTAAACTAAACTGTTTAAACATAACCATAAATTTATTTGATATTAATGAGCACTGTTAAAATGCTCATACTTCTTAAAGTAATTCATAGTCAGTGAAATCTCTATCAAAGTTCCATTAACATTTTCATGGGTTTGGGGAAAATAATCCAGAACTCATATGTAAATACAACTGACACAGAATAAGCTACATAATTTTCAGGAAGACTAAAGCTGGAAGTACCTTATTTTCTATTTTTCTAACATATAAAAATGTCATAATATTAAAATAAGGCAATGGAATAGCATGAAAATACTCTGATGTAGTTTTTGACAAGGACAATAAATAGGAATGGGTATTCTTAACAGTGCTGGGAAAATTAAAAATCATGGAAAAAATATAAGATTTTATCATAAGTCACTTATGAAAAGCACTATGAAATTAATTAAAACTTTAAATTACAGGGATCTGAAAATATGAAATCATAAAGAAAGAAAAGTTCTTTAATATTTGCTTTAGTAATAACTTTTTGGATATGACTATACAAGTATAGAAAACAAAATAGAGATAGGCTCTGGAGTGACAGATCAGCAGTTAGCAGCTCTTTTTGCTCTTGTAGAGGACCCAGGGTAGGTACCTACCACTCACATGAAAGCTTACAACCTTCCATATTTCCAGTTCCAGTGGATCTGGTGTCCTTTCCTAAACATTTCTGGCACCAAACATGCATGTGGTACACATATGAACATAAAGAGTAACATTCATTCAAGTACAATAAAATAGTCTTATAAGGCTTTTTAAATTAAAGTAAATAAGTAAGAATATGCAAAAATTTAAAGAAAAGTTACTGCTGAGCAGAGATGAATCAATAATCAAAGAGGAACATAGGTAATCTGTACAGTTTAAGAAAATATTCCCAAACCAATTTTTAGTCAATAGCACTATATACTCCTAATTTTAAAAGGAGGCAAGAAACAAAACAAGGATCATTTTCCAAGAGAAAGACACAGAAAACCACTGGGTTGTTTGTGGGTTCTCAACCTAAAACTTGTTTGAAGATGCTTAACATCACTAATCATCATGAAAGTGAAAATGACAACCATAGTTATGTATCAACTCAAGCCCATTAGGATAGCTATTCCTAAAAACTTAGGTACTATTGGAAAGGATATAAGAAAGCAAAGAGGCATTGTTTTTCAGGTACATGATTTATGCATTTATTTTTATTTTTTAAAATTTATTTTTAATTTATCTATTCATCTTACATCTTACATCACTTCTCCCTACCTCTTCTAATCCCCATTTGTCCCTCTGGCCCTCTTACCCCTATCCACTTTCCCCTTGTCCTCAAAAAAGAGTAGCTACCCCCACCAACCTGTCCCAGCACATCAAGTTGCATCAGGACCGAGCGCCTCCTCATCCACTAAGTCCAGGCAAGACAGCCCCATTAGGGTGAAATGACTGAATTCAGGCAACAGAGTCCATGTCATAGACAGCACCTAGTCAACTTACTAAGGGGTCTACATGAAGATCAAACTGACAACAGAATTAGTACCACTCTTGAAAACTGCACTTTTATGTACTACATCAGTACTTCTAACTAAATGAATACGGAAATAATTGCTAGCAATAGGTTATAACTGTTGTACTAACATTATCATTGGGACTTATTATCATTTTTTTTTCTTTTTCTATGAGACATGGAAGTAAATTTTTGCCAAAAATAATAAAAAATTTACTAGGAGTCAGCTCTCTGTTTGGACTGAAAACTAATCATGAAAGCTAGTCTCCAGCCACTTTTTGTTCTTGATTATTTCAATTACTAGTCTATTTTTTCACAAGAATATACTTCCTAAGTTTAACAGATAGATATGATTCTACAGATAGATAAGGTAAAATAGTTAAAAGTCTCAAAAACCTCATATACCTACAGAATATGGCATTTAAAGATGTGTTTATTACTTTAAAGATACACTTTAGAGTTTCTAATCATTTCTAATACCCAAGTCATGGGACTCCTGGTCCCATTGAAGGACACCTACTGTGTAAAGAAATATATTTTAAATTAATTTTTAATTTAAATGTATTTAAAAATTTTTATTCACTTTATCTCCCAATCATTGCCTCCTCCCTTGTCTCCTCTTGGTCTCACTACCATCTCTCCCTCTTCCCCCTTATTCCCTTACTCTAGTCCTCAGAGAGGAGGAGCCCTCTTCCCCCATCATCTGACCCCAGCCTATTAAGTCTCATCAGGACTGTCTGCATCCTCTTCTCCTGTGGCTTGGTAAGACACCCAACCAGGGGAAAGTAATTAAAGTGCAGGCAACAGAGTCCTTGGCAGAGGCAGCTCCTGTTCCCCTTAATAGGAGACCCATATGGAGATGGAGCTGCTTATAAGCTATATCTGATTTGGCAGCCTACGTCATTTTCATGCATAGCCCTTGTTTGTTCCATCAGTCTCTGACAGCCCCCCTGAGACCAGACAATATTGGCTATGTTGGTCTTCCCTTGGAGCAACAGGGCTGCTCTGATTTTAGCCAAACACCTTCTAAGTCTGTGAGATCCAATTGGAATGCAAACACTCCCATGGTGTAAACCTTTAATCCAAAACAATGAAGGCAAATTTAGTTTCTAGAAAGAAGCTACATGTCTGAAAGGGAAGTCTAATGGAAAGTCATATAAAGGGACTAATCAGAGAAAGAAAGATTTGACAGAATAGGATATGCCCAACTCATGAGAACAGAGAAGAAGGAGAGGCAATTTAAGAGAAAACAGAGAGGGAGTGGAGGGAGGGAGAGAGGTGGCAGGAGAGAGCAGTTTTACAGGGACTGGTTGAAGAGAGAAGACAGAAGACGCTAGACAAAGGTGAAAACTGAACAAGTCAGAGAATGAGAAGAAGCCAGAAGATCTGAACATATTGCTAAAGTTAATATGAGGCCAAGAAGAGCAATTCAGTCAGAAGTGAGAGAATGAAAGAAGCCAATTTGAGTCAGTGAGCTTACAGAGGAGTTTGAGCGAAGACATTTGAGTTGAACCAGCCAACCAGAACTCAGAAAGAGCTAGACAGGGTGGGTTTATTCAGCAGTAAATCTCAGAGGTTGAAAATATTCTAGGGCTAGATTAGATTGTTTGGAGGCTAGAAGTTTCCAGTTCTAGGCTTAAGTTAGAAGATGGAGGAAGTAAGTCTCAGAGGTGACAGTTACATCAGGTGAATAAGATACATTTATACTACTGTACATAGAACTGGTACCAATGACTTGAGTGCAGAAAATGATCAACTCTTGGCTTTCACTATGGATTTAAATACAGGGATAGAAAAATAGGATGGAGTCTCAAAAAAAAAAATAGAGAAAGCACTCTATCATTTTTACCTTGATTGTAATATTTATTTATTTATTTATTATTTTGTATTTTTCTAAGGTATCCAATTCTTGGCCATATTTCATTATATGGCCTGGATATCTTCATTAAAGAAAGTACTTGCTTTACATTCTGATCAACATTTCCCCTCCTTCCTTTCCTTCTAATCTCTCCCTCTTCCTCTTTTCCCCCTTCTTTTTGTTTTCCCTTTCTCCTCTCGTGGATATGAACCCCTCTTGCATTGACATATCAAGTTACAGTAGGACTAGACACATCTTCTGGGATCATTTATTGTGGGTAGATAAGGCACCCCAGTTAGGGGAAATGAATCCAGAAGCAGGCAACAGACATAGAGACATCCCCAGCTCCAGCTGTTAGGCGTCCCACATGAAGACCAAGCTGCACAACTGTTACATATGTGCAGAGGGCCTAGTTCCATCTCATCCATGGTCTCTGTTTGGTGGTTCAGTCTCTGTGAGACTTTATGTGCCGAGGTTAGTTGATTCTGTGGGTTTTCTTGTGATGTCCTTGACCTCTCTGACATTGACAATCATTCCTCTCCCTCTTCCACAAGACTCCTCAATTTCCTCCTACTATTTGGCTGTGAGTTGGTGTATCTGTTTCCATTGGTTGCTGGGTAAAGCCTCCTAGAAGACAGTTATGTTAGGTACTTGTCTGAAAATATGGCAGAATATCATTAATAGTGACAGGGGTGAGCTCTCTCATGGCATGGGTCTCAAACTAGGCCAGTCATTGGTTGGCCATTCCCTCAATTTCTGCTCCAACTTTATCTCTGCATATTTTGTAGGCAGCACAAATTGTGAGTCAAAGATTTTTGTGGCTAGATTGTCTCAATCCCTCCATTGAAAGTTTTTCTGGTTAAAGAGGATGGCTGTTTCAGGCTCAATATTGTGTGTTAATAGGAATTTTAGCTAGGGTCATCCTCATAGTTTCCTGGGAGTTTACATTTTCCTAGGTCTCTACCTCATACCAGACATGCACCATCCACATTGATTCCAGTTCTCTCTTCCCATACTCTCTCACGCATACTATCTTCTTCCCTGTTCCTCCCACTTGATCCTCTTACTCTCTTCTCCTCTTACTCCTCTTGTACCCCACCTCTATCGATCCTCCATGTCTATTCTCTTTCCCCTTAGTGAAATTTAAGCTTCCTCCCTTGGGCCCTCCTTGTTACTTTAAGCTTAATGTCAGTTTATGTACATTGTCTTCATTGTGTTTATGCATGCCCTTTGTATCCCTGATCTCTCCAACACATTTATCAACAAACATTTTTCAGCATCTAATGAGATGATCATGTGATTTTTTTTCACTCAGTTTATTTATATGGTGGATTACATTGATAGATTTTGTATGTTAAACCACCCTGCATCTCTGGGATGAATCCTACTTGATCATGGTGGATGATGTTTTTTGATTATTCTAGAATTCAGTTTGTGAGTATTTGTTGAGTATATTTGCATCCGTGTTCGTAAGGGAAATTGGTCTGAAATTCTTTCTTTGTTCAATCTTTGTACGGTTTAGGTATCAGAGTGGCTGTGGCCTCATAGAATGAGTTTGTCAATGTTCCTTCTGTTTCTATTTTGTGAAATATTTTGAAAATAGTTGGTGTTAACTCTTCTTTAAAAGTCTGGTAGAATTCTACATTAAACTATCTGGACCTTGAGCTTTATCTTTGTATTTTTTGGTTGGGAGGCTTTTAATGATCCTTATATTTCCTTAGGAGTTATATGTTAAATTGCTTATCTGAGCTTTATTTAACTTTATTAAGTGGTATATATTAAGAATATAATGCATTTTATATAAACTTCACAATTTTATTGAGTACAGGTTTTGAAATATGACCTAAAGATTCTTTGGATTTCCTGTGTGTCTTTTGTTATGTCACCCTTTTCAATTCTCCTTTTGTTAATTTGAATTCTCTCTCTCTCTCTCTCTCTCTCTCTCTCTCTCTCTCTCTCTCTCT
>OU015760.1:56591076-56627732 GCA_907169655.1 Acomys percivali
GTGTGTGTGTGTGTGTGTGTGTGTGTGTGTGTGTGTGTGTGTGTGTGTGTGTGTGTGTTTACATTCTTTTGGTTTTTCTGCTGTGATTTACTTACTTCCTGTGTTTTAGGGGGTTGTGCAGTTAACTTCCTTGGGTTGGAGTTTTCCTCCTAGTATCTCCTGTATGGTTAGATTTGTCAATATATATAATTTATATTTGGATTTGTGATGAAATTTCTTGTTTTCTCCCTCTCTGGTGATTGAAATTTTTGCTGTGTTGGTATCTCTGGTCTCTTAAAGACTGCAAGATATCTACCATGACCTTCTTCTGGCTTTTAGAGCCTCTGTTGAGAAATTGGGTGTAATTTTGGTAGGTCTGGCTTTACATATTACTTAGCCTTTTCCCATAGAGCTTTTAATATTCTTTCTTTGTTCTGTACACTTAGTGTCTTGATTATTATGTAATGTCAGGTTTTTCTTTTCTTGTCCAATCTACATGGTGCTCTGTAACGTAACCTTCTTGTATGTTTGTAGGCATCTCTTTCTTTGGGTTAGGGAATTAATTTTCTATGATTTGGTGAACATATATTCTAGACCTTTTAGCTAGGAATTTTCTCCATCTATTCTTATTGCTCTTAGGCTTTGTCTTTTCATAGTATCCTAGTTTTCCTGGATGTTTTATGTCAGGAACTTTGTAGATTTAACATTTTCTCTGACAGATGTATTGATTTCTTCTATCATATATTTTATGCCTGAGATTATTTCTTCCATCTCTTGTATTCTGTTGGTGATGTTTACTTTGTGATATGTAGTTCCTGTTCTCTTATCTAAGTTTTCCATTTCCAAATTCTTTCTGCTTATGTTTTCTTTATTGCATCTACTTCCATTTTCAGGTCCTGGATAGTCTTAATCTTTTCCTTCACCTGTTTGATTGTATTTTCCTGTATTTCTTCTTTAAGAGATGTATTCATTTTCTCTTTAAATTCCTCTATTTTCTATCAAATTGGATTTAAGGTAATTTTCTTGTGCTTTAGCTTGATAGGATATCCAGTGCTTTGTTGTAGTAGAACAGCTTGCCTCGGGTGGTATCATATTGCCCTGGTTATTGTTTCTTGTGTTCTTATGCTGGCCTTTAGCCATTAGTGTTTGGTGGTTATTACAGGTTTAGATTCTGATTTCTGAGTTTATCTTTGTTGGTTGGGTGTCCTTTTGAATAGTTTTTACCTTGGTTTCTGTTTCTTTTCTGTATTCTCCCTTGAGTGACTTGGAGTTCTTGTGACAAGCAGGTTTTCAGGTCTAGTAGATTGTCTCCCTTGGAGATTTTGTGGCCTGCCGGCCCTCTGGAGTTTTGCCTGTATGGTCCCTAGTTCAGTGTGTCCTGGGGTCCCTGGTGCCTGCAAGCCTCTAAGAAATCAGAAAAATGTGGGCTGGTTGTCCCTATTGCCTGCAGGCCTCAAGAAAGTAGAGCTATGGGATGGGAAATGGAACATACATTATGTGGTACAATTCACTGCTGTTCGGTATGCTTTCAGGGGAGTGGGGAGGCAAGGACTATAGGAGTCTCTTGAGGTTCTTTTTATAAAACTATGTTTGTTTCTCTTAGTTTCTTTCTTAACATGGATATCATACAAATAATTGAGACTCTGTTTATAGGGCTTTACAACACGATTTTGAGCAATTTAAGTCTGTTCTTAATTCTTTATTCTATCCTGACTCCATTATTGCCAAAATCTCAAAGCTACTTGCTTTTTAGTTCTTTTTCTGCTCCAGATTAATCTTCATCTTTCCTTAACCATTGCCTGTGGCTGAAATCCTCTGGTTGAATCCCCTACTTCCCCTTATAACTCCTCCTCTCCTATCTGGCAGGAAATCCAACTCTATTCTTTCCCATGTTCAGTGAGTAGCTGTAAGCTGCTTTATTGGTATTGAAGGGACAATTGGGTAGGGGCAGAGTTTGTGCAACATTGAGACAGGAGATTCTCAGAACAAGACTTGCAACCAGATATGAGAGGTACAGAAATCAGCATTTTAATTACACAATAACCTTATGTCTACAGGGGGTGGTGCTTACCTCCTGTTCCTGGTATTAGCAGGCATCCTTAAAATCAGGCAGAGATGTAGGGTGGGAAATTGAGGACAGGTTATTGGGTGTACTATAACTTTATGGGTGTGTTTTTGGTCAAGTTCCTGAATCTCTTCTTTATATGTTGTTACAGTTTTGATGATAAGCTATAATAGAATGAAATAAAATGTTGCTAGTTGAAAAATATTGTAGGAGAAGACAGAGATGACAAAGCATACTATTCCTACACTTTACTGAGTTTCAATAAAAAATAAAATTATAAGTGTTTTTATATATTCTCTATCTTCAAAACCTAGTACTTCATAAGTTACACCAGAATCTAGAAGGATAGATGGCTACAATTGGTGCATAATATATCAAAGTATAGAAATACTCAGGCACATGACACTCAACTGTATAATTAATAGGCACTGAAATGTAAATAAAAATAATGATCATTTAGTTTGCTACTATGGAATTACTTCTCCCAAATGTATCTAATTACTTAGAAATGTGGCTTATTAGGAAGCAATTAATGGTAAATGAGTTATTGTCATGAATCAGTGATTCTGTAACATTAATTGTTTTATTTTTTAACAAAATATACAGATCTCTCCCTCTCCAAGTAAGAATGCAAATATCTCCAAAATATAAAGATAGCTTTTACCAATGATTTAATCCTGGCAGAATATTGAACATATATTCATGATTCTCTAAAGGAAAAAAAAATAAACAAATATGTTGATAGTTTAGCCATCTAGTCTTTGTGGGGTAGGAAGAGGAGCAACCTATTCTCCACCTACACCAAGCACTGTTTATTTGGGTTAGTCAGTATCACCACACCCTATGGATATTCAAAGTGATCACATCTTTCCTGCCTGTCCCATGCTTCTACCTCCCTTCTCATGCTAGCCCTTATATCCTAGTAGTTTGATTTGTTTGATTGCAGGGCAGGAGTTGGGCAGATGGGGTGGATCTGGGAGCTGTTAGAGGAAGGGAAATTATGGTCAGAATATATTAAATGTATTTTCAACAATTATATACATTTTAAAACGTATGTCTTTATATATGGGAGGCAAGGAAGCATAAAGTCCATTGAAGCCTCACTCAATGATATTTGGCACTCTAGATTTTCAGGTAATAATTAATCTACTAGATGCCTATCTGCATAATAAACTACTTCATGGTAAATGAAGCCTTTAGGTCTCATTTCCTGGAAAAGAATGCCTGCAACAACTGGATTCTATTATTTTAGCCAAGTAGACCCACACGGTTGCTGGCTCACTCATCAAATTCCATTATTCCAACTTTACATATATGACAAAAATGCATACCGAGGCTTAGTAATTTGAATAGTAGGCATTGATATTGTAACAGATGTAAGACTAAAACAATGATAAGTGCTAAGACACAGACTAAAATAGTGTAAAATATTAAGCAATATGTTCTGTGGAGAAATACAAATAGTATACTCTTTAAATTCTTGTTAAACAAATATTATTATTTTACTAAACTACCAAAAATTCATATCTACATTCTAATTATACCTACACCTGTGTTTCTCACTCTTTATCAAGAAAATCTCTCTGCAACACCATTACAGAAAGCCATAATTGATCACAGTGCATAGTTGTGAAGAACAGTCAAACCAAAACACCTGCAACACTGTCACTTAAGGCCCAGGTATCATTGTGGAAGAGGGTGTAGAAAAATTGCAAGAACCAGAGATAGTTTGCTCTGAGATGGTCTCCTGGCAATGTTGGGTATTGCACACATGAAGTCTCACCAACATGGCTTTCTAAAGATGAAGTGAATAGAAAAACACCAATATAAATCTTCTTCCCTAGGTAAGAACAGATCAATTGGTTGTCTAATAACAAATAGCTCTAAAAACAAGTGCATATAGATAATATTATTTAGACTGAGAATATTATATATGAGTTAAGGAAAGAGACCATGAGTTTGAAAGAGTAAGAGAGAGAGTACATGAAAGGGTTTGAGGGAAGAAAGGGAAGAAACAAATGATGTAATTACATTATAACTTCATATAATATGAGAAAATATTTTTAAATGTAATAAAATATATAGTAACAACAAACTAAAATATTTTAATAAGGTAACATAGAAATTAAAGAACAAATTAGGACTAGTTACTAATAAGAAGCATTAACAATGAAAAACATTTTCCAACTTGGCTCCCAATAATTACACCAAGGTGGGATAACGTCTTCCGCACTTGAAGGTTTTGGAGAGATACTTTATACAATAAATATAAAAATTTTGTCCTTTGGTATAAAGACTTATGTGACTTTTGTCCTTATTGTTTTGATGGTCCATTAGTACAAGACTTTCCAATTCTAAATTTTAACCATGCAATATCCAGTGTTCTACACCTTTGAAGAATGCTTGTGGTTTACGGAATTTTTCCTGTCCCTTTATTCATTTTATCCACCCTGAAATAATCTCCTTTGTTCTACTACTTTCTCCTACACTTACCATTCTAAGGTTCAGAGGAAATGCCAAGTGACCAAGTTTTGGAATCTTTGAAATCATGTGCCAAAATAAAATTTATAGTTGTTTAAACCAGGTGTTTCTTCACAGTGTTATATTGAGCAACACACAAGAAAAGATATTGAAGAATTCATTGAAATAAGTAAGTGGATACAAGGATCAGATATATCATTTGTAAGAATATTAATTTATATGCCAACATGACTAGACTGAAGGATATCTAGATAACTACAATTTCATTTGTAATTCACAAATTGAGGACAAAATTATCCTCACTTTTGTGGGTGGGTCGGTGAAAATAGAGCAAAGTATGGAGGGAAGGCAAATATATTCTCTTTTTAAGTTAGTATCCATTTTCTCTTTTCACTTGATATTGCTGTTACTGGCTCTTTTAATCTCAAAGTAGTATATAATTGTTCACCTTAAGAGGCTTTTAAGTTTAGACAGAAATTTTACTACCATTTCCTTGGGCCACTAGCTTCAAGACTATAAATTATGAGCAATATCAATCTCCAAAACACTATAAATAAAATATCATAGTAAATCTGCATTCTTACATGTGGGGCTCTGTTGGGAAGTTCAAAATCTGGCACTTCTGGATAGACTCTGAGTGCTGTATACAGCAAGGGACTCCCTTTGTCAGCAGGGTCCCCTCTCTTAAGGAGCGTCACAAAGTCAGCAAGGAGACTAAAAGCCCAGCTGTTTCCTGATAAGAAAACTATTCAGCAAGAACCTAGGGATTCCTCGAGATAACCACCCTCATCCCATGCTAATAAAATATTTTAGTGTCTTGGCTTTTAGTCAATGACCATTGACTTCTCCTGGAGATGTTCCCCCACCCATAGGATGCTTAGTAACTGCTTTTCCACTATAATTATATGACTGTTTTGTTGCATGTAGATTAAATATTGTGGCACCCCTAGCCCTGTTAATCAGACACATTCACCCTCAAACCCTTCCCCATTGCCCAAGGCTTAGAAATCTCTGCTCATCAATCCACTACATGCTGCTGATGCTAACCACCACCAGCTTTGCTGTTTGTGAGTGTGCTCTGCATCTCACCAGGCCTGCCTTCCATCTTACCAAACCTGCAATCGGCTGTTCTCAGACATCTGCTTGCATCCTCAGCCTTTCTCAGTGAGGCAGCTTCACAAAGGGCTATAACATGTTTGGCGTCATCATGGGCTTGTTGAACTCCCAAGTCTCCACCTTCTAGTACCAGAAATATCATTCTTAAAGACCTAACTGTAAAACTGAGTAGAAAACACATTTCCACCTCCCCAAGTGAGACCCAAAACATCACCTAGTGTAATGGCTTCACTCTGAGCACTCAAAGCTAATCCTGAGAGATTAAGCAGAATTTTGATTTTGGGTTCCCATTCCCACCCAGAAGCAACAATACAAACATAGGTTCTAGACTGTTTCCTGGAAAAACCCTAAGAACTACACTTTGGCCAAGTGTTTATGTGAGGTTTGTAAATAAGGTTAATATTCTCAAGGGTGCAGAACAAAACAAACAGAATGTACCACTGAGCTAAAATCAGTTCACTAAGCTGTGAATTAGTGAAAGTTTACAAATAAAGACCAAAAGAAAAATTTAAAAATCCTTTGTTTAATTTACTGATCTAATACATGCATAGAAATCCATCACTTTATATTGGCTTAATGCCAGAATGTATGGAAATAAACATACTTCTATTTGACTTGTATCTATCAAAGCTTTAAAAATTACTCTTTGACAGTTTCATACATGTATATCATGAGTGTTAGTTAAGTGTTCTCCCATTAACCTAAGACTCCCTCTCTTTTCAGGCAAACAATACTTTTCGACTTTTATGTCTTATTTTTGTGTGAATTTAATCAGAGTTGTGTTACATATATTTATGCTTTATCATTAATTCCCTGTAGTCCTAGGAAAGAAAATCCTAAGGTTTCTAGAAATAAAAGTCAAGTAATGTTCCTGTAGGTCAAATAATGTTTAATAATTAGTAAAAACAAGAATTTAAATCAAAATCTGAAAAATGTTTTAAGCAACTGAGATAGGATTATCACTCAGATTTTAGACACCAAAAGGTGTATTTTGAACATCATATCTAACTGCCATTCTTCTGGAACACTGATGCAATTATTTTAGTGTACATTCTCATTTCAATCCAACACTACTAATACTGTGGTGTGAGACCTTTCAACCTATAATGTGTTTGTGTTATACATGGATTATTGTGTTTATATTCTTTTTTATCAATTGTGTTTCCTCAACACAAATGTAATTCTTGCATATTTTACAGTATTTGGTATCTTTATTATTCATATGATGAAAACTCATATGGTGATCAACAGCCAAAGAGTTTGGGGACTGAATTAGTCATATTCTACTTAACAAAAGTGAGAATATATAACTCACATATGATGAAGTAATAAGCTTTGGGAAATAGAAGTCAATCTTCTGAACTATTTCACACCTAGGATAAGAAAAATACCCCACAAGGTATGACCATTAATATATTTGAAATAGTTTAGGGGAATGATTACTATATGGACTGTGCAATTCGCTGCTTTTAGCGAAGTAGTTGACTGACACTGAAGAGTAGAAAATAAGGAATCAAGAGCAATAAATCTATTTAATACATCTCATTATGCAATCTACAGTAGATAATAAGAGAAGTTTACTAAGGTACCTCTATTTTACACTGAAAAAAAATGATGGACATAGGTAAGATGAAGCAACTATCCTTAATGGTTAGATAGAGCTACAGGCATTGCAATTCATAGCCATTCAGGTCTGGACAGACATTATATTTGGAAACCCAAATATATAGAACTATTCTTAGAACACACACACACACACACACACACACACGATATCTAAGTAATAAAGTCTTTCTTAACATCCGTTAACATCCATTTCAATGTGGATTATCTGGATGAATAGATTTACTTCTTCAGTTTAATCTTTAGCTAAATGTAATATATTGGAAATCTAATATTGAGTTGTACGTTGTGGAATATTCTTAAAGTCAAGAACAGCAAGGGGAAATATTTGCAAATTCACATATAAATATCCACAATGAAAACAATTTCACTATAACTGTGAAACAGTATTTTAACATGTATTTAGATGACATATGGTAAGTCCAAACCAAAAACAAATTGTAGTTTATTAAACTCATATTTTCCTGTATAGAATATTGACATTATTTGGTATCATTAAGCAGAACCATGAAAGTTGGAAGGCTTGCAATAAAATGATGAAAACTCTAGACAAGTACTTTTTGTGGTGTCCAAAGGTGGCAATGTTCATATTAGTATAAATGGGATGAGAAGTACTGTTTGAAATATTTAGTAGGATCTTAAGCATAAGGAATAGCTGGAGAAATCAGAACAGATATAAAAATACCTAGAGCATAAGAGGACACTAAGGATGGTAGTAGGGACTATGCAGGTTATTTGCTGTTCAAGAAGAGCAGAGATATTGAAACTGAGATGCTGTATAGAAGGTTTAGCAAGACCCTTGTGCAGTGATATGACTTCAAAATATGTTAAGCAATACACAGGCATGCACCACTATACCCAGATCACATTACTCTTATACATAGAGAATAAAAGATATACAGAAAGAAAATATGAATTTCTAAAATATGGAAAGGTAGCATAAAGAATTTTGGAGATGCTGAAAGAATAATAGAAATAAATAAAATACATAAAGACACATACTTTGTGGATGTGTGGACATACCATAGTGAATCTTATGAATTTGTAAAATTAATTAAAATTTAATAACAATCCATATATTATAATAAATCTAATTATAAAATTTTATGTCATTACTAGCCCCTAGACAATAGTTGATATCTGAGTCAAGATTATATTTATAAAATCTATTTTATAATTATAGATAATATTATCTAAGTAATTATTTCATTTATGAAATTGTTATGGCTATGTACATATCTATTTAATTTGCTCATGGGAAAATAGACTATAGATTTGGACAAAAACTGTTGTCTATTGCATATGCAAGTAAATAATAGCTCCCATTATAGTCACTTTGCCAGACATGTTATTACTGCTAAAGAAGATTAATATTTCCTTGGTCAAATGGTAAATTATCATTGGTTTTGCAGATGCATTTTATTCTGTTCCAATTAGAAAAAAACAAAAACAATTTTAATTACTAGGAAAATGAAAATAATGTTAGTTCATATTTTGCCCCATGACTATTTTTCTCTTTTTTCGCAGTCATAGCTTTGAAAACTTTTATATAAACTATATAATGTATAGTATATTATACCCAAAATTTGTTTCATGATATCACTCTTATTAAGTTATATGAGACATGTAATATCCTTTATTTTCCAATGCCCTTGAGGGAAAGAAATATGAACACTAATATGTTTCAGGGATTAAATAATTTGGTAATTATTTTAGAAAACTAGCTATGTGACATAACCTTTTAATTGAAAGACAAATTATTTCACCTTTTGCCTTCTACAGTCAAAGGACTCCTACTTTATTATAGCTTTCTTGGATTCTGGAGGTAGTATAATACACAGGTATGAAACTTTGCCCTCAATACTACATAGGATATAAGAATTAAAGTATTGAGGTCACCTAGGAGTACAAATGAGCTTTATAGCAAGTCTATACTGTGACACAAGTAAGCGTAATACATGGGCTATGATGTCTTTGGTATAGAAAATATTAATGGGAAGACATTTTTGTCAGGTCCATTTAAATAACAGCAGTGGTTGTTTGAATGGCCCCCAAAGGCTTGTATATTTAAATGCTTCGTGACCAGAAAATACAATGTTTAAGATTAATTAGGAGGTAAGGCATTGTTGGAAGACTTCTGACAGAAGGGAACCTCCTCCCCCACCATATGATCACAGCCTATCAGGCCTCATCCAGATAGCCCTCATCCCCTTCCTCCCTCTCTCCCCACCAAAGAGAAGTGATAAAATCAGGGGCTCCTGAGTTCATGTCAGAGGCAATGCCTACTCTCCTGACAACATTGGAGAATAAGCTATCCATTGGCTATATCTGAACAGGTAGTCTAGGTTCACTGTATGTATTGTTCTTGGTTTGTGCAACAGTTTGTGCAGGCCTCACTGGGTCCAGGACTGCTGGCCTTGATGGTCTCCTTCTGGGGCTGTGAAGCTCTGGGTCCTTCCATCTCCTCATTACTTTATACCACTATCAGTGCTCTACCTAGAGTCCAACAGTGAGTTCCAGTATCTGTCCTGATCCACCACTTGGTGGAGTCTCTAAGAAGACATCTACATTGGGCTAATATCCACTTATAAGAGGGTCTCTATCATGCATGTCTTTCTGGATCTGGGTTACCTCACTCAGGATGATAGTTTCTACTTCCATCCATTTGCCTGCAAATTTCAGGGTTTCCTTGTTTTTAATAGTTGAGTGGTATTCCACTATGTAAATAGAACACAGTTTTCTTTATCCATTCTTTGACTGAGGGACATCTGGGTTGTTTCCAGATTCTGGTTATTATGAACAAAGTTGTGATGAACATAGATGAGTAGGTGTCATTGTTGTATGGTGGAGCATCTTTTTGGCTATATGTCCTCGAACGGTATAGCTCTATGTTGCAATAGAACTATTCCTGATTTTCTCAGAAAGCACCAGATAAATTTCCAAAGTGGTTGTACAAGTTTGCACTCCTACCAACACTGGAGGAGTGTTCCCCTTTCTCCACATCCAGCATGTGGTGTCATTTGAATTCTTTATCTTAGCCATTCTGGTAGGTGTAAAATAGCATCTCAGAGATGTTTTGATTTGCATTTCCCTGATAACTGAGAATATTGAACATTTCTTTGGGTGTTTCTTGGCCATTCAATGTTCCTCTTTTGAGAATTCTCTATTTAGCTCTGTACCCCGTTTATTAAATTTTGTTATTTGGTTTGGTGGTGTTTAATTTCTTGAGTTACTTATATATTTTGGATATTAGCCCTTTGTGGGATGCAGGGCTGGTGAAGATATTTACCCAGTCAGTAGGTTGACATTTTGTTCTGTTGAAAGTGTCCCTCACCGTAAGATGGTTTTCATATTCATGATGTCCCATTTATTATTTGTTGCACTTGGAGTCGGAGCTATTTGGTGTTCTGTTGAGGAAGTTGTCTCCTATGCCTATGAGTTCAAGGATCTGCTCCATTTTTTTTCCAAAGGATTTGTATCTGGTTTTATTCTAACATCTTTAATCCACTTGGACTTGAGTTTTGTGCAGGATAATGAACATGGATCTATTTGCATTTATCTACATGTAGATATCCAATTGGACCAGAATGATTTGTTGAAGAAGCTATCATTTTTTCCATTGTACATTTTTGGCTTGTTTGTCCAAAATCAAATGTCCATAGGTATGTGGGGTTATTTCTCGGCCTTCAATTTGATTCCATTGATCAATCAACCTATTTCTATGCCTTTACTATGCCATTTTTAATACTGTTCCTTTATAGTACAGCTTGAAATAAGGGATAGATATTTTTCTGGAAGACTTGTTATTGTACAGGATTGTTTTAGCTATTCTGGCTTTTGCTTTGTTTTGATTTTAAATATAAAGTGGAGAATTGTCCTTTCTTATTTTTATTTTTATTAATTTATTCTTGTTACATCTCAATGGTTATCCCATCCCTTGTATCCTCCCATTCTTCCCTCCCTCCCATTTTCCCCTGATTCCCCTACCCTATGACTGTTCCTGAGGGGGATTATCTCCCCTTGTATATGCTCATAGGGTATCAAGTCTCTTCTCGGTGACCTGCTGTCCTTCCTCTAAGTGCCACCAGGTCTCCTCCTCCAGGAGACATGGTCAAATGTGAGGCACCAGAGTACGTGAGAAAGTCATATCCCACTCTCCACTCAAATGGGGAGAATGTTCTGACCATTGGCTAGATCTGGGTAGGGTTTGAAAGTTTCCCGCCTGTCTTGTCCTTGGCTGGTGCCTTAGTTTGAGCGGGACCCCTTGGCCAAAATCTGCCTATCATAATGTTCTACTTGTAGGTTTCTAGGACCCACTGGATCCTTCTACATTGCTATTCTCACATGGTTTTCTCATCTAGAGTCCCAATAGGGTGTCCTCCCCTCTATCCCAGTTTCCTGGTAAGTGAGGGATATCGTGGGACATGCCCCTTGGGCTAGTATGCAGATATAAGTGAGTATATACCATTTGAGTCTTTCTGCTTCTGGGTGAACTCACTCATTATGATCATTTCTAGCTCAATCCATTTATCCACAAATTTTGAGAATTCCTTGTTTTTAATAGCTGAGTAGAATTCCATAGTGTATATGTACCACAGTTTCTTTATCCATTCTTCTACTAAGGGACATTTAGGCTGTTTCCATGATCTGGCTATTATGAATAAGGCTGCTATGAACATGGTTGAGCAAATTTTCTTGTTGTGTGCTGGAGCATCTTCTGGGTATATTCCAAGGAGTGGAATAGCTGGGTCTTGAGGAAGCCCTATTCGCAGTTTTCTGAGATAGCACCAGATAGATTTCCAAAGTGGCTGTACTAGTTTGAATTCCCACCAGCAATGAAGGAGTGTTTCTCTCTCTCCACATCCTCGCCAGCATGTGGTGTCACTTGAATTTTTGATCTTAGCCATTCTGATGGGTGTAAGATGGAATCTCAGAGTTGTTTTGATTTGCATTTCCCTGATGACTAAGGAGGTTGAGCATTTCTTTAAGTGTTTCTCAGCCATTTGATATTCCTCTGCTGAGAATTCTCTGTTTAGTTCCAAGCCCCATTTCTCAATTGGGTTATTTTGTTTGGTGGTGTTTAATTTCTTGAGTTCTTTATATATTTTGGATATTAGACCTTTGTCAGATGTAGGGTTGGTGAAGATCTTTTCCCAGTCTGTAGGCTGTCGCTTTGTTCTCTTGACAGTGTTTCCAGCCTTACAGAAGCTTCTCAGCCTCATGAGGTCCCATTTATTAATTGTTGACATTAAGGCCTGGGCTGTTGGTGTTCTGTTCAGGAAGTTGTCTCCTGTGCCAATATGTTCCAGGCTCTTCCCCACTTTTTCTTCTAAGTGACTTAGTGTCTCTGGTTTTATGTTGAGGTCTTTAATCCACTTGGATTTGAGTTTTGTGCAAGGTGACAAATATGGGTCCGTTTCCATTTTTTTACACATAGACATCGAGTTAGAACAGCACCATTTGTTGAAAATGCTATCCTTTTTCCATTGAATGGATTTGGCTTCTTTGTCAAAAATCAAGTGACCATATGTGTGTGGATTCATATCTGGGTCTTCAATTCGATTCCACTGATCAACCAGCCTGTTGCTGTGCCAGTATCATGCTGTTTTAATTACAATTGCTTTATAGTACAATTTGAGATCAGGTATGGACATTCCTCCGCAGTACCTTTATTGTACAAGATCGTTTTTGCTATTCTGGGTTTTTTGTTTTTCCATATGAAGTTCAGAATTGAACTTTCAATGTCTTTAAAAAATTGTGTAGGTATTTTGATAGGGATTGCATTGAATCTGTAGATTGCTTTTGGTAGGATGGCCATTTTTACTATGTTAATTCTCCCGATCCATGAGCAACAAAATCCTTCCATCTTCTCATGTCATCTTCAATCTCCTTCTTCAGAGTTTTGAAATTTTCTTCAAACAAGTCCTTCACTTGCTTAGTTAGAGTAACTCCTAGATATTTTATATTGCTTGTGGCTAATGTGAAAGGTATGGCTTTCCTAATTTCTTCCTCTGCAAGCTTGTAATTTGTGTATAGGAAGGCTACAGACTTTTTTGAGTTAATTTTGTATCCAGCCAAATTGCTGAAAGTGTTTATCAGCTGTAGGGATTTTCTGGTGGAATTTTGAGGGTCACTTATATACACTATCATATCATCTGCAAATAGGGATAGTTTGACTTCCTCCTTTCCCATTTGGATACCCTTGTTCTCCTTTTGTTGTCTTATTGCTCTGGCTAGAACTTCGAGTACTATATTGGAGAGATATGGAGAGAGTGGGCAGCCTTGCCTTGTTCCCGATTTTAGAGGAATTTCTTTGAGTATTTCTCCATTTACTTTGATTTTGGCTGTTGGCTTTCTGTATATAGCCTTTTTTATGTTGAGGAAAGTGTCTTTTATCCCCGATCTCTCTAAAACTTTAAACATGAACGGGTATTGGATTTTATCAAATGCTTTCTCTGCATCTAAAGAGATGATCATGTGGTTTTTTATTTTCAGTTTGTTTATATAGTGGATTACATTGATGGATTACCATATATTAAACCATCCCTGCATGCCTGGAATGAAGCCTAGTTGGTCATGATGAATGATATCCTTTATATGTTCTTGTATTCGTTTTGCGAGAATTTTATTTAGTATTTTTGCATGATGTTCATAAGAGAAATTGGTCTGAAATTCACTTTCTTTGTTGAGTTTTTGTGCGGTTTAGGTATCAACGTGACTATGGCCTCATAGAATGAATTTGGTAATGTTCCATCCAATTCTATGTTTTGGAGTAGCTTGAAGAGTATCGGTATTAGATCGCCTTTGAAGGTCTGGTAGAATTCTGCACTGAAACCATCTGACCCTGGGCTTTTTTTTGGTTGGGAGACTATCAATGGTTGCTTCTATTTCTGTAGGGGAAATGGGACTATTTAGCTTGTTTATCTGTTCTTCACTCAACTTTGGCAAGTGAAATTGATCAAGAAAGACATCCATTTCCCTTAGATTTTCAAATTTTGTGGCATATATGCCTTCAAAGTAGGATCTTATGATTCTTTGTATTTCTTCAGTGTCTGTTGTTATGTCTCCCTTTTCATTTCTGATTTTGTTGATTTCAATACTGTCTCTCTGTCTTTTAGTTAGTTTGGCTAATGGTCTGTCTATCTTATTGATTTTCTCAGAGAACCAGCTCTTGGTTTTGTTGATTCTTTGGACTATTTTCTTAGATTCTAATTTGTTAATTTCAGCCCTGAGTTTGATTATTTCCAGACATCTACTCCTTTTGGGTGTTTCTGCTTCTTTTTTTTCTAGGGCTTCCAGCTGCTTTGTTTAGTTGCTTATGTGTGATGTTTCCAATTTCTTTTTAAAGGCACTTAGTGCTATGAATTTTCCTCTTAACACTTCTTTGAATGTATCCCACAAATTTGGGTATGTTGTTCCCTCATTTTCATTGAATTTCAGAAACTCCTTGATTTCTTTCTTTATTTCTTCCCTGACCCATGTGTCATTTAACAGAGAGTTGTTTAGTTTCCACATTCGTGTAGGCTTTTTGTTGTTTCTGTTGTTGTTGAAATGCAGCCTAAGAGCATGGTGATCTGATAAGATACAATGTATTATTTCAATCCTCTTGTATCTCTTGAGGCCTGCTTTGTGACCTATGATGTGATCAATTTTGGAGAAGGTTCCATGGGGTGCAGAGAAGAAGGTATATTTTTTCTTGTTTGGGTGAAAGGTTCTATAGATATCTGTTAGATCCATTTGACCCATGGCATTGGTTAATGATGTTATTTCTCGGCTTAGTTTCTGTTTCAATGACTTATCCTTCAGTGAGAGTGGGGTGTTGAAGTCTCCCACTATTAGTGTGTGGGGATCGATGTGAGGTTTAAGGATTTTCAGCAGATCTTTTACAAATGTGGGTGCCCTTGTATTGGGAGCATAGATGTTTAGAATTGTGATGTCATCTTGGTTGACTTTATCTTTGATGAGTATGAAGGGTCCCTCTGCATCCCTTTTGATTAATTTTGGTTGAAAGTCTATTTTGTTTGATATTAAAATGGCCATGCCTGCTTGCTTCTTGTGACTATTTGCTTGGAATATTTTTTCCAACCTTTTACCCTGAGGTAATGCCTATCATTATAGGTGAGATGTGTTTATTGAATGCAGAAGTATGTTGGATCTTGTTTATGCACATATTCAGTTAGTTTGTGTCTTTTTATTGGAGAATTAAGATCATTGATGTTGAGAGATATTAACGACCAGTGATTGTTAAGCGTCTTAATTTTGATGTTGTTTCCAATCGAGTGTTTGTGTAGTTGTGTTTTTGTCATGGTATAGTTACCTATTTCCTGAGTAGTTTTGATTGTAGCTTGACCCTTTGGGATGGAGTTTTCCTTCTAGTACCTTCTGTAAAGCTGGATTTGTGGATAGGTACTATTTGAATTTGTTTTTGTCATGGAATATATCGTTTTCCCCATCAATGGTTATTGATAGTTTTGTTGGGTAAAGTAGTCTGGCCTGGCATTGTGCTCTCTTAGGGTTTGTACGATCTCTGTCCAGGCTCTTATGGCTTTTAGGGTCTCTGCTGAGTAGTCGGGTGTAATTCAGATAGGTTTGCCATTAAATGTTATTTGGCCCTTTTCCCTTGCAGCTTTTAATATTTTTTCTTTGTTCTGTATGTTTTGTGTTTTGATTATTATGTGACGGGCAGTTTTCCTTTTCTGGTCAATTCTATTTGGTGTTCTGTAGACCTCTTGTATGTTTATAGGCATCTCTTTCTTTAGATTGGGGAAATTTTCTTCTATATTTTTGCTTAGAATAGTTTCTGGGCCTTGGAGTCTGATATCTTCTCTTTCTTCAATGCCTATTATTCTCAGATTTCTTCTTTTCATGGTGTCCTTAATTTCTTGGATGTTTTGTGTCAGGAGTTTTCCAGATTTGGCATTTTCTTTAATGGTTGCTTCAAGATCTGTCATTGTATCTTCTAGACCTGAGATTCGTTCTTCCGTCTCTTGGATTCTGTTAGAAACGCTCACCTCTGTGTTGCTTGCCTTCTTCTCTGAGTTCTCATATTCTCGTTTTTCTTCCGTCTGTGTGTTTATCATTGAATCCATTTTCATCTTCAGATCTTGAACTGATTTTTTTATTTCTTTCACCTGATTTTTTGTATATTCCTCAGTTTCTTCCATTGCCTCTTTATAGGTCTTCAGAGCTTGAACCGTTTTATTTATTTCTTCCATCTGATTATTTGCATTTCCTCACATTTTTCCAGTCCACTCTATGTGCTTCTTTTATGTCTCTCGCCTATTTGGCTGTGTCTTCCTGTATTTGATTACGAATTTTATTTGTTTCCTCCATTAATATGCTCATTATTAAGGATTTAAGGTCATTTTCTTGTATTTCCATTGTATTTGAGTTCTCTGGGTTGTTTTCTTTGGGATAGCTGGAAACTGGAGACTCCATGTTGTTTTGAGGTTTTTTGCGTATGCTTTTACGCTGTCCTTTAGACATCTTGCTGGCTTTGATTTTGTTGGGTAGCTTCCCGGGTTGGATGTAGGGCGTCTAATTATAGATTCACTTGTTTCTCACGATTTCCGTAGGCTGGAAGTTGTGATGCTTCACTGGTGTGGATGGCAGGAAGTTAGCCCTGTCTTTTTGGGCTCTCACAGCCAGTGATCCTCAGCTCCCCTGTACTGTGGGCCCTACAATCGTTCTGGGTCTCTGGATGAGTGTTGGGTCAGTCCAAGGTATCCACAGTCTTCTGGGTTCCCTGCCAAGTCCAGCCAGGGACACTGGGCCCGAACCACCCACTGAGCTCAGCTAGAATCTCAGGCTTGAACCGTCTGCCGAGCTCAGCTGAATTCTGGGCTCAAAATGCACACAGGGTCCCGCCAGAATTTTTGGGCTGGGAATGCACACCAAGCTCAGCTAGGGACTTTGGCCAAAGTGGATGCTGTTGTCAGTTATTGACTCAGGCCCAAACAGTCTGCCCAGCTCAGCCAAGAATTCTGGATTTAAACTGTACACTGTGTCCAACCAGAGTCTTAGAGCCGGGACTGTGCCAAAAGCTCTACTAGAGTCTCTGTATCCAATCCGTCTGCCAAGCATGGTTAGGGACTCTGGCCCT
The DNA here is from genome assembly GCA_907169655.1 of Acomys percivali. Classification (NCBI taxonomy): domain Eukaryota; kingdom Metazoa; phylum Chordata; class Mammalia; order Rodentia; family Muridae; genus Acomys; species Acomys percivali. The sequence continues at coordinate 56,608,443 of OU015760.1, forward strand.
AAACTGCACGCCGAGCTCCACCTGAGTCTCCGGGGCGGAATTGTGCACCGAGCTCAGCCAGGGACTATGGACCCACACTGCACACTGTCTGGGCCTATACTGCGTGGATAGTCCAGCCAGAGTCTTGGGGCCGTCGAGCCTGTGTGCACTGCTAAGCTAGAATCTCTGGGCCTAATCTTCCCGTCAAGTCCAGCTAGGGCCTCTGGGCTGAATCTGCGTGCTGACCTCAGCCTGCGTTAGTTCCCCAAAACTACCCGCTAATCTGAGTCAGTGTCTTGGGCAGAACTGCTCTTTGATGTGACTTAGCACCTCCGGTGGAAGTGAGTGCTCTGCCCAGCCTGCGTCACAGCAGGTGAACTTCTGCTGCACTGAGATGGTGCCTTCGGTGGACCTGAGCATTCTGCCCAGCCTGTGACACAGCAGGTGAACTGCGGCTGCGCTGAGTTTGCGCCTTCGGTGGACCTGAGCGCTCCGCCCAGCCTGCGCCACAGCAGGCGAACTGCGGCTGCGCTGTGCTGGCTCCTTTGGTGGACCTGAGTGCTCCACCCAGCTTGCATCACAGCAGGTGAACTGCGGCTGCGCTGAGCCGGCGTCCTTGGTGGACCTGAGTGCTCCGCCCAGCCTGTGCCACAGCAGGGGAGCCGTGGCTGTGCTGAGCTGTTGCTCTGGGCAGAATTGCTTGCTGTGCTGAATCAGCGTCTCCACGGCACTGCGCACTGATCTGTACCCGGGACTCTGGGGCCGAACTGTCTGCCGAGTCCAGTTTGTGTCACACTGCACCACGCTACCCAAATCCTGTCCGGAGTCTCCTCTCCCGCAGCAACTCCCACCAGCCACCACACTAGCCACCTCCACCGGAAGGCTCTTAGCTGCAGACCTCAGCCACTGCCACTGGTGCCACTGGTGTCGCTGCTGCTGCTCTGATCCGAGAAAATCCACACTCCTCCCATGTGCAGGGGCACGCAGGTCCTCCGCATCCTGGTCCCCCCGAACCGTGGAGCACTCTTGCCGTCGTGGTGTCAGGACCCCGGTGCTCCTGGCTCAGAAATCTGCGCAATTCCCCGAATTGTTCACTGGAGCCTCCAAACACGGTCCACACTGCTCGCCGCCATCTTGGATCTCCTACTTAAATTTCAAAACTGTGAATTCTAATTTTATTGAGTATCTTTCTGTTAACCTGGAAACCCTAGCCAAAATAAGGGTCTTTACCTCTTCAAATATTCATTTTTCCAATGTCGCTAAACAAATTTAAATCCAGAGTTAAAGTGTTTCTGTAACAACACCTAGACACACAAATATTTTAAGTGTTATATCTCATTAATAATTAATATTTTGAAATCCAGTGCTTTGTTTTTTTAAACAGTCTTCAATTTGAATGGTAAGCCTCTGAATACTGAATGATATTCATACAAAAGTTGATTTGTAAATAATATGTCTATTTTTTCGAGAGAATATTTATTTTCTTTAGTATAATTCAACTTCAAAATACTAAGAATTCAGAAGATGATAGCAAGAGAATACGAAAGGTCGATAGCTGAACAAAGGTCAAATTTTATGCTATTTCTACAATTTTCTCATCCATTCACAAAGTGGGAGGAATGTGTTCTCTTCAGTTCAGCTACACTTTATGTTGGCATTAAAAGATAATCCAGAAATGAAAATAAAATTTACTAACCTTAAAGGTTCACTATTTGCCTTTGACTAGCTCTTTGTGATACTCCTTCTGTTTTCACTATTTAAAAAAAAATGTATTTCGCTTATAGAACACCAAATATAGTAGACCAGAAAAGAAAATCCTCCCTCCACATGATAATCAAATCACAAAATATACAGAACAAAGAAAAAATATTAAAAGTAGAAAGGGAAAAGGCCATGTAACATATAATGGCAAACCTATCAGAATCTCACCTGACTTTTCAGCAGAGATCATAACAATTAGAAGGGCCTGCGCCGAGGTCTTGCAAACTCTTAGAGACCAAGGATACCAATCCAGACTACTGTGACCAGCAAAACTTTCAATACCCATAGATGGAGAAACAAGATATTCCATGACAAAAACAAATCAAGTGGTACCTATCCACAAACCCTGACCTACAGAAGTTACTAGACGGTAAACTCTAACCCGAAGTGGCTAACTACAACCAGGATAACACAGGAAATAGATAATTTCAATTTAGCAAAAACAAAAACCAGAAAAACATGCAAACACACTACCATAACCAACATCAAAGTGAAAGGACCTAAAAGTCAAGGGTCAACATCAATCATTTCAACTTGCCAATAAAAAGACACAGACTAACAGACTGGATGCATAAACATGACCCTATATTCTAAACACACCTCATCCACAAAGATAGACATTATCTCAGGGCAAAGGGTTGGAAAAAGGTCTTCAAAGCAAACAGACACAAGAAACAAGCTGGTATAGCCATTCTATTATCTAATAAAATAGACTTTAAACCATTAATCAAAAGGAGATAAGGAACGACACTTCATACTCATCAAAGGTAAAGTCAACCAAGACATCACAACTTTCAGCATCTATGCCTCAAACACAAGGGCACCAACATTTGTAAAAGAGACACTGATAAAGCTTAAACAACACATTGATTCTCACACATTAATAGTGGGAGACTTCTACACCCCACTTTTAAAAATATGTTTTTATTTATTATGTATTCAGTGCTCTGCCTGCATGCCTGAACACCAGAAGAGGGCATTAGATCACATTATAGATGGTTGTGAGCCACCATGTGGTTGCTGGGAATTGATCTTGGGACCTCTGGAAGAGCAGTCAGTGCTCTCAACCTCTGAGCCATCTCTCCAGCCCCTCTACACCCTACTTTCACCAAAAGATAGATTAACAAAACAAAAGGAAAACCTAGAAATAATAACACTAGTTGGTGTCATGAATCAAGTGAAATTAACAGATATCTACACAACTTTTCATCCAAACACAAAATATTATACTTTCTTCACATCACCTCGGGGAACCTTCTCCAAAATTGATCATATAGTAGGTCACAGTCAAGAAACAGAAGATTGAAATAATACCTTGTATGCTTTCAGACAACCATTGACTAAAGCTGAACTTGAACAACAACCGAAATAACAAAATTCTACACACACATGTAAACTGAACAACTCTTTACTCAATGACAACTCGGTAAGGGAAGAAATAAAGAAAGAAATTAGAGACTTCCTAAAATTCAGTGAAAATGAAGTTATAACATATCCAAATTTATGGATACTTTGAAAGCAGTGCTAAGAAGAACTTTCCTAGCACTAAGTGCCTTCATAAAGAGATTGGATATAGGCAACTTAATGACATATCTGGAAGACCTAGAGAAAAAAGAAGCAGAAACACCCAAGAGGAGTAGATGGCTGAAATAAAGAAATTCATGGCCGAAATAAATAAATTAAAAAATACAATTCAAATAATCAACAAAATCAAGAGCTGGTTCTTTGAGAAAATCAACAAAATAGACAAACCTTTAGCCAAACTAACTCAAAAGCATAGATACACTATCCAAATCAACAAAATCAGAAATGAAAAAGAGACATAACAACAGACACTGAAGAATCCAGTCATTATGTCTTACTTCAAAAGCTTATATGCAACAAAATTTGAACATCAAAATGAGATGGACAATTTTCTTGATAGATTTTGCTTTCCAAAGTTGAATCAAGATCAGGTAAACAAATAAAATAGTCCTATTTCTCCTACAGAAACAGAAATAGAAACAGTCATCAAAAGTCTCCCAATCAAAAACAAAGAAAAAAAAAAGCACAGGGCCAGACGGTTTCCGTGCAGAATTCTACTAGACCGTCAAAGAAAAGCTAAAACTGCCACTCTTCAAACTACTCCACAAAATAGAAATGGAAGGAACATTACCAAACTCATTCTGTGAGACCATGATCACCTTGATACCTAAACCTCACAAAGACCCAATGAAGAGAACTTCAGAGCAATTTATCCTATTAATATTGATGCAAAAATACTCAATAAAATACTCAGAAACCAAATACAAAAACATATAAAAATGTCATCCACCATGAGCAAATAGGCTTCATCCCCGTTGTGCAGGGATGGTTCAATATACAAAAAGCTATTAATGTAATCCACCATATAAACAAACTGAAACAAAAAACTGCATGATTATCTCCTTAGATGCCAAAAAATATTTGACAAAATCCAACACCCATTCATGTTAAAAGTCCTGAAGAGAGCAGGGATACAAGACATATACCTACACATATAAAATGTTATATACAACAAGTAATAGCCAACATCAAATTAAGGGGAAATAAACTCAAAGTTATTCCACTAAAATCAGGGTCTAGGAAAGGCTGCCCACTCTCTCCCTATCTTTTCAATATAGTATTGAAATTCTAGCTAGAGCAATAAGACAACAAAAGGAGAGCAAGGAGACCCACATTGAAAAGGAGGAAGTCAAATTATCCCTCTCCTCAGATGATATGGTAGTGTACATAAGTCCATCCTGAAAATTCAACCAGAGAACCCCCTACAGTTTATAAATACTTTTAGTAAAATGACTGGATGGAAAATCAGCTAAAAAGGTCAGTTGCCCTCTTGTATAAAAATGACAAACAGTTTGAGAAAGAAATTAGGGAAAACATACCCTTCACAATAGCCACAAATAATATAAAATATCTTGGTGAACTCTAACCAAGCAAATGAAAGACTTGTATGAAAAAAAAAATGTTGAAGTCTCTGAAGAGGAAAGTTGAAGAAGATATCTGAGGATCAAAAGATATTCCATGTTTGTGAATTGGGAGAATCAACATAGTAAAAATGGCCATCTTACCAAGAGCAATCTACAGATTCAATGCAATCACTATCAAAATACCTACATAATATTTTAATACATTTAAAGATCAATTCTTAACTTCATATGACAAAACAAAAAACCCAGAATAACTAAAACAATCCTATACAATAAAAGATCCTCCAGAGGTATCTCCATCCCTGATCTCAATCTGTACTATGGAGCATCAGTAATTAAAGCTGCACGGTACTGGCATAGAAATGGGCTTGTTGATCAATGAAATTGAATTGAAGACCCAGAAATAAATCCTCACTCATACAGACACTTGATTTTTGACAAAGAAGTCAAACCCATACAATGGAAAAACAATAACATTTTCAACTAATGGTGCTGGTCTAACTAGATATCCACATGTAGAAAAATGCAAATAGATCCACATCTATGACCCTGCACAAAACTGAAGTCCAAATAGTTTAAATACCTCAGCCTACAACCAGATACACTAAATCTGTTAGGAGAAAAAGTGAGGAAGAGCTTTGAACTCATTAGCAAAGGAGACAATTTCCTGGACAGAACACCAACAACTCAGGCTCTAAGGTCAACACTTAATAAAAGGGACCTCATGAATATGAAAACCTTCTGTAAGGCAAAGTACACTCTCAACAGAGCAAAACATCAGCCTACAAACTGGGAAAAGATCTTCACCAACCCTACATCCAACAAAGGTCTCATATTTAAAATATATAAACACCACCAAACCAAATAAACCAATTAAGAAATGGGGTTCAGAGCGAAAGAGAGAATTCTCAACCGGAACAATGAATAGCCAACAAATACATAAAGAAATGCTCAAAGTCCTCAGTTATCAGGAAAATGCAAATCAAAACAACTCTGAGATTCCATCTTACACCACCGGAATGGCTAAGATAAAAAAATTCAAGTGACAGCATATGAAGGTGAGGATGTGGAGAAAGCAGAACACTCCTTAATTGCTGGTAAGAGTGCAAACTTATAAAATCACTTTGGGAATCAATCTTACACTTTCTTGGAATTCTGGGAATAGTGCTATCTTAAGACCCAGCTATTTCACTCCTTGGCATATACCCAAAGATGGCCCACCACATAACAAGGACATCTTCTCATCTATGTGTATAGCAACCTTATTCTTATTAGCCAGAATCTGGAAAAAAACTAGATTTCCCTCAATCAAATAATGAATAAAGAAACTGTGGTACATTTACACAATAAAATACTACTTAACTACTAAAAACAAGTAAATATTTAAATTTGCACGCAAATGGATCAAACTAGAAGTGATCATCCTGAGTGAGATAACCCAGACCTAGAAAGACACCCATGTATATACTCACTTACAAGTAGATATTAGCCCAACATGTATGTTCTCTCAGAGTTTCCCCTCAGTGCAAGAATAGAACAGATGCTGGGACTTGCTACTGGACTCCAGGTGAGAGTGGTATGGATAATCAAGAGATAGAAGGACTCAGAGTTTCCAGGAGCCCCACAAAAGACCATTAAGGCTGGCAGATCTAGACACAGGGGGCCCTGCAAAAACTGCTGTACCATGCAAGCTCAATGCATGCAGTAAACCTAGACCCCCTGTTAAGATCTAGCCAATGCCAAGCTCATTCTCCAAGGTTGTGGGAAGAGTCGGGACTGCCTCTGAAATGAACTCTGTGCCCCGACTTTGACCACTTACTCTTGGTGTCCTGACTGCACTCAGAAAAAGGGGAAACAGGCTATTCAGGTGAGACATGATAGGCTGTGATTACATGGTAGGTGAGGAGGTCCCTTTCTGTCAGATGTCTAGGGCAGTGGAATAAGGGAAAGAGGGAAAGGGGAATGAGAAGATTCAAGTAAGAGTATAACAATAGGAATGTAATATTAATAAATTATTTTAAATTAAGCACAGTTAGAAAGCAAGAAAAATGTATTTCATATTCTCTTTTGTTTTTTGTTATTTCTGTTCAAAACTATCTGTACATCCCTCTTCGCTCCAGAAAAAGGACAATGCTTAAACCATCCCCTTGTCTGTTTCAATATTTCTCTCTACTAGACATCATATTTCTAACAAAAGAACCAGCCTCCCTTCTGCAATGTTCCTTGAGAGAAGATTCCACTAATTTCATATAAATTTTTGGCTAATGTTTACCACCACTAGCTTCAATCAAGGACTTGAAGGGAATTCTTCTACTTCAGGCACAGCTTTGTACATATCTCCTTTCTTCTCTGTATTTCTCACACATTTTTAACTGCCTGGAATAGGGAATATCTTTATCGTAGTGTGGATGATCTCTAAGCACACTGTGTGATTATATTCAATTAGAAATTCAAGCCTAGTGTTTAAGTCTTGCTGAGTTCATCTTTATAAGGCTGTAAGTTCCATTGCTCAATCTTATTTTCTGTCATATTGGTCATGAATAAACAAGATCTGGGATATTTAAAGAATTCTAAATTGTTGTAAGACTAATTCACAGATCTCTTTTCTGCCACATGGGGCTATGGGATGCCAATTTAAGGGATATTTGGAAGATTTCAAATATTTCTAGATTTTCTTGAACACTAAGAAGATCTGTCAATTCTAAGTATAAATCCTGAGATGTCAAGAATCACCTGGAACTGTGTTTACCTTCTTGAATTTCTTGATATGATATCAGCTTTATGTCATTCCATCACTTTAATTTTACCACTCTCTTAGTCTAAACCTTCAGTTCTCAACCACTGGGTTATTCTAAATCAGTATCTCTCAATTTGTGGGTCTCAATGCCATTGGAAAAATTATATCTCCAAAAATATTTATATTACAATTCATAAGAGTAGCAAAATTACAGTTATGAAGTAGCAACAAAAATAATTTTATCATTGGGGGGGTCACAACAACATGAGGAACTATATTATTGGGCTGTAACATTAGGAAAGTCGAGAAGCATTGCAAATCATCTGTAAGAATGCCAATTCTCACAAATAGCTATCATATTATAAGCAATTTCAGTTCTCAGGGTTCTCTTAAAGTGTATTTCACTAGGACTCTGTTCTGGGAGTGTTTTCTCATTGAAATGATTTTTAGATTCTTCATTTTCACTCACTGTAAGTTCTGTAACATTGTTATTCTGAATGTGCCCAACATTCTTTCACTTTTCTCAAGTCTTTTTGCTATTCTTCCTACTTCCTCAGCCTCATATACTGTTTTCACTATTGTCTTTGGTTACTCAGGCTCTCAGTTACCAAAAACTGGAAATTTATTGTTTAAGTTATAATTTCTTTTTTTCTATTTTTTTTGAGACAAGGTCTCTCTGTGTAGTCTTGGCTGTTCCAGACTTAATTTGTGGACCAGGCTGGCCTCGAACTCACAGCGATCCATCTACCTCTGCCTCCCAAGTGCTGGGATTACAGGTGTGTGCCACCATGCCCAGCCTTATAATTTCTTTTATTCATCAAAAGTTCAGCCAGAGAAATATATTTTTGTCCAATTACTATAATTGCTATTTTGTATTATATTTGATAATTCCACTCGTTTATGTTTCTTGAGTCAATTATGCTATCTTTGAAAATGTATTTCTGTGCACAGTATGCTTCCATCACATGCAATATTTAAAGTTTGGGACACCAATATCTAAAATGATTGCAGTTTAACAGTCTACAATAGACATCTGTTCTTTATATCTGTCCAATATTTATCCACACATTGTTGAAATTTCTTAATCTCTTTGTGAAACCTCACCACATTTATAATTTTAATTCATATGGTTTATATGAGATTAATTCTATCCTCCAACACAAGATTGCATATGTCACAAACCTGGTTGATCACCATATTCCATCTCTGTGACAGCATTGGGCATATAACCAAAGTGGATTCATTAAGACCATGTCTTGGGACTTGTCCTGACTGTTTATTATGATCTGGTATATTTGTCTAATAGGAAATAAAACTGGGCTTTCCAAATATCTGTCCTTTAGAAAGACTTAAGTTAGAATGAATCACATAAGAAACAAAGCAGAGTGAGAGAGGAGAGGGATAAGTAGAGGGAGATAGTGTTGGTTTAAGTCTAATCTTTTATTTAAGTCATCTGAAAGTTTCCTGTCATTTAGAGTTGACAGTTATTTGACTCATGTACAATTTTTAGCACTTTCAGAATTTTTACATCACACTCTCAAAATATCCACCTCTGTCATGATTCAAAAATTTCCATTTCATAGTTTATTTTTATCTTATATTATTTTTCTAGAGACTGTACATTTGAATTTCATATTTTATCACCCACTATTTTTTTCGACAAGCTACGTATTTCCTCTAAATGTTTTAGATAATTTATGTCAAAGATCTATCTATATCTTTGGGTATTTAATAACCAATTTAATCTTATGGTATCTAAACCTCCAATATTTTTGCATAGTTAATTCAAAGTAGTAGAAGCTTCTCTCTATGTATCTCATTCTTCATTGTTATCTTTGGTACTTTAGTCTCAGAAAAAATACACATAAGATTGTTGGCTACCAAGACGAGACTTGATACCCTATGAGCATATACAGGGGGAGGTAATCCCTCTCAGGAACAGTCATAGGGGAGGGGAATAAGGGGAAAATGGGAGGGAAGGAAGAATGGGAGGATACAAGGGATGGGATAACCATTGAGATGTAATATGAATAAATTAATAAAACATATTTAAAAAGATTGTTATATGGGGACTAACTTGATTTAAATTTTACTAGTAGAGTTAGAAAACATTTAGTATCCTATCATTTAACATGTGTGGAGGGGTTTTACATTACTTTTCTCTTCCATTACCATAAACTGCTTAGTTTTTTTTTTTTCATGATGCATGTGACTATCTTTTTAGCTTTTGGTTATTTTAGACAATCCTCTAAATAATTTTAAAAATTTATTATATATTACTTCCTGACCACAGTTTTCCCTCCCTCATCCACTCCTAGTCACTCTCTTTCCCGCACCCTATTCACTCCTCCTCATTTCCCTTAAGAAAAGAGCAGGGCTGCCAAGGATAACATGATATATCAAGTTGCAATAAGACTAGGCACCTCCTCATATTAAGGCTTTGAAGAGCAAATCAGGAAGCAGAATTAGATAAATCAATGGATAAAGAGTTCTTGTTTTTTGATAGATGGTTTCTCTGTAGATCCCTTGCTCTCATGGAACTTGCTCAGTAGTTAAGGCTGACCTCTAACTCACAGAGATCTTTCTGTCTCTGCCTCCTGAGTGCTAGGATTAAAGGTATGTGCCACTACCTCTTGGCTTTAGACAATCTTTTTGCATAGTTAATTATATTTTTCTCTTTCAATTTTTCACAATAATCTTCTTTTGAAGGTTCTCAATTTCAATTTTCTAATTTTTCTATTTCATAAAATATTTTTTACATTAAAGATTACCAGAAAATCTGCAATCTATACATATTGCGATTTTACTATCTCTTTTTTACTTAAAAACTCTTTATCTTGACCGCTATTTTTGGAGTCCTAGAACTTACACTGCTAAGACCCAGCAATAAAACACCAACTGGACATTATATTATTTTAACAATAGAGTTTAACCAGAATTTATGACATAAAACAAATTTTTAACCCTATAATTTTTTATTGAGTATCAAAAGAGTTTTCTCTCAATACAATCATACACATGTTTACTTTGACATATTCAAACAAATTCAAACAAATCTACTGCTCTTTAACATAGATCAAATTAAATTTAAAACCAAAAAATGAAGTAATTAGATGATTCTAAAAATTAATCCTAAGTTCAAAGTTTTGAAAACATTATTTGACCTCATAAAGAAATGTGTTCACATTGTCAATGTTATAATTTTAGCATGTTTATTTTAAGTTTTTGGTAATTTCTTGTGTGGTGGTAATTTCAAGAATATATTATCATGTAACAACCAGAAATCCTAGTGTGGTAAAACTGCTTTATGTCTGCTCAAGTATTTAGAAAGCAAGCTCAAATCTCTGGAGGTACAGGCAGTAAGGACAGCACACCTATCACAATATCAAATTAGCTATAACATATTCTTAAATATTGTAAAAGAATCAATATTTACTTTTTAACAACAATGTGTCATATTTATAATTAATATATTTTAGTTTCTGAGAATCTCATAGATGAGTACAGTATTTACATCATTTCTAGCCCTGTGTCAAATTCATTTTGTGTGTACCTCCACTCTCACTCAAATTTATGTATATTTAGACTGCTGTTACATACGTATATGTGCGCGTACACACACACACACACACAAACACACACACACACTCTACTGGGTTCATTAGAGTTGCCCATATGCATTTGTTAATCATAAGGTTGAATAATGTATCAGTGGGTTTATTTGTCCCACTCTCAAAAGCTAATGATTGCTTGTAGCACTTCATCTAGGAATTTAGCATTGTGGACTTTTCCATATTCATATTGGCATATCTTATGGTTTTATTATTGCGTGGCTTTGCTTAGGCAACAGAATTGTTGAGATTTCATGGATGCAGCTTATATGTCATGAGTAGAAAACTTCATCCCTTAGCAGACTTCCTGCTCCACTGGATCTCCTAATGTTTCTTTACCCTCTTTGGTGATATTACCTGAGCCTCAGTTGTAGAGGTTGCATTATAGATGTTTGATTTTAGGCTAGGTATCAACAGTCACTTATTCTCTGTCTTTCTATAACTTATAGACTTCTGTAATGTCTTTATCAGATGTAGAAGTATGATTCTTTGTTGAACAGTAGAAACTATACCTATCTTTGCATATAAGAATAACTATTTAGAATAAAGTTAGAAATTATACCAGTTTTGGAGAATTGCAGTAATAGGTCCCCTTTATTGGTATATAACCACTCCAGGCACAGGGAGACAAATGTTTCTTTTCTCCCATTATCTCACTATTTGTATTCTGTTATCAATGACCAATTAATATAAAATCGCTATTTAGAGATCACTATTATAAATCAAAAATTTTTTTCTTATTGTGGTCACATGATCACTATCTTTATTAAAAGCTGATAATGTTATTTTATTATTGGCATTTGCTAGGTACATAGAAAATTATAAAAGTAATAAGCTGCATGTATTTATTCTTTTGTTATGAAATCTGATCTTTTTACAAACTTTTTCCATTTGTTTACATATTCTTCTTTGTGGTTCAGCCCATCACATAGTAGAAGATATGTGTCAATATCCCTCTAGTAGATCATTAATGATAGTGAATAAAAGTTTTGCCCTTTTGAAAAGAAAAACTGAAGCAGTTTTGAAATACATCTAATGCAGGCTTTGCCTTTGCCGTGACAGGTTATTTATATTGTTAGACAGGGTGTGGGAAAACTTATAACTCCTGTAAATTTCATGCTGAAAAGACTACTTTCTACTGAAACTCATTTTCTCATGTATATCTTACCTAGACGTAAATTGGTTTGTCTCTAGAGTTGACTAGTTTTGCAATGATATTTACCCTTAGTAAAACAACCTGGAAAGCCATTGTTATCAATTTTTAAGTTGGAGAGGAAGTTTTAGTTTCTTTAAAAAATTCAGTTATGTTATGTAAACAGTTTTTTTTATCTCAAGTATGGGATATGGGATGGCTTTTAGTTTATCCACAGCTGATAATTGCCTTTTGTGTCTCAGCAGGAACATAGTCTTTGCCAGCTGGTAACAGTTTCATGAGGCTCAAAGAGGGGCATAGTTTTGCCATCTTCATAAAGTTTATTTCTGAGGACTTGGAGAGGGTATTAATATTAGAGCCCAGAGAAAGGAGGAGGATGCCTGAGAGATTATGCAGAGGTGGAGGGGATCAGCCAGGAGAGAGTTGGAAGAAGAAGAACGCTCTTGATTTGTTTTCTGTTTGCTGATTATGCTACACTGTTAGATATTTTGATCACTGAGATTGGTATATTACAAAAAATACCCATTGACCCTAACTAGCTAGAACTGCATCTAAAGAAGTCTCTGTCCCCTGTCGTTTCTAACTTTCTTTCTCTCCTTCCTAGGATCAGAGGGTTGGAATGGAGGTATTTAAGGCATTTAAGGCATTTAAGATTCCCAAATAAAAATTAGTTTTAAAAGGCATTTAAGAGTGATGCCAAGACATGGCTAGGTATAATGGGAAACTTGGTTTGTAATGCCTTAGAGGAGATGGCACTATATGAAGAAGTGAAAATACTGTTTCAGGAGGTTAGCAAAATGGCAGCTTCCCTACTTTTGCTTCCCCACTCTGCTCCATGCATTTTCTTTGCCAGGTGCCCAGAACCCCTGCATGAGGCAAAGGGCTGGGAAGAGCAAGATGCAGTACAGGGAAAAGGGTTAATCTTGAGCCAAGTACACTGCCAGAGGAGTTGAATGGGATTACAAAGTCATCATCAGTTCTTAGTTCTTTTCAGTAATTGTGTAGCACATCCCTGCTAATTAAGTATTTTCAAATAAATTTTCAAGACTCTGAAATTTGTGTTTCAGTTAAAAACTGTCAATTTATTATGCCACCATCACAAGAGTGCTGTGGGAGTATATAAATATCATCTTATTTGGAAATTCTTGGTAAGAGAAATATAGGAGATGGGGAAATAGAAGGATTCAGAGGATCTTAGAAACCTACAAGAACATTGAAATGGGTGGACCCAGGGGGTTCTATTCAAATTATTGAACTAACCAAGGACAATACAAGTAGTAAACATCGAACCCCTCCTCATATCTACCCCATGGACAAGACATTCTCCACAGTTATGTGGAGAGCAGGGACGGACTGTGACATGAACTCTAGTGCCCCATATTTGAAGACCTCCCCTTGGTGGGGAGCCGTGGTGGCCCTCAAAGAAAGAATAAGAATGCTACCAAGATGAGACTTGATAGCCTATGACCACAAAGTGGGGTAGGAGATCCTCCTCGGTCATAGACCTAGGGGAGGGGAATAGGGTGAAAGAGGAAGGGAGGGAGGAATGGGAGGATACAAGTGATGGGATAACAATTGAGCTGTAATCTGAACAAATTAATTAAATAAAATTAAAAAAGAAGAAACTACTGAAGAAAAAAACTACTGCAAGTCAACAGAACCTGTTTTAAAACTCCAGGCCAAAGTGTAGCCACCATATTATTATTTTTTTAATTTTTTATTAATTTATTCTTGTTACATCTCAATGGTTATCCCATCCCTTGTAGCCTCCCATTCTTCCCTCCCTCCCATTTTCCCCTTATTCAGTTCCCCTATGACTGTTCCTGAGGGGGATTATCTCCCCCTGTATATGCTCATAGGGTATCAAGTCTCTCCTTGGTAACCTGCTATCCTTCCTCTGAGTGCCACCAGGTCTCCCCCTCCAGGAGACATGGCCAAATATGAGGCACCAGAGTACATGTGAAAGTCATACTCCATTCTCCACTCAACTGTGGAGACTGTTCTGTCCATTGGCTAAGTAGGACTTTAAAGTTTACTGCCTGTATTGTCCTTGGCTTGTGCCATAGTTTGAGAGGGACCCCTGGGCCCAAATCTGCCTATCATAATGTTCTACTTGTAGGTTTCTAAGACCCACTGGATCCTTCTACTTTGCTATTCTCCCATGCTTCTCTCATCTAGAGTCCCAATAGGATGTCCTCCCCTCTGTCCCAGTTTCCTGGTAAGTGAAAGCTTTCATGGAACATGCCCCTTGGGCTAGTATGCAGATATAAGTGAGTATATACCGTTTAACTCTTTCTGCTTCTGGGTTAACTCACTCATTATGATCATTTCTAGTTCAATCCATTTATCCACAAATTTCAGGAATTCATTGTTTTTAATAGCTGAGTAGTATTCCATAGTGCAGATGTACCAGAGTTTCGTTATCTTTTCTTCTACTGAGGGACACTTAGGCTGTTTCCATGTTCTGGCCATTATGAATAAGGCTGCTATGAACATGGTTGAGCAAATTTTCTTGTTGTGTGCTGGAGCATCTTCTGGGTATATTCCAAGGAGTGGAATAGCTGGGTCTTGAGGAAGCCCTATTCCCATTTTTCTGAGATAGCACCAGATAGATTTCCAAAGTGGCTGTATTAGTTTGCATTCCCGCCAGCAATGAAGGAGTGTTCCTCTCTCTCCACATCCTCACCAGCATGTGGTGTCGCTTGATTTTCAGAGAAGTTTAGTAGTTATTGATAATCCTAGAAGGTCTCATCCTATGATAGGGGGACAAAGTCTCCTACTGTCACAAGTCTATGGGAAGGGAATAGGATGAAAGAGGGAGCGATAGGGGAACAGGCAGATGCAAGTGAAGGTATAATCTGGGATAAAATCAGGATGTAATCTGAGTAAATTGTTTAAAAAATAAAAATTAAGAAAGACAATGTGACAACATAATATTAAATTTTTAAAAATCCTAGAAGTACAATACTTTTAAAAGACACATTTGGTAGTTATTAACTATACTAAAAAATGCCAAACTAGAGTTTAAAAAAAACTTCCATATAGTCTTTTATTTTAATTTGTTTCACTAAAATGAATTGTGTATATGGGTTTAAATGTTAGACAGTATAAAATTGCACTAGAACCAAACTATTCACTATTATCCTCTTTATATTTAACTTCCAGCTATGTTTATTCCTTTTTTTTATTTCCACTATTTATTATTTTTCTTGCTATTTCAGCTTTAACTACTCAATATTTTATCCATTGGTATGATTTCCTTCAGTTTACCATTTAAAAGGCTGTGTGTCATCTGCAGCATTATTATGCTACTTCCCTCCCAATTTGTCTGTAACAAATGAACAACCCTTTCAAGTTTTTTCCTTCAACTTTTCAGTGATACTAGAAATAAATCAGAAAAGGACCCAAAGAGGTCTTTTGAATGAATTATAGTCCTTAACCAGATTTATTTTCTTTTCAAGTTTATACTGTTCTTTCATTGGGCCTAATCTGCCCTTTCTGTTTTCCATTTCTCTGAACACATCTTAGAACTCTCATAGAAGTTGTAAAATACATCTGGGAGATGTTCCTTTTTCTTCCTGGAAACTTTGCACAAACAGTACATGCGATTTGATTTTTTGGCTCTCAGTATCTTCTGATCTCCATTTTCCATGTTTGTTCACTTCACTTCTGTAACCAGAACAACCAGTGATCTGATGGTTTTCATAGGCAGTATCTTTTGGATTTTTTATTATTTTCCTTTAAAAAGTCAATGGTAACATAAGATTGGAATTAGTTTTCTATTCTGATATTTTATTGAGTAAATTTTCTGATTTATTTTTGAATTTGGATAATATTGTATATCTTTAGGGTTTTCCATATGAACTTGTTAGGATTTTAAGATGGGGT
The DNA here is from genome assembly GCA_907169655.1 of Acomys percivali. Classification (NCBI taxonomy): domain Eukaryota; kingdom Metazoa; phylum Chordata; class Mammalia; order Rodentia; family Muridae; genus Acomys; species Acomys percivali. The sequence goes on from OU015760.1 coordinate 56,624,520, forward strand.
AAAGTTTATCCATACAAATGTATAGCAAGAAATGCATGTAAAATCCTTCATTATGTTGATATAATTTATTTCTACTCACAGTTTGTTGAGAGTATTTTCATTATGAATGTATTCAATTCACTGAATTTTTTGGTATTAATGTCTTTCCCTCATTTCCTTATTGTAGTGTATTATACTAACTTATTTGATATAGTAAACCATCCTTGATCCATAAGAATAAATTTGACTTGGAAATGGTACTTGGTAATAAGTATTCTGATGACCTCAGTTATACTTTATAAAATCTTGTACCTATTGTTTTTAGAAATATTGAAATTGAATATTCCTTTCTAATAATGTTACTTTATGATTTTATTTTTTAACTTCATTATTTGATCTTTACTGAAGAAATTGGAAGTATACACATACTGAAATTTCTACAGAGGTATCAAATATTATATATATGTGTATATATATGTATATACATATGTATATACATATACATACACACACACATATATATATATGATTAAATGCTGCTGACTTGTTCATACATACATCTTATTTCTAAGGTACAATCTGGAAATTCAACAACGTTCTTACATTTCTGCAAAGATTTAAGTTTGTACTTAAGTAATTCCGATTTTGCATAATTTGAAAGCTACCATCCTTTTCCATGTTAAAAATAGGGAGAATAATCTACTTTAATTTTTCTTCAAATAATTGGTAAAATTTATCAGTGAATCCGGTATGTTCACAGTTGTTTTTCAACTGGAAGATTTTGGTTTTTGATATTTTGGATTTATTAAATGATTTGGACTTACTAACTTATGCATTTGTGGATATATATGCATTTCTGCCAAACTATCTAATTTTTGGCATATAATTATATATTATAATCTCTTATACTTGTAATTTGGGGCAATCCTTTATAATATTTTTTCTACTTTTATTTGCATCTATCATTATACATTATATTTCTTGGTTTAGTCAAATAGCTATTAATTTTGTTTTTAATGTCAAAGCCAACCTAAAATTTTATTCATTTCGTATTTTGTTTTTGAACTGCTTTTCTATTGACCCTTTTATTTATCATCTATTGCTATTATTTTCTTTTCTGGCCTTGGTCTTGATTTTTTTCATATTTAAATTTTGAGATACAAAATTATTTTATTTACTTGAGTTTTTTTGCTATTCTAATATGGGCATTTGTTGTTATAAACGTCTTTTTGACACACATCTCATGAGTTGTATAATTTTAAGGTATGTTACATTTAATTTTCATTTTTGTCAAGATTCTTAAATAATTTTTAAATATCATACATGATACATTGATTGTTTTTATTGATTTCTGGTTTTATATCTCATAATCAAAACCAATAAATCAGATGATTTCAATATTCTTCTGCTTGCCAAGACACTTACAAGTCACAACAATGACTAGAATGGCAAATTATTCTTTAGAATATTGTAAGTGCCACTCATGTTATAACAACAGCTGTATAATTGGACCAAAGATTTACTCAATACTAGGTAAATTATACCTTGTATTGCAAACCTAGCCAAACTTTTGGGGCTGGTGAGGTCATGAACCTTAGAAAAGAATCAACTACCACCACCTTATAGAGCAACAAAATTCTTTACTACATTATAAATCTTACCCTTATATCCATAGATAAGTGTAGCTACAACCTCTTATCAAAAAAAAACTTTTCTTTATAGGAAATGGAGACTATTTTATAAACCACAACTGATCACAGTGTTGATAGAAATCAATAGATGATGGGTTTCTCAGCCCCAGTGGATACATCTACACCACAGCTTTTACATCTATGGCTGATGGAACATAGTAGAAAAGGGAGAAGAAAGATTGTAAGATACAGAACCAGGAAATCATCTGTGAAACATTTATTCCTAGAAATGACAGCATAAACAAGATTGAAAAAATAGTGATACCAAAGGCCCTATAAATATGGACAGGAGAAATCTTAAGGAGTCACACTTTTACACAAACTATCACAGGCAACCATTGACTGCTGGCAACATAATTGGCTTTTATTACAAATAGAGCCCCCTTACTGACTGTCTTATGCAAAGTGGTCATCTATATATATATATATACATATATATATATATATACATATACACTAGACTATTTGTGTGTGATGAATACAATAGAATAAAAAGAGAATATGAGCTTGACAGTAGAGGGGAATAGAGAGTGTTCAAGGAAAGGTTACTTAGAGAGGCTAGAGGTAGAAAGAAGCATGAATAATGTAATCCCATTTCAATTAAAAAGGTTAGAAAAATAATATAAGTTTGTTCTTGAAAAAATAAATGAGATATTTGTGTTTCTGGATATATGTGTTTCAGTCATATATATGACAATCACTTTTATTTGATCTCTGAAACTCAGTGCATTTATCATCAAAACTACAGAAGAATTTACCATGACAATAGTTTTTAAACTTTCCTTTGAATTTGGAAAGGCAATATACAGAAATAGACTAATCAATCTCTGATAAAAATAAACATGGGGAGAGGGTTCTTCTCTAACACAGTTTCAGACATGTAATAAATTCATGACACATTTTAATAAGTTGTATTTGCACAGATTTATATAGCAGGAGAGAAACTGCATTTCTGAAAAACAAGTATGTGCATCTCTATTCATTATCAAACAATTTAGCATTACATATCAATAAAGGATATGATCCACATTTTGGGATCATGCCTATGCTACTTTATTTTCTGTTGCCAGTAAAATAATTATATAGGATAAGTTCATTTTTAATATTTTTGTCATATAATTCTAGAAATACAAGATCAAAGGTCCACATTAAGCACACTAAAGAGATATCTTTGTATTAATGTTTATTGTTGTGCCATTCACAATAGTTGAAATATGAAATTAGGATTCATCGATAGATGACTGTATTAAAATAATGAAGGATACATGAGTAAAGATATTGTGGAACAATTCCATGTGTTTAAGGGGCACTGCTGAAGCAAGACATGTAGAACAGGGAGGCCCTGCATTGAGTCCTGACATAAAGCTGTGAAAATGAAGCCTGGATTACATTGGAGATGCCACGATGTTGGATATGCCAAAATCATAAGAAATCTATCAAGAAGAGCTGCATTCCTTAGTGGGACCAGAATGAGAGAGCTAGAGCTATATATATATATATATATATATATATATATATATATATATATATATATATATATATA